>VZTE01005518.1:953741-1065091 GCA_013397775.1 Eulacestoma nigropectus | reverse complement strand
GGCGGGCAGCGAGCCCCTGCCCTTGGCGGCCGAGCGGCGCTGGCGCTGCCCTGCCCCGCCCGGGCACGGCGGGGACGGGAGCGGGGCCGCGGGGCAGCGGGTACGGAGCCCCCGGGGCGGCTCCGGCTCCGGGCAGCAGCGAGTGCCGCCGGGTCCCGTGCGCCCGCCGGGATGCTGCCATCCGGATACACAAACACGCCTTGGCTTCGATAACCTTTGAACAAAACGGCGCTTCATGCACTTGATCTTCTTTCGCTTTCCTTTTCCTTTGGACAAAACGGTCAAACGGGTTCTTCGGGGGATTATTGGCTCAGCGGGATGGCGGGGTCTGAGTGCCGCGGCAGAGATTATTTTCTGTAAAGGCATTTTCTTAGCTTCTTAGTTTCTGTCGCAAACGAAACGTGGTTGACAGTCAGTTAGAACCTTTAGGCATCTGGTTTTGTCCAAAATATTTTATCTTTTCAGAGTCTTTTTTTCATATTTCCATGCTGCTTTCAGTCTGCCTGTTCTGGTACAGGAGTGTTCAAGTTTGAAAGTCAGACTTAAAGTTTACTTCCCTGTATCAAACACTCATCTGCACTGTGAGAAACTGTACCGAACCCCAGGTGGTTCGTGTGTTGTGTGAACCAAATCAGGAAGGATTACGAGTTAATGCGAGGTGGAGAGGTGAAGTGGTGTCTGTGTGTTCTTTAGTCTGATTAATCTTCCTGGTTTTATTTTTGCCTCAATGTTCTACTGTGTTGTCCTTCAGTATTTGCAATGGAAGTGGTTTTGAAACACAGAATAAAACACAATTCTTTTGCCCCCCTCCCTCCAAGCCTAAAATGAGCTACAGGCAAGGAACTGAGTCATAAATACATAGAATGTGTAAAGGGACCCAAACTGTCCAGACGGCTGACAATTAGTAATGTTGTATCCAAAGGGAACAACAATAGGGAGGAAACGTTTCAGACACACTTGAAGCCTGATTTGTTTGAATTTTGAAACTGAAGTGTGTTGTTCTGCTTGCTGTGTTTTTGTATGCGCTTGTATTAAAGCTATTGCTAAAAATACGTGTAGTTGTTGTAGTATTAACTTTGTCTATGGAAAAGTCGTTGAACAGATGGCGTGACACTACTGGAAATGTCATTCTGAACCCCCCAGCGTTTTTCCCCTTATCCCCCCAAGTTGTTACTGTTGTGGCATTAGCAGGCCTGTGGCTTTGCAGTGGCAGCACATGGGTTGCCTCATACCCACAGGACCTAAGGGGGAGGGTGTGCACGGGGTAAAGGCATATTGTGGCTAAAGTTTCTTGTTTGTGTGGGGAGATAACTTATGTCACATTTTCTCTAGTTCCTCAGCAGCATCTTTTGTCAACCAGCCGTCCCACTCAGACAGGACATGCTTCTAATTGTCTGCTTTCCTTGCTGCCTGTCAAGTACACCCTGGCAGCACCCTAGTGCTACAAGTACTTTTGGGCAGTGGAATTTGGCTCTGGAATTGTCTCGTGAGTTATAATGGATAGCTCATGTCTTTTACGACCACAGTAACACAGTAACTTTTTTATTTGATCTACGTTAAACTGTTTCAGCCTCTGAGTGGACTCTGTAGAGACAAAGGAACTGAAATTACGAAGTCCAAAGGTGGGCCATTACTAACCACCATAAAAGTGAAAGGAATTAAGTAAAAAAAAATTGATTGTAGGTTGATAATTCCATAATTTAAACAAGATGTTTACTTCCTAAGTAGCAAATGATAAGAAAACCTGATTCTAAGAAGTGAGTTTGTGCTGACTGCTGTGAAGAGTGATAAAATAGCTTAAACACTGAGTTACACCATGGCTTCACCAACATGTGGGAGTTGGTGCTGCTGCTGGAAGCAGTCGTCTCACTTCTCCTAGCAAAAGGGAAGAGGCAGCGTGGCAAGAAGGGTAGAATTTGGAACTTAAAATTGTTTTTCCTGCTGCTTTCTCTTTCTGAGTTTATTTTTAACCCTGATTCGTTTCCACATTGAGTTGTTTATGTGACAAGGTAAATGTTTATGCTGACTCAAAAGAAAGAGCAGAGTAAAGGCAAGAGTAAACAGCAGGGGAACTGATTTGTTTCCCGTTCATTTATGCTGGTGCAAAGTGTTTATGAAATGTTGATAGTAGCAGTTCACTTAGTATCGCATTAACCAGGATTTCTTCTGACCTTTCTAAAGCTGCAAGCAAGAACACAAGGTAGAGTAAAACTTTCTTATATGTTAAGTATATTACACTCTCAAGTACATTATATTGTTATTAACTGGCTTTTCGGTGCTGCTTCTGGTGTGAGTCAAGAATGCTTGCATAAAACTAAACCCAGGCTCTTTTAGATTAAGAGTATATCCAGTATAGATGTGTTTCAAGTGCTGGTGAAAGGGCATAGGGTTGGCAGCCATGCTGCCCTTTGCAGATTTTGCTAACAAAATAACCAGAGTAGTAGTGGGTGAGTACCCTAGAACATGTGCTTTATCTACACTGATTATAGATTATAAGGTAAAGGAGTGGGACTCTAGGATATACTCAGTATTTGTGAGGCTTCAGAATTGTAACTGATGCTTTAAAGACAGAATTTTATATCAGTGTGTAAATACTTCTGTTTTCTGAACTGTTTTCCTAGAAGATCTAATGATATCTACAGACACACAGTTTGCTAAGCATTATGTGTTTTTGCAAAGTAGAAATTTTTTTTTCTGTAAGAATTGCAATATTCTGACTGTTTGGAAGAGTTGTATGCTTTCCAGAACCCATATATTTGTTTCCAAACACATTCTGAGCTTTAAATATTGCATTAAAATCTAGCAGAGGAAAAAAATAGAGTTGTTTTTGCCACTAAAGTGCCCTTGTTTAGTGGCTTGCAAGTTGATTTCTTGTTTTTCTTCAGTTTTTTATCAGTGATCCTTACAGGCAATGTCCATCTTATCAAAATCAAGCATGATGTAGGCAGGGAATATATTTCTGATGAGATATTGTGGATGAAAGGAAAACTTTCTTATTCACTCCTTCAAACTAACTTACACAGGAATTTTTGTTGGATTTGGAATCCTAATTAGATGCAGAATGTAGCAGAAGTGTCTTCAAAAAGATAAGAAAGTCCGCTCTTTACAGCTTTCTGTCTTCCTCCCCCAGGAAAGCTATTATTGTAATGCTTTTATTTGAGAAATATATTTGAATTTTTCTGGTATGCTTCTTCTAAGGATGATGGAATCTTTTCACCCCATCTGAGTTTGAAAGAACTGGTTTAAATTAGGCTGAATTACTTCTCAGCATGGACAAGTTTTGAATACAAATGCATTAGAGATATGTGTGACTTCTAATTTGGAGGACAAGGGAACAACATGTAAACTCCCTTGGTGCTAGCAGTTCTGGAGTGAGAATAAGGCTCATAATATGTATTTTTAATTGGGTTATGTTTTGTTGTTGCCCTCCTGTTAACCTCCTTCAAAAAAAAAAGGGTTGTGTATGAAGGGAATAATTTTGCAGGACTGTTAGGATGAGAGTTGTTTACTCAACTCCAGACCAGCATGGAAACCCTTTCCTAGGAAAACCATCCTGTCTGGTCACTCCACCTCACTGGACATCACACAGATCCCACTGGGACACCTCAGACTGGTCAGTGCTGCTGGGCCCTGCCTCCTCCTGCAAACACTGGCATTGAGATGTGCCCTGTAGCGTCCGGGCCTTAAGCTTTGGATGTGTCCTGAAGGGGAGGGACATTCCAGAAGTTGTGGGAGGGAGTGAGTGAGAATGAGGGAAAGAATGATATGGTACCTTTTTATCTTTTCTCTAGAGTTCTTATCAGTATGGTTTTCTTGGTGGGGAGCAGTCAGATGCCAAATAAATTGTTTTGACACCAAACTTCTTGGCTTGGGAGGTGGCGGGCAGCCTAAAATGTTTTAAATTACTTGCTTCTGCAGCTATTTCATCTGTTAATTCTTTTAAACTTACATGAACACAGAATCATTATTTGAGGTTAATGAAGTGTATTTACAAATAGATGTAGTTACTCAATGGAAAAACAAGTTATACTACTTCAGACAGGTACTGACAGTAAGATAGAGTCAATGTATTTCTGAAGATCAGAAATAGTTTGAAGGTACTTATTTTAGAATCGCAGGATGACTTCAGCTGGATAAGACCTCTGGAAATCACCTGTTCCAAGCACCTTCTCACTGCAAGACAAACTTGTACTTTAGATTAGGTTGTCAAAGGTCAAATCCAGTTGAGTTTTGAACTCTGCCCTCCAAAGGTGGAGGTTCAACAATATCTGCAGGCAACCTGTTTTGTCAGTCTGTGAACAGGTGAGCAGAGTATTTTATAAGTTCCTCATAAAAATTTGATTGCTCATTGAGATGTGCAGATTCCTAATGTACAAGTTTAACAAGCTGTTAAATGCCATTCTAGTGACTGCTCACCCGTTTCTTTTGAAGCCTCATTTCCTTCATGGCGGGGAAGGAGAGAAAGGGTCCCCATTTTACCTTTACTGTGGCTTTGAGTGACCAGAAAATCAAGAAATAAGCATTTGTTATGCGAATCTGCACTTCCTATATCTGCTCTTTCTAAATTAATGCTGGGTTTGAAATAATGATTGATTTTGCTATTTGTGCAGGCTGTTTTTTCTGTGGTATTGCTCAACTTTATAACTTTTCTAAGTATCTTTTGGTTTTCAGTTCTAAAACTAAGTGAGAACTTAAAATTATTAACCTAATCTCATGTAACACAGACTAATAAATTTGCTGAGGAGGTTATCAAATTTCGTCTTAGTAACCCAAGAGCAAACTAGTGAGGTGCTGCAGCTTTAAGTACCTGTGCTTTGCAAAATTATTCTCACGTTTCATCTCTGTGCTATGTTCAACTTGACACTATATCTGGTTTTGTGGCTTTCTCTTTACATTGACTGAAGTTTTAATTTTCTAATAGAACTTTTTAGATTACCATTTTCACTCTGTGTTTTGTGTGGGTGTCTGCTCAGTTGTAACACTGAATGTTTTGATCAGCTTTTCCCTTAGTTCTAAGAGCCTGAAATTTAAGAATGGCGTTTTATCTTTAAGCCACCACTAAAAATACCAGATAGTTATGTATTAGTAGCCATGGAGTGAGGACTGAAATAAAAATTAGCGTTTTGATGCAGCATACAGATAACATGCACTGTACACTATATTTCTGTATAGTATCTTCAGCAGAGATTTCCTGTGTAGTTCACATGGTTTTAGTATATGAAACCTGACCTCCAGAATTTTTAATTGAGCTTGCAAGACCATTTGCTGAACTGATGGGGTTGGCTGGTAGCTGAACAGACAATTCCATTTTCAACAAGGAAATAGAATACTAATATCACATTATTTCAGATGTAGTTTCAGTGTAATTTAAACTAGTTTGAGGGAGTATCAAAAGTTGCTTGGTTGAGAGCACTCTCCCTTCTGCCTATTAGTTTTCTTTGATAACTTGTTACACTCAGTGCTTTTTATATTTATCTTTTGTCATAGTCAAAAAAATTCTTTTTTTCTTTTCTTCTCCTCTCTCCTCCTTGTTTCAAAACACTGTTTCTAAATTTGACTGGTGTTGCTGTCTAATACAGGGTGAAGTATCTTTTTTTAATACTGATTTACGAAATCATCTGTATGGGTAGATATATTCCTGTAGAGCTGTTGCCAAGATCTGCATGCCTGTCTGTAGCAAATGAGTAAAGAGTAATATTTTCTACAGTCAGTAGATGGGTTTGTGTTTTAGGCTGTGTGTGATACTGTGCAAGTCATTCCACTACTGCACACAAGCGCTCACACCTCCAAAGAGCCATCAGTAAAACTCTGAATATGGTGGCCCATTATCGTACCAAAATAAGAGAAACTGTCTGTTCTGACAGAGCAAACGATGCCAAAGGAAACGTTACACTAATGTGGAATTTTACAGATACAGATTGCCCATCTTCCCCCGCGTGCAATGTTTTTCCCCACTGCTTGATCTTTACATGCTCAGACTCTGGAGATCCTCAGCAGTTGATGGTTTCATAAGAGCTTGAATTTGTCCTGTTTGAGATCAATGTGAATACAGGTGAAAATATTGAGGCTTGTAGCAAAGTTGTCACTGCTGTGATGTTCTCAGGGTTATGTTTCTGTTACAAGTGATGTTTGCTTCTTTATCCTTCATGGGGATTTCCTCCTATATATGTTTATCTTACAGTGTACAATTTTTTCAAACTGGGCGTGCTCCAGTATTTGTTTCACAGTTCCATTTGCATTAAAGATATTATATAAATAAACCTTTATTGTGTTTACATAGCGTATGTGCATGAAGGCAGAAGCAATCAAGAATCCTCTCTTTTCTTTTCTCCAATTAAAGACGTGGTATCCCACAGGGGATTTGTTTGGGTCTTTAAATCAATGGTGTATCACTTTAAAGATAGGGATTATGTTATGCACAGGTGTGCTCTGAGTGTTACATTATCAGGAGAAACAAGTTTCCAAGCAAGAAAATATAAAAGTAATCATTCTCATAGCACTGATACTTTGTCCTTGGTGGTGTTTGTGCAACAAAATGTCAAAATTCAGATACAGTGACAAGGATGCAAATCATGATAGCTGTAAAGGAACAAGGGCAACCAGGACTAATAATTTTGAACTTTTTAGTTCAAAGATATTTAAGAAAAGATTTAGCAATTCTTAGCTAGGGAGCTGTGAGTTGAGCAATACTGTCTGAAGTGTGAAAAGTGCAGTTATCCCATTGGGTATGGTTTGGGCTTCCCTAGCTGAAATGTAAGCATATGGAATCGCAAGACAGTCTTCAGAAAAATGTGAATTCTCCTTTATATTTTATAAAGAAACTTTAATCAGTGTAATTTAAGAGGATTTGTTCAATCATAAGTAATGAAATACTCTGGTGTGTGATGATTATACCCCCTCTGAAAATGTGGAGCAATTTACTGTTACTGATTTAGCTGCAAATAGAAGCCAAATGTGTTCAGCTGTGTGCCTGTGTTTGCACGTGGCAGGATGAGAGGCAAGGCAGCATTTTCTCAGTCAGATGGCAGGCAAAACCATATTGTTGTTACGGGCTTTTTTTCTCCTCTGAAACATTAAATATTTTATTTTTATTTGTTTATTTATTTCTAGGGTGTGGATTCAGGATTTGTTCCCAGTGTTCATGATTTTGACAAGAAACTTACTGAGGCTGATGCTTACTTACAGATCTTGATAGACCAGTTGAAGGTATGGTAACTAAATGCTGCATTTACTGTGTTGGGGGTCTGTTTGTCAGGCTGGATTGCAAGGCCAGGTTGAAAGGAAGCTCAACAGAGAGAGTCAGTCAAGATGAAAATGCCTTTCTTTTATGAATGTTAAAACGGAGTTAAAATTAGAATAGCTCAAATAGATTGATATAAAATGGTTTACAATGGCTGAAAGATTCTGTTTTATATAAAACCTTTATGGAAATGGCAAGGTTAAGTTTCGTTTCAAAACATAATTAAATCATTGTGTTGCTCATAGCGTTTCAGAATCTGTCTTGAGAAGATTTTGTCAAGTGATATGTAACTACAGTTGCAGACAGTTTCAGACTTTGTTGCAGTGGTGGTAGATAATCCATGCTTTGTCCTTAAATGAAAACATTCTGTAGGAATGTTGTAGAATACAGCTCTTTCAAACTTTGTATTTTAAGAATAGATGGGAATGCAAGGAACGATGAGGTCGTATCTCTCAGTACTCACCTTATTGAGAAAAACACTTTTTGCTGCTGCTTAGGACACTTTTTTTCCCATGACTCAGCTGGTTAAAATTGCTGTTAAATTGCTTCAGTTCTGCTGGGTTGGATTTTTTCCCCTGATATAATGTGCAAGTATTGCATGTGGGATATTCAGCAAAAATTCAGTTGGAGGGTAGGGTGGAGAGGGGGATGAGCACAACAACAAAAATGAAGGTAGCCAGAAGAGATGCAGACAAAATTCAGAGCTGCCCTGCAAAGACTTGGTCAGGAGCTGTCTTTGTCTGCCCCTCTGGAGCCATCACTTCACTGACAGAAGGTATTTAAATCTTTACACCTTCTAACTGTTATTTCAGGTCAGCTAGGGGGAGGGGGATAGAAATTAATTAATGATGAAAGATGAGTCAGTTTGAGAATGGACAGAGACCAAGATCACAGTCTTTTTTTAGAACTAGAAATCAGCCCTCAAGGGAAAGGGAGCACATGAGTAGGTTTGAGGCAGGCAGTTGAATGAAGAACTGCAGCTCACTTCCTAAAAATTACATCCTCTTCTCTGAGCAAAAAGAGTGGATGTGACGAACTTTCAGTGTTATCCGTAATCTTTTCTCTGTCTTGAACAACTTCATGGTTGTGTGTGCAACTTAGGGTGCCCTCAGAGGCCTCTGTTAACTCTTTCAGCTCCACTTGTGTTAAATGCACGTGCAAACTTTTCAGTGAGGGTTTGTTTCACTTTGGTTTGTTGCGTCTCATATCCCACTTTTAAGAAAATAAACATAAATTAATGTTAGGAAGCCATATCTTCCAAAAAAATATGCTTACGAATCTTGCATGATTTGAATCATGTACCTGAATCAAGGTACCTGGAAGGGTTGATGAGGGGTGAGGCTCTTTTGGTTAAATCCTTCATATGCCCCAAAGGTTTTTGCTGAAATAGAAGAAAGGCAGCTGGAGGTGTTCTGATGAGTTCACTTGTGTTTGTAAACCTCACCTTTTTGTTCAAATCATGGTAGAATCATGCTAGGCTGAACTGTGAGATTTGGTCTCTTGCAGGATGGGATGATGTGAGAAATTAGTTACAAATTTGTTATATCACAAATGCTGTAAAGAAATATTAGGCCAAAACTGCTTTGGATCCTACTACCAGGGTTGTATGACTTTAATACTTATTAAATCTTTTTGGTTTTAAAATGTTGATGTTTCTGTCTTATTTTATGTGGAAAAATAACACTTTCAGTATTTTCACAAGTATCTCTTTCTTTTAGCTCTTTGATGAAAAACTCCAGAACTGCAAAGATGATGAACAGAGAAAAGCAAGTACATTTTGTCTTAAAAATTGCCTGTTTATCAGATGGTTTTGTGCTGTAGTTTATAGAAATATAAAGTACACATTTATTGAGTTGTCAAAATCACTTGAAGCGATTTGAATAACTGATAACATTTGTGTTGTGACTAAGTTGGGAACAAAAATTTTACTAACACTGGGTGTCATAACATTAAAAAGGTTTCAGTCTGTCAGAAATAATTGCTCCTCTGTTATCCAACAGTTGAAATAATTTTAACTTAAATTTGCTACTTTTTAATCTTTAACAAGGATGAGTATTTAATGTTGGTAGGAATTACAAAGCTATTCCGAAGGGAAAAAACCCAAATAGTCCTAATTGTGTGTTTCACATAATCAGTCTGCATCCTGTGTAGGTCTGTGACACATTGGGAGTCTGAGAATACCACAATTCATTCCCCTGAAGTGAGGGTGCCAGAAAGGCAGTAGTGGGGAGCACTGCTCTTTTAGCAAGGGTGTGGTTCACTTAAGGGCTGGGTATTCTTTGCATCTCCTCCTGTTCCATTCCAAAATCAGCTCTGTAGGTCTGAGTTCAGGCACTGTTTAACAAAGGCTGGCACATACCTTGATGCTATGGGTTTGGCATTAAGTGTCATGCTGGCTTCATATATTCATTTTTGTGTGTGGAGGAGGATTTAACAATTCCTTGTGAAGGGTTTATTACAGAGGAGTTGCTTTTTTTCAGCAAATGCAGTAATTTCAATATCATGAAGTAGTGGTATATTTCATCCTGGTTCCTTCCCTCAGTGTGTCTTGTGAAAAACAAGCAGTGTTCTCTTGGTGTTTGGTTCCTGTTTTGAAAACTGTTTGATGCTTTCTGTGATTAGCTTACTTCTTTATAATGGTAGTGACCTTTCAAGTGTTATTCGTCTTGTGTGATGTGTTAGGTGGTGTCTTGGGGAGTTCTTTCTCATGTACAGGCTTTTAAAAGAACTTTGAAGTACATCTCTGTCAGTGTGTTTAATCTGTTGACAACTGACCACAAGAATAAGGTCTAAGGATTTTGTATTTCTCCTTCAGTGTGTCTTACTGGGAAGAGTTGTCCTTCAATTTTGACCTCCCTCCAGATGCTACTTTGCAGATCAGGCAGTACTTTCTTTTTTCCTGTGGCAGTGCTCCTAATCCCTAGAGATTTTCCACATGTTGTGCTGACTTCTTTATTTATGTCTGCAAGGTATCTATGGAACAGATGGATTGACTTTATAGATAAAGGAGGAGGCTCATTTAGAAGAGGTCAGCTTCCTCTGGTTTTAAATCTTGATGAGGGTTGCTATTACTACAGATTCCATTTATTCTCTATTAAAAATGAAAAAGACTCGACAAAGCACTCTTGATCACGTCTCTTCCTGTACTGAGGGGATTTTTGATACAGTATTTAGCAATTTCCCTATTTGTTTATGGAAGTATGGTTCAGCTATCAGATTATGAGCTGAGTGTAATCTGCAGGATACTTCCATCAAACCCATAGTTCTTTCCTCCAAGGAAACAAGTTTGGGATATTTAAGTTTTAAGTGCTCCCCAACCGGCTGAGTGCTGTTCTGCAACTGTTTATGGCCAGGGATTTCAAACCTGAGCTGTTGTTTTTGCCAGTTCATAGAGCATTGGATGAACTGGCTTTTAGTTACAGAATATTAGGTCTTTTGAAGATGATGGCATAGGATATAGGTGTTCTGAGATGCCTCAAAATCTCCTGGATATCTTCCTTCTGAGGTGTGGTAGTCTCTTGAACTTGGATGGAGACAGTGCAGGTGTGGACTTGATGAAAATACAGGGATTTTCGTGAGTTCCCTGTGCTGCATTGCTGTTCCTGGCAGAAGTGCAGCTAGCTGGGTATGGTGGGATCATGCACAACCAGCAGTGCTGCCAGTTCTGCTGAATCTCCTGGTGGGGTACAGTGTTTGTATCTGATTGCAGAGGAAGGAAAGGAAGGGGTGTGATCTGAGGGTACTGGTGTTTCAAGGTGAAGACAAGACAGGACCTTGCTTTCTTACAGTGTGAACAATATTACTGGTGGGACCTCCAAGACAGCTTTTCTGTTTAGTTTTGTGTAGTTGACTTGATCACACATCAGGGAGAGTAAAACTGAAGCACTCAAAGGCATCAGAACAGCAAAGAGGTGCACGTTTGCAGGGTGGAACAAAGCTGACATTACTCAACAGGATTTGGGAGGGAAGTGTAGCCTGCTTAAGCTGTTTGGTTCAAAACAAGCGCTTTGTGTGATGTGAATCCAAGGCTGAGCACACAGATTTGGGTTGCACCTTACAGATTTGAACCATGAGTCAGCTACCCCTACGTCCCTCTGCTACCTCTCTGTGCTGGATGAGCTGATCCCTCTGTAGTCACATGATTGTTGAATGAGGCAAAAATCATGTTGGATGAGATAAAATTAACTTTCTCAGTGATTTCCTAAAAAATCAGATGTCAAGGAGATGCAATGAGCAGCAAGCAGAGGGAGTAGTTTCAGCAGCAGCCTGCAGTTTGATTAGATTATATATAGCAAATTGCATTCTGCAGTTGTAAATCTGCATTCTGCAAATGTAGATCTGCAGGAAATTGATGTTTCAGATGAAAATATGAGTGTTCATTACCTGAAACTAGTGGAACTGTCTTACTAAAATTTTATCTTCATCAGTTTTCAAAGACTAGGGATGTTGAGAAAATTGTGATAAATGCTAGTAGTAAATTGTATTTGATTTTTTTAAAATTGGTAATGTGTTTTATCTTCAACACACTTGCTTATGGTTTTCCTTATGATTTTGTAGTGACTAAATTATCAAAGTTCTGTGTGCTGTGTTCTTGCAAGGTGGTCACAGAGCACAAATGTGATGAAAAATACTGGATCAATGCAAAATGTTACTGCTTAATTTGGCCAACTCACAAAGGATTCAGTTCCATAGAGAAAAAAGCTATGATTGTATAATTTGTGGAAAGGCCTTAGAAACCTGCTTGTCCTGAGGTTTTTTCCCTCTTGGATCTTTCATGTGATCTTTGACAAAATTACCTTTTTGTCTGTACCTGTGTATAAGAATAACAATGTCTTGGTGTCCTGCTTGTAAAATTACAGATGGGTGGGGAGAAAGCAACATCACTGAATTGCATCACATGGCCTGAGATCACTTTCTTATTTTCAGCAAAGGTGATGTCACTGAAGGGACTGAGATCTCAGTTTATTTGGTGTGTCAATACTCTATAACATATTGGGGAAAAATGGGTAAAGAATGATCAAAGCTGCTGGTGGCTGCCTCCAGTTGTAAAGGAGGCTGTAAAGCCTCGAGACTGCATGATTTCCTTCAGCTGCATCTTCTTTCATCCAACATGATTTGTGTGTTTGGGTACATTGCCTATTCTATTTTGGTTGCTAAAAGGCTCAAAACTTCTATGCTGTCATATTTAAAATGCTTTTTTCGGTATGTGCTGATAAAGTTTAGACTGGAAGTATCGCAGAGACGTGAAAAACAAACAAAAACAAAGCCAAGGAATTTTTAGCTGTTGGCATGTTTCTCTGGTAGCAGCAGGACTAAATACAACATAACTTCATAATATAACACCCCTCATATGATACATCCTAGATAAACATGGTCCAGTCTTTCCAGTAGGAAAGGCTGAGTCTGGGTTCTGTTTGGCCACCTCTTGCCAATTAATCTTGGAGAAAATATACAGCATCCTCTGAGTAATATCTAGAGCACAACTGAAAATTTTCCCCCAGGAATTGCCTGAGAGGCTGTCACTGCAGTTGTTTTTTTTTTAATCCACAAATTGGGACTGTTCATTCCTGTGGATTTATAGCTGCATGTCCCTCTCTTACAGTGTAGGCTTTGGCTTGCAATGCCTGGTGGAGGAAAAGGATCCTTTACACACTTTGATTATTCAAGAATCAAGAAAATTGTGACTCAAGTCACGTGAGACCCTCAAATTAATCAAAACAAAGAGGTCCTGTAATTGCATTAGTAGAGATTCAGTGCCGAGTCCAGTTTAGTGATTTTGCCTTCTGCAGACAGAGCCAAGGACATCAACAGGAAGCATCTGCTCCTGAACCAGGTCACGCTGATGTGGGACATGGCATGCAGATGATTTTTGCATGCCTGAGGTGCAGTTCCACACAGGAAATCTTTATGAACCACTGTTTCTAGATAAAATTAAGTAGGCAGATTTCCAGATGCACTTTTACTGGAGGCATAGAAAGAGCAAGAAATGTGTGCACTGTTACTTTTCTGTGATTTGTTTTAAACTGTGCTTAACTGCAAATGTTTGTTGCTCTTGAATGATGGTCATTTCATGTAATAGTGTTGAAATGTGCCACCATTGAGTGCACTTTATAAGGATACAAAGTGAACTTAGAATCTTCATGCTGCATTTCATTTTTGTTGATGTTATGCAAAAATGAAGTATAGATTTTAATGGGTAAATGTGTATAATGTCACTGTTTAGAAATTCCTAATTTTGTCATCTTTAAGCTTTAATTATCAGTTTGACTTCAGTCTTGTCTTGAAAAATGTGTTGGTATATGGAAATAGTCTTTAACATGTTGGTTAAGGGCTTTTTTCCCCTTCCCAATTTAAAATTAAAATATTGTGTTTATACAGTATTTAGGTCGAACCAGATGCTGGAAATTTTGTCTTTAACCATACTATTTTGATTTTTCTTTTACAGAAACTTGAAGGTCTCAAAGAAACAACTAGTGTAAGTTTCTTCAATTTTTGTATCTATTACATATAGATGCTGAAAGTCACCTTCTTTTCTTGGGAAAGTTTTAAAAGCCTTTTTACAGAAAGATGGGAATCCATATTAGGCCCATCATTGTGATGGCAGAGGCAGCCTGGTTCTGGTGCTGTGTTCAGGTTTCCGTCCAGCACCTTGGAGTCATGGAGTAGTTGAGATTGGAAGGGGCCTCTGAAGGTCTGTAGTCCAACCCTGTGCTTGGAGCACCATCAGCTAGGACACATTGCTCAGGACCAAATCTAATTTGGGTTTTGAGTAACTCCGGTGCTGGAGGCTCTACAGCTTCTCGGAACAACCTGTTCCAGTGTTTGATCATCCATAAAAGAATAAAAGGTGTTTTCTTCTGTTCGAGGTGATTTTCCTGTATTTCTGTTTGTGGCCATTGCTTGTCCTGTCACTGGGCACCGCTGAGAAGAGTCTTGCTCTCTCTTCTCCTGTCTTCCCAGTCAGATATCGATGCCCCTTGATAAGGTCTCCCTGAGCCTTTTCCTCCCCAGATTAAAGCACCCCAGCTCCCTCAGCCTCTCTTCCCATGACAATTTACCTGCCTACAGCACTCTGGGAGTTTGGAGCTGACCTCCATTTCACCCTGACAGCCTGGCTTGTGTGTGGCTTTGGAAACTTCAGTTTGCTGCTAGTGTGCTTTTGTCTCTGGGGAAAAAAAAGGGAAGGGGAAGTAGGGGTTCTACAGAAGTGAGTGTCCATGTAGTTCACACCCAATATTCTATATAACTAATAAATACAAAATATTAAGGGATAGTAATACAATTTTTTTCCCATTATTTTTGTTTTCCCAGAGCATGGTAGAATCAATAAAACACTGCATTGTGTTGCTACAGATTGCTAAGGTAAGTACACTGTAAAGTATTCTGAATTTTAATGATACAGCATTAATCTAATTGAAACCTAAAAGTGCCTTCTATATGATCCGGGAACAAGAAAACATTATGAGTTGATTTATGCTATTATTTTAATGAAGTTTCTGAAATACTGAGTTCCATAGCAGACAGTCCTGTTAATGCTCATGGTAACAGTCACACTGGTTCAAGTTTTCTTTCAGATAAACTTTCTTTTGCAGAGTTTGCTATTAGACTAAAGAAGAACTTAGACAAATGTCAGGGTGACAGAACAGAAACTTGACAAAACTCTTCCTTCTGCTTCATTTAAGAGTGTGGCTAACAAGTAAAAAGGAGAGAAATATAATGTAAATAATTAAACCGGTTTGGCAAGGTCTGTCACAGGTCTGAAGTTCAGGATGATGTTGGAACTTCTTGAAGTTAGACTTGTATTATTTGAGGATGCAGTATGAGTAATGCAGTTATGCTTTTCACCTACATGTTTTATTAGATTTTAAAATTTGGGGAGTTTTGGGTTTACTATTTGTCGAGTTCTGCCCTTACAGGTTTAACATTCTGTATTTAGGATACGTTAATTATGAACTGCCAATTTATATCTTGTGACCAAAGTGGAGGGAGGTGGTATTTTGCAAAGAAATAAAGGTATTTTCAGAATTTCAGGCTGATTTAATCAGAATACATTCTGATTTATCCAGAAATAGCCATGGGCTCTTCAATTATTTTTTTTCTGTAATCTAGATCAACTATTTTTTGTAGCTTTTGAATGCAATACTGCTGTTTGTCTTCGTTTTAGATGCCAGATATGTTGTACAAAATTTTGAGTGCAGTGAAAATTGAAGTATTTAGAATCTTACAGGATCAGAAGTAGTTCAATGAAAGGATCAGTGCATGTTTTGTGAAAATCAGGTTTCATATCTATTACTTAAGAATTCTGAAGAAAATGTTTATTAATTAGCAGGTTTGTACAAAACCAAAACTGTTTTACAAGTAGTAGGGTTGAAACATTGAAACAGTTTTGTGCCACATGAATTTGGGGCTACAAGAGTCTTTATTTGACATGCAGTGATGCTACTTCAGTCCTTCACTGTAGTGCCAGCAAGAAAAACCTTGTCAATATTTAATTTGCTGTTATTTAGTCCTGGGTATATTTAGAGGTGTTTTAGTACAATGAAGTCAGTAGAGGCTATATGTCATTTTTTAGGGATTTGATGGAGTCAATTGTAGATAGATTAGATGGTGATATGCTGATTTTCTTAGCTGTATGTGATTTGCTGTATTGAGGAAGCTGTTAGAGAAACTGTGCAAGGAATTACTAGCTCATTTTTCTTAATTACTGTATAAATGTATTTAATAGTTCTTATTTTCACAGAGATTTAATTCCTATGGAATTTTACTCTTTTTAAAAAGCTCTGCTATGTAATCAGCAAATGTGAAATTGCAGAATTATAATCTGCTTTTCAGGCTGTTGATCAGATCTAGTAATTGTTGGCTGAGTTATCTTTCTTATTTCTTTTGACTATCAAATCCTGTTTCTGCTCTGTGTGAGTTTATTGGGAGTTAGACAAACATGACTACTTGTCTTATGCTGATGTAAAGTGTATTTTGAAGTTCTTTAGGTGGTTTGCTGATAATGGACAAAACTGGTATTGGCAGATGTAGACATTTAGATCAGGTTCAGTACTTTACTGCTCCAACTACCATGTGAGTGTAAAGGTAGGTGGAATTTGAGTCCCCCAAAGTTGCTTTTTGTTGCACTAAATCAGACCTTGAAGTCCTTCTTTCAGTACCACTAAATATTAACCAGTGTAAATAGATGAGCTTATCCACTGAGGAGTGGGGTTTTATTGTTTGATTTTTTGCTGAACTGTGTCTAAAGCTCTTTTGGAGCTGTTGAAGACAAGGTGGGTTAAAGGGGTGCCTTATGCACAGCTAATTGGAAGACATTGATCCACGTTAGTGAAAAAAATTTCCCACTACTTTAATAACCTTTTTTCTGCTTCATCTCTTCACCTTCTTTCTCAGGCAACTGTAGTTGTTGACTACAAGGGAATTCTGTCATCATTCCACCCCTCACCTTTTCCATTAACTGTGTTGGTATCCTGATTTCCTACTGCTGTCAAAAAATTTATAATACAAAGGAGTTGGAGGTTTTTTCCACAGTTCTGCAAGTTGCTTGTGTATGATGCGATCTCTGTGTAAAAATGTGTAAAAAGCTGACTGTAGCTTTGTGCTCCCCGGTAGAGAACCTTTTAAGATTCTGCAAGTTTTTTTCCCAAAGCTGTAGGGCAAGTATGGCTGCTGACTGACACTGCTGAAAATAAATCATCTTAACACCACCCTGCACCCCATTTTTACTTCTAGAGTGCCTTTCTCATTAGGAGACAGACTTGCCAATCTGTGTACCTTGGTAGTGTTACCACTTCTCTATGTACTTAGAACTCTGTTTCCAACACACAGCCATTTATTGTGTGAATTATTTTGGAATGTTGAAGCAAACCTGGATTTTTGGTTGTTTGAGTTTTGTTTTGTTTCTTTTTTTAATTGTGTGTTAAGTTGTTCTGTTTCATGGATTCTTACCTGTCTTAGTATTTGGACAGTTAAATTTTCATTAAACTTGCTGGTAAATCAAGTGTGTAATTGTGCCACTCGTACTGAGATGACCCATGACATTTTCAAAATAATGAAGTAAATACCAGCTAAACGGGAATGTGTTATAATACATACATTGCTTATCAAAAAGCAATCAAAATAAACAAAGTGGGATGGGCAGGTGGAGCATTTGGCCTGTATTGTTCCCTTTGTATGTGTGGCAGCTGAAGATGTCCAGCTTTACTGATGTGTGTGATGTAAAATACGTGTAATGGTCCACCAATGATGTGTAAGCCTCAGTCTTAGAAATATATGTGTTATGAAGTAGCTTTTATAATTTAGATACTTAGTTTTGCATCTTTCTCTTCTCTTTTTCACTCCATTT
Source organism: Eulacestoma nigropectus (assembly GCA_013397775.1). Classification (NCBI taxonomy): domain Eukaryota; kingdom Metazoa; phylum Chordata; class Aves; order Passeriformes; genus Eulacestoma; species Eulacestoma nigropectus. Next base: position 1,047,506 of record VZTE01005518.1, on the reverse strand, counting down.
CTGGGAGTCTCGCCTGCCCAGTTCTGTGGAATTTCTGCCTTCCTTGCCTTATGCTGCAGCTGGTGCATTACTGAGGTGGGATAGCAAGCATCAGTACTCATGCAGCATCTTTGTGGTTTATTTCTTAGGTCTTAGAGATGATGGGCACAACATGGGAGTTTTATGTGTTGGGAAAAAAATGATGTATTTTGTAAATTTGCAACCCAGTGGAACTTGTTGTCCTTGGTGTTCTTTTTATCATGGAAGGCCTTGATTCAAAAATGTCAGCTAGCAGACATGAGATTTAGACAGCCTATTGCCAACTGTATAAGCTAAGGAAGGATGTATTATGTATCAAAATATAAATATGTGCCAACTTTTTTCATACTACTTAAAAGCTTTTTTTTTTTTTTTTTTTTTTTTTTTTCCTTATTCCTTTAAAATGTAACTGGAAATCCAGGGGAATTCTCTGCAGACAAGTCTTAAGGTTCACACTGGGCAAAGTTATGGCCTGATACACTGACTAATATGAACTTTGCAGCAGAAAGGAAGGGATTTGGCTTGGTGTTAGTACAATTTACACTGTTGCTGCACAGTGTTAAAACTGTGCTGGCTGTAGATTGGCATTAACTGATCTGCTACTTGTGTCATTTCCCCTGAGGACAGATGTTTTCCATACATTGCCTGCTCTTTCACATATGCTTCTAGGCAAAAAACCCCCAAACTCTGAGGTAGGAAATAATCTAAAAGCATTTTAAAATCTAGTGGATGCCGAAAAGCAAAAAGTAAAACCTTTCGACTTTAACTTCTTCCTTTCTCATGTGTTAATCACAGAAACTGAGAACTTCATCTTTCAGGGGCTTATAGGAGCTGCAGAGCATATTTTGGGGAGCTCTTAGGTATTTGGGAAGCACCCACATTGTAAAGCATAATTGTACTCTGCAGTGCAGAAAGGATATTTTTAAAACTGTTTGCACTCATGTGGACAGGCCCTCAGAAAATGCTGAGCTTCAGAGGTGCAGTGACTATGTGTGGAGTTGTGTCTTCCAAGTTTAGTTACTGGATCACATGACGAGGAACATTTTATGGCTGAAAATGTAAACATTCCTGAGGGAAACTCGCTGTTCTCACTTAGCACAGAACTGATAAGTCATGCAAGATTGTTATGTTGATATTTTTAACATTTTTTCCTTAAGGACCAAAATAATGAGGAGAAGCACGCAGATGGACTTATAGTAAGTTTAAATCTAATCTTTATCTCCTTTTAATTCTGCAGAACATGTGAACAGAGACCTGAATTTCCACTCATTTTGCAACATGCTTCTTCCTTTCTCTAATTTACCGCTTCCAGTGTCTTGTTAAAATTCCTCTTGAGTCTTTAGCTCCTGAGGTTGGCTAACACCCTTGTCTTTAGAAAATAGAGTGGTCAATTTTGTATGGAGTGTCTTGAACAGCAGTGTTGTGACTGAACACTTAGATAAAAATCTGCCATGTGGACAGATGAAAGAGAAATTACTGGGATAGAAACAGTTTTGTGTTCCATCCTGAAGTATCTTTGTGTAGGAAATAGATCTGCTCTCCGTGTGCTTCAAGTAGATTGTCTTTTCGACAGTGCTGCTCCTTTGATGCAGAGTTGTGTTATGTCTGTCTAAGCAATGTTTCTTCTTCAATAGAACTTCTGCATTTTTAATGTAGCTTCTGTCATTTTCGATTTTGGTCACATGTAATTTCTCTTTCTTTGTTCTTTTTTTGTCACTTGAGTACATTTCAGATACTTTTAATAGGAGATTGGTCTCAGTAAAAACTCTAAAAATCCTAATGTGTTTTCATTAGAGGCGACAGTAATTCCCAGGCCTTAGTTGTCTTTCCACTAGAAACAGCTTTAGCAGTAGGATTTTCTGGTGTGAACCTTGGAGTAAAGATGCACATGCATATTTCAGTTTCATGCTTATCATAAACAAGGTGAATTATTATGTGCCCTGTAGATGTCACATAATTCAGGTCTTAGTATGAGGGAACAGGTTGTGTGATGTCCCCTGGAAAAGAGAATTTGTGCAGGTAGACACTTCCACAGGCACAGGTGACCTGCACATTTGGTCTGCAACTCAAATTTTATAGAGATAATGCAGTTTGATACAGTCTCAATTTGAATAGCCACTGATCTCATTATCTGTGGGCTGGCTTAAACTGGGGAGGAAAAAATATTTCTATAAGAATATATTAACTATGGATCGGTGATTGTGAAATCTAAAATTGTGATGCTGTGGAGGTCAACATCAGCTTGGGCTAAAGGTTAGGATTTCACTTTAACCTTAGGCAGAAATATGATCAGTGTTTGCTGTCATGGTGGGATGAGTCTTGTTTCTGCATGATTGTTACTCACTTGTTATTAAACTCAGAGTGGGAGACTTTCAGGTCTGCCTTCATCTGTTTCTAACCCATGAAGGCATCCCTCACAATATCCAGCAAAAAACTCCAGTTCATGTTGCAGTGTGGAGAGTTGTTTAAGGATGAAGTTACAATCCTGCATACAAAATCAGAGTTACTTTGTTCTTTCTTTATCACACCAGTGTTGTGTATCATGTGGATTATTAATTACCCTAAAAAATAACGGAGACATAGATAGCAGTAGCATCCTATATGTCATAGGACCATCTTGGGTTTTAAGTCTTAACTCTTAAGATGGGACCATAATTTTAAACTGTGAACTCTGTGGGACAGGGACCTTCCTGTGTTGAATGTGTAATTCCACAAGGAGGTGGAGTAATGGGTAAGGGACATTGGCTTTAGGCTGAAATACAGTGGAGTAACAGTGCATGTACTGGACTATTTGTATATTGGTTAGTAACACCAATGAAAATGTAGAAAGCTAGTTTTATGACTGATTAATTGACTTTTTTTTAGTGATAAACAGAGAATAATAGTTCTGTTTCCAGTTAAATAAATCCTGTGCTATTAAAAAAAAATAGAACTCTTCACTGATTTTTAGTGTCATACAGTGTCTCGAGTTGAAAGGGATCCAGAAGGATCATAGTGTTCCAACTCCTGTACAAGGCAGCCCCAAAAATCACACCGTGTGTCTGAGGGCTTTGTCCAAACATCCAAATGTAGGATAAAGTCCATATTTCAGGTAACCAGAAAAGAAGGCAAGAAAGAAATCTGCCATTTGTAGGAAAATGGGAGGAAGGTTAAAATGAACCTGTTTCCCTCAGTCTGAATGCAAATAGAAGTTAATGGGCTAAAGGGAGAAGAGAACAGTTGTAGATACTTCTTTTAAATACTGGTCTAAACAAGAGGATAGAGATGAACGTACTGACTGCATTTCTGAGCAAACTGAGCAAAGATTTTCTTAGTTCTGACTGATCAAGGGGTTTAAATTGCAAGATGTTTGGAAAAGAGTTTTATGTGCATTTTACCCAAATAACAACCGAGAAGTTCTGGTGATTATGTGTAAACATAAATAACAAACAGTGCTTAGATGATAGTTTGGATTAAAAGACATGGCAGTTTAGATTTCCAAGGGTCGTGATGCATAAAAACCAAGGACATACACTGAAGTCAGTGCTTCTGTGAGCATTAAGTTGACCTTGTGCTTCCTTTTCCAAGTGCCCACATTCAGAAGTAGGTTGAGATGTCCTCTACTGAGCTGCACTGAACACTGCCAGCTTGCTTTGGGAAGAATTTTGGCAAAAAAGCTGCTTCATGGCTCTAAGCATGCTGATGATTCTTGTTTTGATTTATGGGTTGATCTGCTATGGTCTGGACAAATCAATCTTTGAAAAACAGAAATTGAAAATACAGATTACCCATCCTAATTTTGGCCATATAATTTGCATCTAACTTTCCACTCTTTGCATGCTATATTAATTAATGGACATTGGAAGGCATACCAGAAGCTAGAACCTGAAATACGAATTCTTTATAGGATGCTTCAAATCTGCATCAGATTCAATTTAGTGTGCAGTCTGTGTAAAGAATTAAAGTATTACCACTTTGAAAGTATTTCTCATGTCCTCAACTGTCAATTTGTGTTTTACTTCCTCTCTCAGGAATTCGCTATCTTGCATTTGGGCATTTCTCATGCTCACAATGTTCTTGCTATCTATGCTTTATTTTGTTTTAATTGAGGGGAAAAAAAAAAGTGCTTTTCTTTCTCTTGCCCAGAGCACCATAAACCCTGTGGACGCCGTGTATCAACCCAGCCCCTTGGAGCCATCGGGAATCAGCGCGATGCCTTCCCAAGCTGTCACACTTCCAGGTAGGCTGGGAAACAGCCGTGAGCAGAGCAGTAACTGCAGTGCAGTGGAGAGGGGACAGGCTCTGTGTCACACAAGACAGGGGCACAGTGCATCCAGTGCTGCACACTCAGCTCAGAGGGGCCGAGGAAGGGCAGGAGCAGGAGGCACAGAGCATCCTCAGCAATCTGCCCCTGGTTCTGTGGATAAGCTGATGTATTTTTCTTGCTCTCAGTTACTGGCTTGCGTTTCTAACACTCTTTTTAAAAAAGAAACTATAATTTTCAGAAAAGGCAAATGCTTTCTAGCTAAACAACTGCATTGTTTTTTTAAATGCCATCTTTGCTTAATAAAAAAAGGAGCTAGGTAAAAGTGGCAGAGACATGTTTTTCTGTCTGAATGGCTTTTATAGAAAATAATTTAATTTTTGGAGATGAGATGAAATAATGTGGAATCTCTTTTTGAATTTTGGGGTTAACATATCAAAATATCCCCTAGAACCTGCTCAATTGTGCAAGTCAGAGCAGCGGCCCTCCTCTTTGCCAGTCGGACCTGTAGTAGCATCACTCGGAAATCAGACTCCAACACCAAATAGTACAGGTACAGTTCTGGGTAACTTTTATTGAAATACAAGAAACCCTGTCATTAATTATTAAGACAACAATATATTGGCATATGCCTTGCTTTTAATCAACACCAATTTCAGTGTTTTGTTAAAATCAGTTACGCTGCTCTTTCTCCCCACCATGTATACACCAAATGTATGAGTGTTACCAGCTTCCCTTCGTGTCTCCAGCACTGCAGTCTTGCAGTAACTGGGGCAAAGATGTCCTTAAACTTTACTGGTATTCTGTGCTCTTGATTTTCCTTATGACCTTTCTTTTGTTATCTGTTAAACTTAGTATGAACCTTCCTAATTATTGCTTTTAATTTTGTAAGTTCCTCTTCTAAGTTCACATCAGTCTTTATTGATTTGAACAATTCTCGTTGTAAGTAGATTTTGAAAGAATTTATTTTTATTGAGTCTGTAATTTTTAATACTCCCCAGGGAGCGGGCAGTCAGCACCTAGCAGCAGTCTCACCTCTCCAAGCCATGTCAACCTGTCTCCAAATACAGTCCCAGATTTTTCTTATTCCAGCAGTGAGGATGAGTTCTATGATGCTGATGAATTCTACCAGAGCAGTTCTTCCCCAAAGCGATGTATGGAGTAAGTAGCTGACAGTGTGCAGTGTGTGCTGAATGCAGTTTGTATCTACAAGAGTATGGCTTGTCTGCTTACAGAAATTGGTTAAAAAAGGTGGGGGAGGTAAAAAGGCCACTTTGTGTAACAGAGTGAGATTACCCTTGCCCTCAGCCACAGACAACTGTCTGTGAGGGAGGCAGTTTCTTCCTCTGCTCCTTCCCATTCCATCAGATATATGTTGACAAATTCTAACAAACCAAACCTGGGAAGCCCCCAGCTCAGAGCTATAATCTGAGACCATGGTGCATTTCATGTGCATTTGCTGCAGCCTTTGGTAAATGGCCAATTCCCTCTCACATTTGCTAAAAGACATTTTTGAAGTTGGCACCCTTGCCCCAAAATCCCTATTTACTCTTCTTTTTTTATTAATTGGAAAATTAATTTTAAGAGATGCTACACATTTCAAAGAGGGATTAGTCAGCTCTTTTCAGCCTTCAGGTGTTATCTGAGGCTGCAGGCTGGCCATTCTAAGCTTTCTGTGAATAAGCGTGCATCACACGTATTAGTGTCTGTCAGTGCACTTACATTGATGTTTATCACTAAATTCCTTGTCTGTGAATATCAGATGACAATAATCTGGTCTGAATTACTTCATTTGAACTGTGAGAATTTATTTCTCTTCTTTAGTTCTTCAGGGTCTGCTGCAGTCCTGACTCGGAGCAGCACAGGGAGCAGCCTGAAACGTCCGGATACCACGGAGTCCCTCAATTCTTCCATGTCTAATGGCACAAATGATGCTGGTAAGTGACCTGTGTGGACTTTCAGTAAGGAGCTGTTGGTTTTTAATCTGTGTGTAGGCTGGGTCAGTATATGCAGGATTATATATATATATTTATATTTTTTTTTATATATATATATATGAGACAAGGTACTTAAGGGAAGTGGTTTATCTACTGTTTCTTTACTAATGGAAGATTGCTGAATTGTAGATTTAAAACCTGTATTTTTTGACAGTTACATACATGCTAATTAAATACAGTCTGGTCTTGAAGGTTTAGAGGGAAAAAAAAACATTTGGTCTTTCAGATCTCTTCGATCCTCCCGACGATCGAGAAGATGATGGGGAAGGAGAATCAGTAGAGGAGCATAAAAGTGTTATCATGCACCTCTTGTCACAAGTGAGATTAGGCATGGATCTAACCAAGGTAAACTTGCTGGGTGTTCATGGGGGTTGGAGGGGGGAGTAAACCCTGAGTTCTGTGTAAAAGAAAGGTTATATAATTATTTAACTGCGTATTTGGTCTAAGATCTAGTTAAGCTCTAATCTTTTTAACATGGTATTTTTTAATTGGAGTTCTTACTGGAAGGGGAAAAGTAGCTGCAGAATAAGTATATCCAGATGCTAAAATCTGTTTGGGAAAATAGTTTGCCATGGAAAGTAGCTGTTTGTTCTCTTTGAACCTAATTCTGGGAGTGCTTGTGAAACTGGCGTAAAGGAAATGCTGAAATGTTACTCCTGTCTTTGGCTTCCTAGAACAAAGATCTGCAAGATCCCAGGGTATGGTGACATTCAATAAAACATAAAGTAAAAGGGAGAAGTAACCATATAGTGAAAAGCATTGCTTACTTGGGATCTTAATGAGTAAATAAGTTGCCTGTGTGTTTTGAAATGCTACACTTAGGTCTGGCAAGGAAAGGGTTGCATTCTTCATGAATGAGATTCATGCTGGTGTCTGTCTGAAGGCTGAATGAACAACATTCTGAAGGTGTTGGTCTTTCCAGGCAGCTTGGTTAAATTTAAGCAAGTAATTCCAGACTGCAAAAGGGTAGGAGAGATCAATCCTATCCTTAAGTTTCCTGAAGTGGATGAATTGAACTGTCCAGCCTGGAATGAACAGTAGATAATAAACAGATAACACTTTTCTGGGGAAACAGCCAGCAGCTCACAAGTGAACTGCTCAAGGTTTCTGGCAGTTCTGAATAGGAATTGATCCAAACTGTGTCTGCTCTGGGAATTCCTGGAATAGCTGAAAATTACTGACCTCAAGTTAGGCTGCCAGGAAGCATCATGAGCATGTACCTTGTCAGCAACAGTAATTGACTCTGGATCCCACTGAGCAGATCCACAAGAATGGACCTTTGGGAGGTAGTAGGGAAGAGCTTAACCTTCATCTTGATTGAGACACCTAACAGGATGGGACTGCAAATGAGTGCTTGACTGTAACTGAAAATTAACAGCGTTCACAGAGATGAAATTAAATCATCAGTGATACTGTAATTCAGAACAGCTTTTGATGGGCTCTGAGTGGGACTACAATCCATATAGGATGAGACTGTTCCTCTTGAACCTTGGGGTTTGTAGAAGATGCCAGCTGACCTGCATATATCAGAACTCATTGGTGAGCTTGAGCTCACAATCAGCTTAGAGCACACAATGCTGTGGGTGCTCTGTTTGCTATTTACAGTGAATACAGTTGGCTTTTGTACAGGATATTCAAATACCTTTGCCTAGATGAGTTGTTTTTCTTCACTCAGGTTGTTCTTCCAACGTTTATCCTGGAAAGAAGGTCACTGTTGGAAATGTATGCTGACTTCTTTGCACACCCGGACTTGTTTGTCAGGTATTTGACTTTGGAACAAGAGCATTCACTGGTTCCCATATTGGTTATTGCTCTTGTGGGCTGCCAGAAGTTGGTAGTTTTGAAGAATATTGCTCGGATTTTGATTTAAACTCCAAAACAGTCAAATCAGTCAAACTTCTAGTTGTAAAACAACCAAGCACCCATAAAACTCCTGTATCCAAGGTAGCTGCTTATATGTCACTTAGCCTGTCCTTGTTTTTTCTCTCTCCTGTAGCATTAGTGACCAGAAGGATCCCAAGGAGAGGATGGTTCAGGTGGTTAAATGGTACCTCTCAGCTTTCCATGCAGGAAGGAAAGGGTCAGTTGCTAAAAAGCCTTACAATCCCATTCTGGGGGAGATCTTCCGATGCCACTGGGTGTTGCCTGGCACTGAAGGTGAAGATGACATGGTGAGTTTCTTCTGGTGTGTTTTTTTGGGGCCCAGAATGCAGAGATGCAGCCCAAAGCTTTAAGTCACTGACTGAAATGGATTATGCTGTGCTTAAGTAACAAATCAACAAACTGTAGCAATTTCTTGAACTTTCCCCTTTCCTTCCTTGTTTTCTTTGGACAAAAGTATAAAATTATCTTGTGTAACAAAATGTATTGTTTTGTAAAGAACTACTTGACATGTTGAAAATGTCCTTTTTCCCTGAACTGTTTTGTAACACTGATTATGAACTCCTTTCTTTCCAAAGTTCTGATTTTTTGTTTTTATTTTTTAAACCAATGCAGCCCAGTGGCGTTTTTTGTTGTTTTTCTTTTTTGACACCACATTTAGGCTTCTTGCCTTAGGAAGTTGCAAATGATGATGTGGGAAGTGCTGTTGAGAAGTGCTTCATGTAGCCTCAGTGTAATACATCTAAGTAAATGAGATTATTTAGGTATAAACCATGTATTTTTCCCATTTCATTTGCTTCCCACCAATTTGTTTGCTCAAATCTGGTTTCTGAGGTGAATGGTTGCACTCCAATTTGCTGGTATAAAGGCAGTGTTGTATTTGGACTTCCATTGCTTCTAACCATGAATTAATTACACTTTGCATTCTTTGCCACAGGAAATGAATATTAGTTTATGGTTTTGTGGTACATGAAATCTAATCATTATTAATATGCAGATCAGACTTTTTCACAAGCAAAACCAAAAACTATTTCTGCCACTTAAATATTATTTTGTAATTGGGTTTATACATAAATCTTTCAGTTTAAGTGTTTTATTTGGGGACAATTAAAACAAAGACATTTATATGTAAAAACAAGACAGTAGAAACTCTATCCTTTAGAAAGCATCATAGTTCCAGGACTAAGGAGTTATTCCCCATCAGCAAACTGGCAAATCCATTAAAATCACTGCAATAGATTTTTAGAAGCCTTTAAAGATGGAAGCAGCTTCTCTGGGAAGCATCCAGTGTTTGCAGGCACTGTCAGTGATGAATCCTCTCCCCTGTCACACAGGAGCCGGTCTCGGAAGGACCAGTCCCCTGGGTCAGTAAAAGCAACGTCACCTTTGTGGCAGAGCAGGTCTCTCACCATCCTCCAAGTAAGTTGTGACAGTGCCTTTGCCAGCAGAGGTGGCAGCTGGAGAGGGGTGACAGTAAAATCAGCTCCTGGCTTAAATCTTGCGTTTACACTTTCTCTCCAGATTTAAAGGCTGAAAATTTATAAAAGCTGAAAAATTATAAACTGCTTTTGTGAGAAACCAATTGGAAACTCTGTTGCCACATAAGTGTGAGGCACCTGGGGATATTTCCCAATAAATGAATTTGGAAACAAAGGTATCAATGTCCTGTGCTGCTGTTTTTAATACCTATCTCTTTCTTCAGTTTCAGCATTTTACGCAGAGTGTTTTAGCAAGAGGATACAGTTCAATGCTCACATATGGACCAAGTCCAAATTCCTAGGAATGTCTATTGGGGTCCATAACATAGGGCAAGGTATGTGTGTGTAAATTTAACAGTAGAAGAGAGAAATTAAATTCTGCAACTAGGATTTTTAATAAAATAATGTACATAAAGTCATTGTATTAAATAGAAGGAATGGTTGAATTTGTGTAACTGGAGCTTATGTATCTGGGAATCAGAGATTCCTTCCCCACACTCTGTGTGCTGAAAGCATTTAGGGCCCAGTTTTTCCCAAAAGTACAGCCATCCCTGCCTCCTCCAGAAGCTGGGCATTCTCAGCATCCATGAAAAATAAAGCTCTTCACCTGTCATTTTCATAGCACCTGTTTTTAATGACATGTTTCAAGAGATCATTATTAAAAGTTTTGTAGAGGTTTTGCTCAATGTTTTTTAAATCCATTTTCATTTTTATTTCACAGGGTGTGTCACATGCCTAGATCATGATGAACACTATATTTTGACTTTTCCTAATGGCTATGGAAGGCAAGTAAATGCTCTAATTGGTATTTTCATTTTTAATGCCTTGTAATATTTCATGCTTAATGTTTATTGGTCAAGAGCTTATAAATGTGTGCACTTATACATTCCTGATTGCAGGTCTATTCTCACTGTGCCATGGATAGAGCTTGGTGGGGAGTGCAGCATTAGTTGCTCAAAGACAGGTTACAACGCTTCCATTGTCTTCCACACAAAACCATTTTATGGAGGAAAGAAGCACAGAATTACAGCTGAAATTTTGTAAGCAGCTTTCTTCATCTCACTTTTTCCTTCCTTAAATGCCAACAGTTTTAACAAGACAGTCAAAGAGCGTAAAATACTGAAACAGCAACACCCAGAAGAACTTAGCTCATGATATACCTGTCATGGGATGCCATTTAAAGCCAAATTTGTGAGAGGAAGCTGCACAGGCCTGTGTCCTACTTTATCCTGCATGAAAACGTCCTCAGCTGATTCCCAAAGGGAATTTTGCTCTCCTGACTTACCAAAAGTAGCTCCATCATTACCTCTCCTAAAAATACAAGTACTGCAGCAAGCCTTGGAATACTGTTCAGAGTGTGTCAGTTAAAGCTCTGCTGCAACCTTTACTTATTTTACCCGTGGTTTGGTGGATTTTGGTTAAACCCTGTGCACATGCCCAGCACAGAGAATTCAGTGGAGATTCCCATCGTATTTGGGGATGTGCTGTGATGTCAGCAAGTGGATGCTGACAAAATGAAGTTTAACTTGGTTTTAAATCATGTCTTGACACATTGATAGATGTAATTTAAAAACTGGTGTCTTGTGTTTCCCAGTAGTCTGGGGAAGAAGCTGATTGTGAAACATTTTTAAGCTTAAACTCTCCACTCTAAATCTGTATGGAAGGCCTGTAACTACTTTCCTAAACTCTAAAATGCAGATCCAGCCCTCAGGCAAGGCCTGTCTTACCCTGATCTGTGCTTCCTCTTAAGGTTTATGTAACTCATTCATGCTAAACTGCTCCCTTGTAAACAGAACTCTCCTCTCTTCTGTACTGGGCATGGACACTTGGAGGGCTGATAGAAGCCAGACTGTGCAGCAACTAGGATAAAGTTTTGATCCTTTAGGATTTTTCAGTTGCTGTAATACAGCTGAGAAATGACTGTTTGTTTCTCTTTAGTTCTCCAAATGACAAGAAACCCTTCTGCTCCATCGAAGGAGAATGGAATGGGGTCATGTATGCAAAGTACTCCACAGGGGTAACAGCTTGCTTTCTTTTTTCTCTTTTCATCAGAAATAGAAGATTGTACTTAAAAAGGGGGTTTGGGGTGGTTTTGTGGGTTTGGTTTTTTCTTTTAAACAAACATTAATAGTTGGAACCTCCAATGAGGCTGCCCAAAAGAATGCTGGGCAATCCCCAAATGAGCTGGGGATAAACGTCCTGAAGTTACTTTGTTCATTTATTTTTAAGGAAACTTGATTTTTATACAAGAACAGAATCTAAAGAATTACCCTGTGTCATGTATTTCCTGCTAACCAGTGTACTGGAGTGTGAGGGTGTATAAATTTAAAATCTAGCTAAAGAACTGAATAGGTTTATTTTTTTTCCATCTCCCACTCCAGGAGAATGCTGTCTTTATAGATACCAAGAAAATGCCTACAATTAAGAAGAAGGTAAGGAAATTGGAGGACCAAGACGACTTTGAGTCTCGCTGGTAAGAACTTCAGTTAACTGGGAACATTAAGATTTTATTTTAGTTAGACTCCAGTTTGCAGTACAGGGACCAAGGGTGCACTGATCAGGTACTGCATGCTCTGCTCTCCCTGAGCCCAAGTACAGGCAGGCTGGGGATTTAAGGGGAAAGAGGAGACCTGGAGTTCTCAGTCACATCCTAGTTAGGATCAAATGTTCAGGGAGGTCTGGAGAGCTCCACCACAGCCTCCTCCTTCCTGCCATAACAGCACAGTTGTGGCTCAGATATCCTGGGGGCTTTTCTGCCCTTTCTCTAACATGAGATCTACCTTTAGTCACTGCTCTGTCTACAACTTGTAGCACTCTGCTCCCATAAAAGTCTCCATTGCCCTTTCTCTTTCAAGCTTATGGAAGGATGTAACCTACAACCTGAAGATCAGAGACATCGACGCAGCCACGGCTGCAAAGCACGCGCTTGAGGAGCGGCAGAGAGCCGAGGCCAGGGCCAGGAAGGAGAACGAGACGCCGTGGGAAACAAGGGTGAGCTTTATTCCAACAGGGCAAATTTCAGCCTGTAGCCTTCCTTCCTTTCTGGTTGAGTCATGAAAAGCTTACAGGTGGTTATTCCTTTGCAGTTATTCCATGAGGATGGGGAGTGCTGGGTGTACGATGAGCCGCTGCTGAAGCGCCTCGCTGCCAGCAAGCACTGAGGGGGCCTGAGGCCAGCGAGCATTGGAGCTTCCAGCTGAGCCCAGACAGCCCCCAGCGATCGAGTACGTACACGGCACAGCCCCACCCCTCCAGCTGCAGTGGTTCCTATCTCAGGGATACTGGACTTACTGAGACAGACAAAGCAATTCACGAGAGGCTGAGCGTCCTGGCTGAGCAGCTCCGGGCAGGGACTGGCTCTGGAGGCAGTGCCCGGGCTCAGGCCCTGCTCCTGCTGCCTCTGGAGCAGGGAGAGGCTGGGCCCTGGAGCACAGACACTGGATAACCACTGTGAAGGCCACGGCGGTGGGAGCAGTTGCATAATATTCCTGGGTCCTACATATTTAAAAAGCAAGAAACAAAATGCAAGATGTCATGTAAATCCCGCTGATGTCTGCAATGTGTAAATATGAGGATTCCTCTGATGGGACAATTTGTTAGAAAATGCATAAATGTTATCTTCCACCTGTATGATAATCAAATCTTTTGGCATTTCAGTGTCTTGCCCAAAATAACTTTGTTATTTTGAGATTGAAATGTAACCATAGATAATTCTACCCAATGCATCTTAAAGCTTCATAAAATAGATTTTTCAAACTTCTCTTATGGACTTTTTATTTATTTCATAATAAACCTTTGCAGCAAGACTGTTTTTCAGTTGAGTCATGGTAAATTGATTTATGTGAAATATATGAGCATTATTTGTTTTTCCACTGGAATAATCCTTGCAGCTAAAGCTACTTCTTAAAGTAGTTAATGAACAAGCAAAATGAGCATTTGCAGCATCCACAGAACTTTTCTGGACTGTACATCCAGCCTGGCCAGCACTTCAGGAATCTTTGCATTGTGTGCTTTTGCTACAGTTAATAATGACTGAGTAAGTAGCTAGATGTAGCAATCAAACTACTTTTCTCTCCACAGTCAAGTCTAGCTTTTATTTGCTTTCATCTTAATTTTGTCTATGTTGCACATACAGAAAAACTAAAAAAGCAGTGAGATGGAAGCCTTGGGCTTTCTCCCCCTCCCACCCACTGTCACTGCTCCGGGAGCGCAGCGGATCCTTTCCTGAGGAGCTGTCACTGCTGTTGAGCCACTGCTGCAGCACTGCAGGGATGGTACAAGCCAGTCTGAACACAAAGGCAGAGCCCACAGCTCCAGACAGCTGGAGAGAAGAACGTGGCACCAGTGGGGAAGTCAGGGCTGTGCCTCTTAATGAACTTGGGAAGGTGATGAGAGGTTGGCTGGAAACTTGAGGAAAGCTTCCTCAGTGTCTGAATGGGCATCTTCATCCCAGCTACCACTACAGCTCTGGTTTAATAAAAATAGGTTTGTAATGTTGATGTTGCAGAAAGCACCTGTATTACACAGCAGGGCAGGGCAAGATATCAGTTTTATTTTAATATTTTATGGTAAGGGAGAACATTCAGAGTTGATGTGTAGGCTTTGATGTCCTTGATGGAAGTAATGTCACTCATCAAAGAAGAGGGAGGCAATAAAACAAGCTGAGGTATTTCACCAGATGAAGAATTCTGTCCTGAGACAGCTGTAACCTCTGAGTCTCCTTCATGTTTTCCGTATCCAATCACCTGGAAAAAAAGTACCAGAAGAGAAGTTGGGATCTCATTCAGTGTTTCTCTGCCTTGCCAATTAACTTGAGAGACTGAAATGGAATTCAAGCAACAACACTACTTCTAAATATAGAGAATGTGAATAACTACAGTAAAAGTTACATCACAGCTCTCCTCTGATTATCAAAGTTGGCAACACAGAGCTGCCAGACACTCACGTGTACACTGAGCACTTTCCTCTGGTTGCTTCTGTGAGCTTGGAACCAGTTGACCAGGTCTGCTTGTGTAATAGACTTGAGAGCTTCAATCTGAAACCCACAGGAAGGAGGTTTTAGCAGCACAATGGTGATTCAAGTAATTTTAAACATAAAAATGTTTTCTCTACAACCTCTACCCCATTGGATCAAAGAACCTTTTTAAAATAACATGTAATTTTAGAGCCAGTGTGTCACTAGTAGCATCGATCCCATTTATGTTTTGGAACTGCTGCAAACCCAGCGTGGTTTTTGTGTGCCAGAGCTGCAGGACACCCACCTCCCGGGCCAGCCTGTCAAACAGGTACTGCTGGGTCACCACTTCATTCCAGTTCCTGTCCACTTCTTCTCCAAGGTGGGAGTCTTCACATTCTTTCAGTTTTATCAAAGCTGTTACCTACATGGGAAGAAGACAATTAGGCTCAAAGGGTTTTAAACTACCTTAATTTACCATCACATTTGCTGCAGTTGAATGAAAAGCCAAATTACATTAACAAGGTAGTTCCTTGCTTTTTGAACTTAACTGCAAATGGCCAGAGAATGGATGTTTAGAGAACAATAGCAGAACAGAGCAAGAAGCAGAATTTAAAAGGTGAGGCCTTTGTCCAGAAAACCGCCAGATAGCTGTAACTCAGTTCAAAGAAAGAGCTTTTCAAGATGAAGTTTTACCTGGGTGCTAAAAGCCTCTTCAGTTAAATCCTTGATTTTCTCTTCAAAGCAAGAAAGAAACTCCTCTATTTTCCCGTCAACCAATTCAGAACTAAAAGAGAGACAAATAATTAAATTAGGCAGGAAAAAAACAAAAAAAAAATCCCCAAACCAATACTGATGGGTTAAGTAAAGTAGCAGAACAGCCCCCAAATGATGAGGGAAAGTCTGGGATAGGCTCACTTCCCTCATCCCCTGCACAGCTCACACATCTGAGAACACCTGGTGTTCAGTTTTTCCTGGTATCAGGGAATAAAGCCAGTCTCTCATTTTTAGCTGTATTTAACTGGTACTGTTCAAACACAGGGACTTCAGGCACCCCCAGGAGCCACTGCCATGGTGCTGTTGGGCACCTGCTCTGGTTTCCCCAGCTGCAGCCCTGAGCCCTGCTGAGTTAAGGTCTCCAGCATCAGAAAGGTGATGGGATGGATCCTGAGGTTTCTGACACATTAAAACCCTCACTGATGAACTCAGTAATGGAAGTGTCCAAATGCAGAAATTAGAGGCAGTAGCACTTGGTGCTAATTAAGCTTTCACTGACACAGTGTTATTTTTCACAAGTGGCACATTTTTCAAATAACCTTTCAACTCTGGCAGGTCAAATGCCTGTAGTTCAAAGCCCCAGGTTTGAACAAAACCGTAACAGTGCTGAACGTGAGCCACAAGAACAGCTCGACAGGATTTACAGGATCTGAACTCTCCTGGCAGAATAGCTTCAGAAGGGCAGGGGGATGTTTTACTTAGTCTTGAGATTACTTTTCACTATGCAAGTCGGGACCACTGCAGTTTCAAGAAGCTTAAAGCTATTGCTTTATTCGGGTGTTGGTTTTGAGTCAGGCTGTTGTGACTGTCGGCAGTGTCTCCTATGAAATTCCCTTGAATTAAAAAAACCCTGAAACAGGTGTGAGCTCTTAACTGGGAGCCAAGGCTGGGAGTAGTGAGGAACTTTCCCCACAGAGCACTTACTTGTATTTAGTTGCCTGGGTTGCCACTGTAACTGAGAAACCAAGAATCCCAGAAGTGTTCCTGCAGGTGGGGTACACATGGTAGCTTAAAACAAAAAAGGACAAAACAATAAAGTCATTCCACAAGCACAATTAACTTTTCATTTATAGGACGTGCTGCAAGTTCAAATAGTGTTGGTACTTTAGACAGAAAAATTTGAGATCTAAATTTGCAAGAGTCTTATTTCCTTTATTTTCTGCATTGCTGCATCTCAAGTGTTTTCTCAGCTTTAGGAAATCCTTTTAAACTTGGGAGAGTATTTGCGTTTGTGTTCCTGCAAACTAAGCAGTGTGAGAGACCCAGAGCTGTGAAAAGCCTGCTGCAGTTTCCTGAGGTAGCAGGGTACCTCCGAGGGAGGCTGCTCAGCACCACAGAGCTGCTGTGAAAACAGCCCTGGGGAACGAGGGCTGAGTGTGGAAGTGAAAGGAACAACTTTATGCTGAATAATTCCAAGTTAACACACTGGTAATAGATGCAATTCTTACAGAAATCAAAAGCAACTTGGCTTGCAGCTTGTACTGATGGGTGCTTTTGGTTTTGAGGTGTTGATATTGCTGTTTCCATTACAATAATTCAGGGATTAGCCACTGTCCAGGAAGGATTCCCAGAGTAAAAACCACCAGAGAACAAAGCAGGAGTGTAGGAGCAGGTACAGGAGCATTGCTCCCCAGTGAACTCACCCGAGGGTCTGCTTGGTCCTCAGGAAGTCAAAGCAAGGCTCCTCCATGTGCATCTGAAACAGCACAAAGTTACAGCGGAAGTGACGCTGCCCTGCAGCCCCTCAGTGCCCCTGTCCAGCCACAACCACTGCATTGAGAGGGCTCAGTCCTGTGGGTTGGGAGCTACAAGAACAGTTTTCTGTAGTGTCCATCACTGCAGCATTTGGGGACCTCCACCCAAACACTTCAGCCAAGGGCAGCAGTAGGAACACGCTGTCCCCTGGGGGCCAGGCAGCCCCGTGGCCTCGGCTCCGAGCACTGTTTCAGGGAAGACACTGCTGAGTTAGGAGACACAAACACAAACTTACCACGAGCAGCTCCATCAGGGTGTATTCCCTCAGGTTCCTGGCACCTGACTAGAAAGAGAATGAGGAATTTAGGGTGGGTTTAACGTGATCGCTCAGGCCAAGGTGGCTTGTGGCACACAGCTCAGCCTGGACTGCAGCACTGAGAGACAATTCCCAGCAGGGACAGATGGGAAGTTCTGGTTTTCCCTGAGGGGACAGGCCCGGCCCAGCCTCCAGGATCAGAGCTGGGGACACCAGGAAGCCACCACAGCACTAACCCAGCTCCCAGCAGTAGCCCAGCAGGGGAAGGTGGTGACTTCAGGGAACCCCTCAGAGGGAAACCCACTTGGGTTTAGCCTTGGGGCACAGGGCCTGTGCTCACATGAGGTGTCTGTGCTCCCTCTGTGACATCCCTGTCCAGAGCCTGCTCTCAAGGAGCATGGGCAGCTGCTAGAGGGAAGAGGCCAGCTCACCCCCAGCACACGTTACCTGGTAATAGACTGTCACCTCGGAGTTGGCATCGCCCTTGTTGAGAGTTTTCACCTTGCAGAGCAGGTGGGTATTGGGCAAATCCACCACCCGGAACTGCACAGGGCAGGGATGGGCCAGGGGAGTGAACTGGAGCTTTCTGGGGGAGCACAAACAGCACAACATCAAACACCTGCTCACGCCTTGGCCAAAACCACAGCAACACCCTGACATTTACACACTCGGTCTGACATTATTTTCCCCTTCCCCAAACCAGGACTACACCTGCTGAAACTGCCACCACCAACAGCCACTGCCTGCAAATACCAGAAGGAAGAAGGGAATTTCTGCATCACTCCCACTCTCACTCCCTCCTCCAGAAAAGAATCTTATCTTGATTATAGCTTCCATATAATAAGCAATTAAAGAGTCGAGATACTCACTGAACAACGTAATTCAGGAAATCCTTTGCTTCCTAGGGAAGAAAGCAAAGACATCAGTTTTATTCAGAAGAGGATTATTACCCCAATTCACAACCACACACCCCAGAGCAGCACTTGAGAGAGTGAGCCTCAAGCTAAGAACAGCTGAGCTCTGTCCTGCCTCCTACATCCTGCTCCCTCACACTGTCCCCAGTCCCTCCAGCCTCCTCTGCACCACACTGCAGAGGAGTCTCCACACTGCTTTCTGCACTGTAATGTCTCCAGAAGGAGAGGGCATGAGCCAAAGAAATAGCACCAGTTATCCTTAAAAGCCTTCAGTGAATACTCCGTGTTTGACACTCAATGAGGTTTAACCAAACCATGCAGGCAATCAAATTCCAAGGATAAATGTGCTCTGAGGGAAGCCTCCCCTTGTGGCACCACTGCGGGAATTTCTCCATATCAAATACATCAATACACCAAACATTATAAAAAATGGTGGCAACAGGAGGAACAGGTTACAGGCATCTACTCCATTTTTCCCTCTCTGCAGTTTAAATCCAAATTCCTGGAAACTTCTGTTCAAACTGGCAACCTGGACTGCCATTGCCTTGTCCACCCAGGCACTCCTGAGGTGTTAGAGGTGAAGCTGCCCAGTACCCACGAGACTCCAGACTGCCAGAACAGAGGCAGCATCAGCTGGCAGCCAAGTTCAATGTGCTAAAGCCCATCTGAAGCACCAGTGTGAGCACTCCAGCTGCCAAGGCTGCACTCACCCTGCTGGTGAAGTTCCCTTGCACGAGACCCTCCACGAAGAGCTGTGACTTGAAGGCCGTGACGAAGGCGGAGAGGGCCTCGATGGAGAGCCCCTTCATCAGCGTCTGGTACTTGTCGATCATGGACCACCGGCCGTGCTCCAGGATCAGGAGCCGCACGTCCCTGCAGTGCCACCAGGGGAACAAACCCACAGCACATCAGGAGCTGTTGGATGCCAGAGATGCCATTCCTGACTGCAGACAGGGGGAGGTCCCCAGGAGCCCGTGGCTGACTGAGCCCTCCCTCAGCAGCCAATGCTGGCTCCAGTCACTGCCGGACAGCGGCTCCCTGGGTGTCCAGTCTGGCCACGTGTCTGACCCGCTGCTTGCAGAGCTGCTGGGGCTCCCTAAGCTATGAGCAAAGCCTGGAACAAGCCCTGTGAGCACAGAGCAGGGATCCCTGAGCTCTTCAGCTCAGCCTCAGCACCTGCTGCTCAGCCACTGCTGCCCTCCCCTAGAACTCACTTGGCCAGAGTCTCGGGTTTAATGAGGATGTTGTAGTACGTTTTCTTCAGCTGCTCCGTTATCATTTCAAAAACTGCTGGAGTAAAGCTGAAGTCAGACAAGTAATCGATGATGAGCTGAAACAGAAGCTGTAAAGAGAACGGTTTTGAGTTTTTTGTTGGTTTAAGAACCAGTTTCAATTTAATGCTATACAGTAATATAAAACTATCATTATTGAGACATGGAGCATTACTAAAGCACATTCCTCCATTCTGCCAGATGTTCTTCACTAAACAATTCTATCCCAAAAGACAGTTTCAGAAGGGCAGTGTTTTTACACAGTGAATAAGCTCAATATCCCAGATCAATAGGAGTTTCCACATTCTATTGGAACAAATCTAGCCTGGAACTCCCAACATTTCTGTATCCGATATTCCATTTTTCCCTTTTACAGCTGACCAGCACAATGACATAGCAACAGACATCATTCAGCATTGAAAAAGAGAATGTTCAGACCCTGCTGTTCGCGTATTTGGCTTTTTCTGTTAAAACTCCTGTTAATAAGTCTGAGAGATGATTGATGGTCTTAAAGCTCCAGCCAAACTCTTGCAATGGAAGTTGATGATTGTCTCCTCTTCAGTCACTGTGTCCTCTCTGTGCCTGCCATGTCTTACATGGCCAGCATTTAGGGAATGGGAACAGGGATCCCCCAGTCCTCTCAGCAAACCAACACAGAAAATCTGCACCCAAAATGAGCATGTTCAGAAGCTGGATCTCCAAAGTCAAATTGAAAACACAATCTCTTTTCAGACACCCTTCTCCAGACATCGTGCAAACAGGCACAACTTAGAGATGGAAAGGCTCCAATACTCTTTAAGGCCATGGGAGACACAAAGCTCTTTTTATAGGAAAAGCTGTCAAAATCTTAATGGAGATACAGTTATTACTTAAAGAAAGATTTAAGTCAGCCTGAAGTCAGTAATTTGAGCTTGTGTAAGTGCACACAACTCCATCTTTATACATGTAAGCACAAGAAAAAGCAGCACAATTGCTGCATTACCCTGTCAGAGACAAATTTTTCTATTTAAAATACCTCATCCAACCATTCAATGCTCCAGAAAAGCACACACCCTGCAAAGCTGCAGGCATAAAAGCAGTGAGGAGATGAGCAGAGCTTACAGGTAGTTTGTGATTGAATCCTTTCACTCGGATAATTAGGCCGTACTCTCCAGCCACCAGCTTGTACTCCAGCTGAGCCACGTCTGCTTCGTAAGCTGGTTCCCCCAGGTTGTGGGAAAGGATGTTTACAAATGTATCAAACAAAACTATGCTGCAGGGGAAAAAGGGCAGAGGGTTAAAAAGAAAGAAAAAAAAGGTGGACTAAAGATGAAAGTCAAGCCCAATGTGTTTGATGGTACAGGCAGGGAGCTCTCCAACAGAAATGGACTTTGTGTAAAATGAGATTCAAAAAGAAATTTTCCAAAAAAAACCAGAAATAGAGAAGGCAAGTTTCCCTTTGTCCAGAAGGCACACAACACTACTTAAAAATTATCTGGACATTCAACTGTTCCTTGCAACGTGAAAGGTACCAGCTTCACAAGATTTAAGATTTCTTCAAGGTCAGAATGCACATTTTAACAAGACAATGCTCAAAACATGGAAAAATCACAGAAAATGAAATTATTTTACTTTGTGTAAAGGACTGGGGGACAGACAGACTCAGTTATACTCAATACTTGAGTAATGAGATGATTATTTATCTACCAAGGTAATAAAATAATAATAAGCCAGAGCAAAGCAGGCTACACAACCTGGAAACGACAGTCCCTGCTTTCAGCTTTTTGTCATTGCCTGGATTCCAATTCAAAGTTTAAACTAACACACCTCATGAAAACAGACTTACAAAGGCTTTCCCAAAACAGGATTCATGCAGATCTTGGCAGGCTTATGGCAAAAGCACTGTGACACTGGTTGCAAGTGGCAATGCCAGCCCAAGGCAAGCCAAGTGCAGCACACCCAGAGCTCTGCCTGACCCACAGTTGGTTTCCCAGTGCTGCAGCAGCCTCTCCTCCTGCTCCTGCAGGCTCCCAGGATGCTGGGACATACTCAGGACATGACTCTGGACTGCGCTTTTCAGGAGCAGCTCCTTCTCTGAGCTGTTACCTTATCTTTTCCCAAACTTGCCCTGGGGAATAACACCCCATGGAAGTCCTTACACATTTGTTGGCTACATGCAGGACCCACTGCAGAACCACCCTCACCAAACTGCAGATAAAACCACAAGGAAGGTGGATGGACATGAGAAAAGGACACCTTATTCTATTCCTGCTTAAAATTAAAGTCTCTTCCTGGTTTTTCACTAGGTATGGTAATTTAGTTACTCTGCAAGGTAAGCATAAATAATATAATCCTCACTTCTCTGCAGACTGCTGTATCAATGGAGAGATCAGATGGAATCGAACATAACCTGGTGAGGAAAAGGAAATTTAAATGAGTAATTGTATAGAAAGTGACAACTTTCTGAAGTCAAATATATTTCCATCAAGTTGCTCTTTGGCCACAGTTTGAGTTAAATGAAAATTGTCATTCATCTGTAACACTTTTTTTCTTATTTTAAGTCATCATTAAACATCGTCTCCTTACTCCAGAAATCTTCCCTTTAAAGTACCAAATATTAGAAAACAAAGCTGTGCTTTGCAGAATACTCACATGGCATGACCATTATAAATAGAAAAAGGAAACTTCACCAAACATCTGCTTAAGAGACACTAAAAACATGACATTCTGCTTGAAAGCAGCACTGTATTTTACACCCTTGTCTCAGATTCAGGCTGTATTTTTCTCTTTCTGTAGAAGAGACTATGTCCCTCCTAATTAATGTGCTTCTTCCTTCTCAAGTCCTTATCTCAGCAGCATATTCTGTCTGCCCAATCCTGTCCCCACACAGACTGTTCAGAAGTCAGCAAATTTCAGTGATCCCACTTTTCAACCTGAAGTATCAGCAGGGTGCCTTTGTTGCCTTAGTTCACCTGCTTCTCTCTTATTGTAGCTAATAAACGTATCAAAAGGACCATGGAAGAGCTGGCAGCAGGCACGTCGTTTAAATGGTGAACACTTCCAAAGGTTATTTGCCTTCTAATAAATTC
Source organism: Eulacestoma nigropectus (assembly GCA_013397775.1). Taxonomy (NCBI): domain Eukaryota; kingdom Metazoa; phylum Chordata; class Aves; order Passeriformes; genus Eulacestoma; species Eulacestoma nigropectus. The sequence continues at coordinate 1,024,894 of VZTE01005518.1, read as the reverse complement.
CAGCTGGTAAAAACAGGGTCTTGCTATTCAGAAAGCCCTCAGGTATTTACCTTTTGGGATTTTGAATTTATCATCCTTCCTGTACCAGAGACAGCCTTGCTGTGTGCTGAGTGTTTTGACTGGATATTCTGTCTCAGGGCAGTCAGCAACTTTCAAAGCAAAGTCGGTGGCTAATAAAGAGAAAAACCACAGCAAAACCACATGTTAATGTGTTTTACAGACACAATCAGGCTAAATTCATCTAAGTCTTCAAAAGTATCAAAAAATACATTTTTCCCCTCCAGTTTTCTAAATTATTTGTGACAGTACTTTCCTGTACCCAAAGAACATCTATTTTTCACTCCCACACCAAAACAGTGGCTCAGAAGCAGAGCAGAAGTGGTGGCATCACATTCCAGCCAGGACACAAATCCTGCCTTTGATTTCACTTGGTTTTGGCAACAAAGGCAGATGGTAGTCAGATGCTTTCAGAAACAGGAGGATTAAGCAAATAAAATTCTCCTCTAAGGTGTCTGGAGCTCTGTGTTAACTCTCACTGACTGTGAGGCCTGCTCCGTTATGGCTACATCATCTGTAAGTTTATATGCCTTAAAATAACTCAGTTCTTAAGCTTATAAATAAAAGAATAGTAAATAAAATCCAGCTGAAGAGAGTGCTCATGTTATTTTAATTTGCAAAAACAGGTTGATACCAGTTCAGGTTGTTTCTAAACCACAGCAAATTCTCAAATAAACCATTGGGGAAGATTTCACTCATGCCCAGGCACCTGCCTTACCTATGTATTTGTTTTCATCTGGAAGGTGTAAATCCTGATTTAACTCAAAGTCACTGGCCCATAAATCACTCCAGTACCTGTCAATATCTGTTAAAAACCATGAAATGCATTAGTTCAACAGGAAGGTAAGGCCATCCTATTTCCAGACCTCTTTTCCCAATCTCCATAAAGACTTGCAGTTATCACAGGAGTTTCTTAACGTCACCCCATTCATCAGGACTCTTTCTAAATCCCTTCCTACAAAATCTTCTGGAGCAGGACTGAAGCAGTCCTATTAAAAAGCAAATCAAGTCTGCCTTAGTAACCCAGCTCCCCTACACCCTGTGCCCCATTGTTGGTGTTCTTTCCCCTGAATGGCAGCCAAGTGGAGCTCGCTGGGACCGCTGCCTCCCAAAATAACTGCAGCAGTTGGAATCAACTGGCACCAAACAAAGAGCAGTTATTGGGTGGCACAGAGACTAATGGTGAGCTCAGTAAAGCACTGAGGATTCAATTCCCTGCTTCCATGCACTCGTATTTTCTGTTGTCACCCTTTCACTACCTCTAATGCAGGAATCAGACATTCTCAGCTCCTGCTGCTGTTTTACCTTCCACGCTGTACTGAGTCCCAAACCACTTCTCTTTGAGGTGACACTGGCCTTCGTTGGCAGCAGACAGCAAAACCAGGTTGGCTCTCTGAGGGCTGAGCTGGTTCAGGGCATCAGCAATGATCTGCAGGTTCCAGACAATATTTCAGTTCAAATGCAGCTCTGAGTGCCTGACCCAGCAAAGACTTCTCAATGGGAATGCAGGAAGAACGAGACATAACAAGCTTACAAAACAGATTTCCTTTCTGAATACAAAAAGTGTTTCAATTAATACAAAACCTGTGCCTGCATTATGCTTAATTACAAATGCCTACACACATGCCTGTATTACACAGCATGCTCATGTTTTCCTTACATCAAAACATATAATCAGAGTTCAAAGAATATTTACCTCAGGCTTGTATTCAAACAAGAGCTGGTCTCCAGTCAGAAAATCCTCCTTCTGAAACAACTGCATGTTCTCACAAAGGTTTTCCACATAGTCAACTGGATCTGTCTGCAGGCAAAGAAATAAAGCTATTTGTCACATAATTAGAAACCCAAGATATCCATTTTCTGTTCTGAGAAGAGCTTGACTAGTCAGGTATGTTGAGCATGAGTTGGACGCTGTGCTTGTTACAGCATTTAGTTCCAGTTATTAAATTAAATATATTTCATAACCATATCTAATGTTCAGTCTCCTCTGAGAATCCTGAAATTTCACACATATCATCTTTGTAGAAGATACCTTGATTATACAGTTTACAGTCATGGAATCTACTAAGTTAAAGACCCAGGAGAATGCACTCCTTGCCTCCAGGGAACACAAGCAGAGTCCTGCAACAATTCAAGATTTAAAGTGATCTGGAAAGCACAAGGCAGGGAACTGCTGCTGCATGAGTACTTCTGGCTCTGCTCCTTTCCCAAGTTCCCTGTCACGATGTGCAGGGTGAGGAGGAGGAGGTTCTCCTGCTTGGACATGAAATACATGTTGCCTTTTAGCAGGATAAGGCTGCCTAGAGGACCAGGCCGCTCAGCTTCTTGCTGAGTGCTTTTGGGGTTTTTGCACCAGCCAGCAGCAGCCTGTAAAGATTCTGGGTCAGACAGAGAGCACAGTACACCTGAGAAGAGATGAGTTTGACACATCTCTCTCTTGTAAATGTAGCAGGAAACATGCCCAAGGATTTCTTAAGACACCATACACCTGAGGAAACATTAAACCTCCCCTGGGCACCCCCTAACCACTTATCCCAAGCCCTGCCTCTGAGACCATCATTCCTTAGCACAGCTCTACCCACCAAGCACAAAACTGGGGTGCCATGACTAAGTCATTCTTCTGCCCCTGTGATGCACAACCCTGTCACAAAAACACATACAAATCTATGTTCCTGCTGTATGTAGTATTTGTATGGATGCATTTGTTTTCCCAAAAGGAAATTTCAGTGCCATTCAAAGAAAAAAAAAAAAACAAGTTACCTAATAAGAAACAGATCATGGTTAAATGCAGTAGGAGTAAGAAAGTCAAAACTGGAAAAGAGACTACCTAGCAGGTAAGGAATGAAAAATCAACATTTAATTCTGTTAGGGAAATAGTCTCAATATTTCTCTGCCTAGAATACATCATCTTTCAGCAAAATACAGCCTCATTAGGTGCACAATGTATTTCTTCTTGAACAGGACTCTGAAAATGCGTTTCAAAATAGAAAAGTAATACTTCTCATGGTTTACCTATGTCAAATCAGTGGATAAATACCTGTTCCTGGTAGTGAAATTCATTAGCTTCAATCTTTTGTATTTCTTCCCATATTCTGCAAAGGAGGAAGAAGACAATAAAAGTGGATTTTCTCCATTATTCCACTACATTTACTAAGAATCTTAACAAAGCAGACTTCTAGGAAAGGCATCAATGGTGAGATCAGTGATTCATTTAAGTACAAGACACAGAAGCCATTATTAAATGCACTTCCCAAAATGGCATTTCTCAGAACTGGCAGAAAGTTCTTCTATTTTTCGAAGAGAAAGAGAGTTAACTACAAAGAGTCAGAATCTGATACCAAATTAACATAAAGGTTAACACCAGAACACCACAGTCCTGACTTCCACAGACCTGGCTCAACAAATTCATTTAAAATGAACACAAAACTGCACCTGACATCTGCACTAGGTTCAGCTTACTAAACTTAAGGAATCAGATCACAATAAGCCAACCTAAAAGCACCGAGAAACAACCATAAACATTTAGAAAGCTAAATAAACATAAACACAGACAAGCTTTACCACTGACTCCCTAGTTATGCTCTAGTAACTCCACAAAAAGTGCAAACTGTACAAATAACAGGATAATGGAGAAGGACAGCACCACAAATATCTGCTGGAGTGGCAAACACTTGCCTTTGATCTGGCCCCCTTTTCTGCAGCATCTTCACGTACTGAAACACAACGTGGGCCACCTGCAGACAGAAAGGAACAGATTCATTTTCCCAGACAGTAGGGAAACAGGAGGAAAAACAACCTGCAGGAAACCATACCTCGTAGAAGTGCTTGTAACCTTCATCAGTCAAAGTCACAGAAATGCTGAAGATGGAGTAAGTGGAGTTCTGTTCAAATCCTGTCTCTCCATTTCCTCCATACAATGCAAGGGCCCAAAACCTAGGGAAGAGTTAAAGGTACTTAATTAACCATTTCAGCTTTGTTTGAATTTAGTTACAAGCAGCACATCACAGCTTTATTTCAGTGGCTTTCAATCCACTTACAGTTTACACAAAGCTTTTCCAGCTTAAGGATGTGACCTCAGGTTACAGACTTCAATAAAAACAGTGAAAAAGCTAAGTTATCTTTTGGAGATCTCAAAGATCAGTCACAGATACTGCTGATCCATGAATCAGAGACAAAAAACCTACTTATTTCTTACTTGGGTTTATCATCACCTTACAGAATATCACTATAAAACACTGATACAAAAAGGCAGGCTTGGCCTGCTTTTAAGTCTATAGAAAATATAAATACAAATACAGAGTTTATCTGTATTTGAATGAGATCAAAGCATTTAATAACCGTGCTTCAAAACCACATACTTTTTCCTAAGGAAAGAAAGAACACTGCCTTTGCCTTCATGTCCCACCAGCCAGGAAATATAATGAAGAGGCTTCACCCTAAGAGAAAGTTTGAAGGAGATTAGACACCAGGAGGTAACACATTTCACAGAAAGAACTCAAATCACTGGGCTAATGACTAAAATATGCACTGTCTCTTTCTTCAGGGCAAGTTTTGCATTATCAGGCAGAATTAAGATAAGCTAAAAGTGTGGGAATTCAGAACATAATGACTGATCTGAGTCAGTGAGGAAAGGGAACCATATCTGCATCAGTTTAATTCATTTTTTAAATGCCCCCCCAGCTGAACCAAAGTAATCTGCTAGACAAGTAAATGAGATTCTTTGGTTTGTTGTGAAAGTCAATAAATTATGCACAGCATAAACATGGTAGACATAAAATGCAGCACATTACCAGTACCTGTAATACTGCTCTTGTGGGGGAAGTGCCCAAGTGATGGTCAGTGAATGAACTTTCCTGATTGGAACAACTGGACACAAATAAATGGATTAATTATAAATATACACGATTAGACAGAGATAAATTTCACATAATGCAGAAAGAATAGGTAAAAGCTATTCAAAACCACACACAATTACTCCACAAAGTATCTGGATCACCCAGAGAAAATTTCTTTCTGTATTCAGGTATTCAAAACATTTAAAGCTATTTCACTTACCTCTGTAAAGCTTGTGAAATTCTGGTGTGTCAAAAGGCTGAGTCAGATGGTCAAAGCTGGGTTTGGGTAAACCACTTGAAAGCAAAATGGAAGTGTGATGTTACTGGCAGGGGTTCAAGGCTACACTGAAATATTCAAAGCCATAAGGAGCACAGCTCTGCAGGACACCAGAAAGCCTGAAAATGGCCCTTTTCCAAGGGTGCAGCCCAGCATCCCCCCAACCCCAGGGAGGTACCCTGGGAGGCAGCCTGGCACTCTGCCCACACAACTGAGCAATTAACCAACATGTGGATACCACACCAACACCACCCCTTCCTTCTGTACAAGGCAGCAACAGCACAGAACTTGTTTTTGTACAGCCAAGCACAGTAAACAACCTCCTGAGTTCACCCTGGACTCAAGGAATCCTGATGGATTGTCCTGTGGGGCAGGAGGGATGAGGAGGGGGGTGGTCAGGACAGACAGGTCTCTGAATGGCATTAGGCTCTCACAAGAGCATTTCCAAGCACCACAGAAACAAACATCTTGCAAAAGGGAGACAAAATGCTTTTCAAGTTAGCAAAGCTTTTGCAGAACTCCCTTTCTAGAGAGCATATTGGAGTGAGCCATTAAAAAAAAAGCTTTATTTCTAACCCACTGCCACCTGAAGGATGACACTTACATTTCAGATATCGTGCTAATTAATTTTGCTTCTAATTATTTTTGACACAAAGCAAGACAAGCAATGTGAAATGATAAACTAGGTTTGAATGATTTATCATAAAATCAAGGCATCAGCACATATTAAGCTAACACTGCTTCAAGTTAGCACCACACAGCTCACAGCCTAAATAATTGTTAAGCAGAAACAAACTCTTCCTGGAACAATTAAGGCTGGTCTTTAATTTAAAAAGTTGTCTTTTTTTTTTTTTTTCAGATAAGAATGTTAATTAACAAATGGCAACTTCCTTTGTTTCTCCAGTAAGAGATTTTTTAAATGTCAGTTTACAAACAGATACTTTTATCATCAGCAATGTCTTTATGCATCAAAAGAATCTTACTTATTTGGGATCTCAGAGAAGATTTCTCTCACCCACTTTTCCAATGTATCCAGTGTTTCTAAAAAAGAGAGAAGAAAGACACAAATGCAATTTCCTGAAGATCTAAGACAAATTACCTTATCTCACCAGTTCAGTTATTTCAAAGAAGCTGTAAGTCAGTGTATTTGAAAATGGCAAAGTTCTGAATTACAAACTTCAAAGCTGTTGGTTTGGGCCAATTCTTAACATTCGCTGAGCTGTATCCGTGGTCACAGCTCTGGGTTTGTATACAGTGCTCACATCCCAGGCTGACACAATTGGGATTTAAAGTTCAGTAGTGTCTGGAGTGACTGTGAGAAGGAATTACTGTCTTAGGGATCTACAAAATCACCAGTACTTGCAACTCATTTCACTACTCTCCAGGTTATACACAGGAGTTTTCCCCCTCAAATGCAGTCCTGCGCTGCTAAGGATTTCTTCTCCCCATCCTCTTTTCTAAGGAAAATGAGAGATGAACCAGAAGTTTAATGGTTTTTAGAATAAAAACTTGGAAATTGCTTGTTTAAGCAAGCATTCTGAATTGTCAAAGTGATGCTGCATATGTAAACAACAGCAATAAAACAGGCTGGATGGGGTAGGGGGAGGTTTCACTCTTAGTTTTGTTCTAACAGAGAAGGAAATACAAAGTTGACCTTGCTGGTTTATCAGTTACCACCATTTTCTTCCCAATCACCATAGAAAATATTACAATCCATCACTGGCTTAATGACTATTCGAGAGGCATTCAGCACCCTAAGTAGTTTACTGTCTAGACCAAAATTAAAAGCAAAGGAGAAGAAAAGAAATACTGCCTCTATTATTACCATCTCTATTTGAGAGATGGGAATTGCAATCAGTTTTAGCATTCAACAAAACCCCTCCCTAAACACAAATCTAACACGAATAACTTCTAAGAAATGTGTTTCTTGTATTCTCAGCAGAAACAGCCCATAGGTCTGCAGTTCTCTGGTGAAATAAAACTCAAATCCATTGCCATAGAATTTTTCAAGCTATGGGGAAAAAAAATAGAACCTCTACTCCTAGACAAACAAGACAACTGGGACATTCAGTGTCCCCCATCACTTGCTGTGGAGTTTCACTGTTGATGGCAGAGAAATCAGCAGCATTAATTCATTTAAGTGGTCTGACTCTTCACTGCTACAAGATTATTTCTGAAATGTTATCTTTGAGATTTTCCCTTCTGTGTTAATATGGAACCCATTCAACAGCTTCAGTAAAAGGTTTCACAAGAAGTGGCAGGATGACAATAACACAGCACAATTGCTCAGGTCTTGTTTCATTTGGAAACCAGGCTAAAATCTACATATAAATACCCTCTGCAGGACTGGACAAGTCACTAGACTGGCTTGGGCTACAGCTGGACTGGTTCCAAAAGAACCAACAGCAGCAATGAGGCTGTTTTTAAGGAGCAACTGATGTTACCTTTAGACTGGACAACCAAAGTCATGTAGTGAGCAGAGTAATGGCGCTGCCAGAATTCCCTCAGCCTGGTGTAAGTGTCAATATTGTTCATTTTGGGCTCATGTTTGAGCGTATCTGCATTACCTGCAAACATCAAAGGGGAGGCAGGGTTAGTTATCCACGCAGTGCTTACAGCAAGACCACGCATACTGAGAATTTATTTTCCTCCCTAAGCCTAGTCATGGTAAAGCACATTAAAAACACTTCATAGAAATGTGAAGTTAAAGGAATGCTAACTGAAATTTAGTATCTTCCGATTTCTGGTTCTTATCCTGAGGACAGCTGATATTTTTATCACATGGAAGGACAGAGTCCTCCTGCATTATCAGATCTCCCATGGGGTGCACAGCTCACTGTGTGTTGCCAGCTCTTCCCTCACCAATAGAGCTTGCAAAACAGCGCAGGGAAAAAGAGGGGGAAATAAGATGTTCAGTGTAAGTCACCACAGAAATTTATGAAAACGAGCTACATTTCAAAGCTGGTAACTCTAATATCCATCACACTGCTATTTGCACCCTCACCAGCACCACAAGGGTGAGGGAACGAGGACTGGATTGTCCAAGAGATGGACAAATTCCCATTCTGCTCCCGTCACATGGCTGTGAAGGTCTAACTCCCAGAAGTTCAACAGTGAATTACTTACTTTGAAAAGCCTCCTTAGATACAAACTCAGAGATAATTTATTTTTCCAGGAAATTCTAATAGCAAAAAAACCATCTTGCTTAAGCAAGATGGAGATGACTCAGAGAGCACCACCTTTGTGTTAACAGGAAGTTCCATGATTATACACCTCAGGTAACCCAGCTTTAACATCAGCAAAAAGCAGTACCACAATGGAAAGTATCTTAAAAAGGAGACAGCTGCTTTTATTCCCAACCATTTTCCTGTAAAATGGATAATTGCTTTAATTCTTCTGAACAAGGTTAATGGTTGCTGTGATATGATAGTTCATGTTAGTGCATCTAACTACTCAAACATTTAAGTGGTTAAAAGTTTAAGTATCATTACCATTTTATAACAGAAATTCAGGACTTACCCCAAAAAAATTTCTTCATAGGATGTCCAGGCCTGGCAAGACTCCCAAATAACATCTCCTTTCTGTTTGCATCGGAGGGCCTTGCTAGCTGATACTCTGTTAATTTAAAGAATTTGCAGTGGCATGCATCAAAGTTTGAGGTCATGTTCCCACAAAACAAAGCACAAATCCCAGCCAAACTGAAAAGGAGACATGCACAAAGATGCAGCCTGGAATTTCTTTTGATATATGATGAAGTAGTGATATAGGATAAGAAAGAGGGCTTGCTAGCAGTAAAAAAATGTAAGAGAAGAGGAAAAACATAGCTCATTGCTGAGAAGTAAAGAAAGGGATAAGAAGGAAAAGCATGTAAAGCCCTGACTTGTCCTGTCTGAATGCTCTGAATATGTTAAGTTCAACAGGGCCAAAAGGCCATCAATATTATACAGATCAGGCTCTGCAGAAAAAGCCAGAGAAAATTACAAACCTGCTTCTACCATATATCACACAGAACAACTTCTAGCCTAATAATGAAATAAGAAATTGAAAGATGAGCAAGATAGTTTCCAAAAATGCAGTTTTACAACCAGTTTACACTCATCTAAGTATGGGGCTCTGCCAAAATCAATTCACCCTCCTGGACTGCATTTTCCTGTTCCTGTTTTGCTGGTAATAAGAAACAAATACAGCAGAGCTGTAAACTAATTCCTCTGGCTGGGTTCTCCGGCAGCCAGTTCAGCAAGCTGACACCATTTGCTGGGCAGCACATCACCAGAGTGTCACTGCAAGGGAAGGACTGGTTCTGCACCACCAAGGTGTAAAATGGCTGAAGCTGTTGAAGAACCACACCTTAACTCAAAGGCAGGTCCTTGTTTACACTGACTTTTATATAAATTCAAAGATCAAATCGCCCACTTTCCCTTGCCAGAAGACAGATAAAGAAAATTACTTGGAATAAATATTTGAACCAGTTGGGATGTCTGCTAATAACATTTTTTTCCTAAGTGACGTTTTACAGGTAGTCTGGGAGTATCCATCACATATTAGAAAATCAACATTCCACTCACTTCTATGCTTGGTTTAGTTTCTTTCTGGGAAGTGCCTTTGTAGTTATTCAGGTGTTAGAATAAGGAGACAAGTAAAATCACTTTAATTTATTTTATTAACTCTGCACAGGACTGGAGAGAGCGCTGGGGCTGTGCTGGAGGCTAAAGGGATTTTGCTCACTGCAGAGCATCCACATGCTCATGTAACTGCCCTGCCAGTTACTGACAAACCACTCCAGATTATTAATTTCTAATTAATGAAAGTGTGAGGGTAAACTCTCGCAGTGCTGGCACAACATCCAGTCTTTCTTCCTCTAACAGCCACTGATGTCCACAAAACTTCAAGAGTTTAATCCCTCTGATGAGTTAGGGGAACGTGACTGAAGTGCTCAGAAGGCTAGTTCAGCACAGAAACCAATAAACAGTGTTACAAAGCAGATTTTGTTTTAAGAAGATGGGCTAAATACACAGGAAAAGACTCTCTTACTTACCACTGTCTACAGCCTCCACTTCTCGATCTATTGCATCCCTGATCATTAATGGGTGAATAAAGAATTGTGCCCACCTATGGAACAGAAGAATTCATATACTTGTCTTCAGTGTCTCTTAAGCTAGGGCAAAAAACCAGCAATTAAATCCAACATCTACTATCTTGGTTTATAAAGTTGCTTGTCTTACTACAAGCTATGTCATTCTTGACTATAATGTGTCTTAAAGAAAGATAAAAGCCATCAGAAACCAAAGGTCAGGGCTTCCCAGCTCCACAGAGTGGGACTGAACTGGTTGGATCCAGTAGGATATGACACTGATGGGTCAGGATTATCTGCCTTTACATCCTAAGAATGATCACCTAGTGATCCACCTAGTCTGCTGCCTGGATCTAATAGGGACCAGTATCAGATGCTTCAGAGGAAATGCCCACTTGTTCCTCAGGAACAACATGACCACAGGGGAAGTTTCTGCCTAACCCCAGGAAACAAACTGTAAAACACAAGATTTTATATCCATTACAATTTTATTATCTACTATAAAAGTCAGTGCTGTCATCCAAATAAATTTCTTCGGTATCCACAGAGAGCAGAGCACTGGAAAGGGACAGATCTGCAGTGCATGGAGACTGCAGAAGGTTGACAGAGAATCTAATATTTTTGTTTTATTTGCTGAGGTTTTTTAATGGAAAACTGAACTGCCTGGAGCAAAAAGTTAAGAGTAATAAACGGTTAAAAGTAACATATTCCTGATGGAGTTCTATGGCTAGAAGACCCATTACACTAAAGACAACTGAAAGGTGATGTCTTTGCCTTTCTTCAGCTCCACAAGTGCTTGAATGAGCAGAACCCATCCTCAGCACTCACTTATCTCCTTTGTATGAGAAGCTGTTTCACAGAACTCCTAATTTCTGTTTTCCTCTGCACTAAGCAAGCTGTTGTGACAGATTGCAATTATATTTTTTTGATTCTTTCACACTTCCAAACATCTAAAAAAGCTGGATTAATCTGCAAATGGAAGCTGAAATTGGCCTAATAAAGTAAAATTTAGGTTATACTTGGAAAAATGTGCAAACACTTGCTCTCAGTGTCAAAGTAAATTTGCAGTGAAGCCTACTCTCCTCCTGAGATATTTTATGGCATCAAGAATATTCAGCTATGCCCCCAGGAATGAGAAATTCCTCTCTTTAAAGGAAACCATGCCAACCAGTGGAGCTCTGTTGTTCCAACAGCACAGAAGAGCAAGTTAAGCACTTTCTGGCAAAAGATACATTCAGCAGTGAATAACCTGCACTGGGTTGAATGCCTCCCTTCCAGACACACATTGTACCATAACTTTGAAGGCTGCCTGAAACAAACTAACAACAATTTAGAAAAAATAGTAACTCTACCAGGACAGATATTTCAAAGGATGAGTCGCTGGGATTCTGGGAGTACTTCCCCTCTGATCAGTTGTCACATTGCATAACATTTCTCCTGTCACCAATGCCACTAGTTTGACTGCCAAAACAATCAAAGAGCTGCATGCATTAAGACTTAAACATGGGTCCTACATAATCCTACATCAAAAAACCAGCAACATATCCAAAGGGAAACAGCATTTCCCTATATTCAGTATCACTGCTGTAGTGCAGGTAGCTATGGAAGTTCAGCAACAGCCTTGATCACCCCAAAATGAAGAACTGGACAGCTACACCCAAGCTCCTGAGGCACATATAGACATTAATCAACACCTAATCACCATTCATACAAAGTTACCTATCCAGGGCTTCTTTGAAGTACTTCCTCTGCACATCAAACTGGAACACTGTCCTCTCACAGTCCGTCGAGGCGTTGTCGCCGCCCCCGTGCTTCTTCAGGAATGCATCGAACCCGTTCTCATCTGGGTACTTCAAACTGCCCATAAAAACCACTGCAACAAAAAATCACCAGCAGTGCCAAGATGACAATAATTTGTTATTCCTAACTGCAGCTATAGCAACCCCTCTGCCCGACCCCCAGCTCATAGGCAGAGAAAACTACTGAATACCAACAGCCTGGGTGATCTGCCCAGTAACTGCTGCAATTTGCCTCTGACAGTGCCCTCCCAGGCAGGCCTGGCCTCAACCAGGCAAGAGCATTATTTTGACACACATCTGGTCAGAAACTTCAAGTGGTTTCTGTGTCCACATTACTAATTCATCACCCTTTACTAGGAGACAAAGATCTCCAGCCTGGTCTATAAAGCCACAGGTAACATAATTCCCCTCAATTTAATGGGTAACAAATAATGGTGATACAGGCTAATGCACAGCTTGCCAAAGGGACAAAGAGACACCTTCTCCCACATTAAGAATTCCTTACAAAGTCAGTATTTTTACAAAATCACAAATTCATGAAAATAAATTCTCAAATAGCCCAATTAGGAAATGATACTAAATACTTCAGAAATACAGAGCTACATAGCACCCCTTTGCAATGAAGCTGGAGAAGATGAAATAGGAGCAGATACATACTATGTTCCAGGAAGTGTGCTAATCCAGGCAGATCTTCAGGATCAGAGAAGCTGCCAACAGCAACACAGAGGGCTGCTGCAGACTAGAGAAAATACAACAGTCTCAGTAAAAGCTGCTTCAAGAAACACTTCAGGAAAATGACAGAAGTACAAGATGAAGCAACTGGGACAGGCACAATAAAAAGGTCTCGTCTGAATGCCTGATCACAAGGTTTCAGACCTCAAGAAAGCTCACTATATATTTTTGCACCCTGCAGCTTTAAGTACATACCTGCTTTTCTGAACAACCTCTCTTTCTTGTCTCTTCCTTATCAGCCAGCTCTTCTAATTCACTGTCATCAGAATCATTGAAATCCTCATTATCTTCATCACTGTCCTCACTCTCATCCCCTTCATCACAGTCCTCATCATCTTCTCTACCATCTTCGATCTCAGCTCCAGAGTCATCATATTCATCACTGCCCTCTTCAGAATCATCATCATCATTATCCTCCTCCTCCTCTGAAGACGTTGGGGCACCATCCAAGTAATTCAAATCCGAAATCAAAAGTGCACATAAGCCATTCTGCAGTTTGATATACCTGAAAGAATAATTATTTGCAATGAATATGTTCATTTCCTAAGTCTGAATTTTCAGAATTGCAAAAATTTCATTATTTCCTGTAATACTTCGAGAGTGATTTCCTAGTGAAAATCTAATGGTAGCCAAGACTGAGCAGTTCTATAGCAGGAAAGTAAAACATTCCTCTGCTACTCAACAGCTCTAAGAATAAGAAGTAGTTCAGGGCAGTAGCAGAAGCCCCTCTCCCCATAAGGTCAAGTTCACTGATTTTGGCTTTTATTTCTCTCTTTGTGAAACATTTAAGCTATTAGCACTCGCTTCATGCACTCAGAATAGGCAAACCCAAACTTCAATTGCCTTTTAGGCTTGTCAGGCTCTTGGAAACAGATATGATGTGACAGAACGAAGATCTTAGTCTTTGCTTCTAAGTAGGCCCCAGAGCATTTGATTTGATTTGCTTTCATCAATGGTTTCTATTAAATGGGGTCTGCAGATATAGCAGGCAAGTGTTAGAAAGGAGAGAGCTCCTCTGCAGGCTCCACAGAACAAGTTATAGGGAATTGGCTGGGTTCCTATCAAGAAGCAATGAACAGCTGTGTGTATGTTTATACATGCACAGAGGTTTTCATACCTGTGTGTACACATAAATAAAACCCCACAAGCCCTCTGTGCAGCACCTTTCTACAACTTTTCACACCGAGGACTGCAAGCACCAATGCTCTGCACTACAAGAGCCCTCATTCATATTCATTTACCATCAAATCTGGAATAGAATCACAATTTGTCAAATCAGCCAGAGCACCCCGCCCAGGAGCTTGCACTGGCTAACACACCAGCTGCAGAAAAGAAGGAATGTAGGGTCCAGAAAATACTTCATCCATCCTATGAACTAGTGAGATAGAGACCTGTGGTATCTGATCCAGCAAAAAAAAAACCCAACAAAAAAAAAGCAGGCTAGAATAAAACAAACCCATGGTCACATCCCACGCTCCCAGAAAAGTCTGAGTTACAGAACACAGAATCACAGAATAGCCTTTGTTGAAAGGGGCCTTTAGAGGTCATCCAGTCCAACCCCCGAGTTTATAGCAGGTCAGAACCTTGCAATGTGGACATAGCTCTTGGACTATCAAGTCTATGAAAAAAGCTAATGAACAAACGTCTAATAGTTGTGTTAAGGTTATGACTCATGACCAGTCACTCAAGGGGAAGCAACAGCAGTTACTCTGGGCCAGGGTTTCACAACCATGAACACACCCAGTTTCCTTGCTGCAGGACTGCTGAGCAGGACAAATCTGCTCCCATCAAAAGCACAAGTGCATTTTGACTCATTCAAACTACAGCACACAGTGTGTAACTTGTAGGGATGCTCTGATGAACTGCAGGAGGCACAGACAGTGATGGATCCGTGCTCACGTCTGGAAACAAAGTTAATCCTCCTGCATTCTGAAAGCATATTTGCTAACCATTCCCATCACGTACATGTGTCCCACTACACAGCTGCAGCACTCCTGAATGTCCAAAAACACACACTGCACACGTGGGTGCTTCAGCCTCTGGGCAGCTCAGAGCCAAAGTCCCAGGCAGCACCTTCCAGCACAACCAGCACCTCCTTCTCCACACACAACTCAGCTCTGCAGGTTTTCACAGCTCCTGGAGAACCCCAGCCTCCCAGGGAGCAGCAGGCACTGGTGGAAAGCAGAGAACAGAATGGGGCTATTCTTCCCCAGGAACAATGTGCCATAAAGCTGTTCAGCCAGGTGTATCCAGCAGCTCTTGTTGATCCTTTCCACACAGCCCCATTAAGCTAATGGAGCAGATTATACTAATTTTACATTGCTTATCTGGAGGCTCGTGGGTGTTGCACACAGGACAGAGAGCACCCAGCAGCAAGGACACGGCTGAACCACGGCGCTGTTGGAGGCTCTCGGATTTCACTCCAGGATGCTCTAAACAGCTTAGGTTATACTGAGCAGAGGCACCACGGACATAGGTGTTCTTTACTTTTTCCATGGTTCAGTCCAATGGGAAAGGACAAATGTAACTAATATCTACTAGTATGCAAAATACAGTACAAAAAATGCAATCACATAAGGTAGAGACAGAAGCAAGCACAGTCCAATTGCTTTTTTAAAGGACTATGCAGCATTGATGCAAATAAGGCTTAACTATAAAATAAAATTCAATTTCTTAAAAATACTGTTTAAACCTCCTGAATGAGTTTAAACAGGACTGTTCTCACACCAAGTTTTTCTTTGACAATTGTTTAGAAGTTAATATTGAAATACTTATCAGTGTATGGTAAACACCGAGAGAAATGCTTCTATTTCCCAAATTACAAGAAATACGAGACCATGAAATTCCATATATGGATGAATGTAAATAAAACGTATCTTTTTTGGCAAATGTAACTACACAATTACAGCTCTAATGAGCAAACCCAACTTTTATCATGACAAATATTTTGTCCCAACAAACCCACTTCTGAAAATACATCCTGCAATCTCTGTCAGAGCTCTTCTGGTTTTGTGATCGTTATTTCAGAAGGCAAAATATGACATTTTCCATTAAGTTAAGACTGATGTCACCAGACAGACACACTAAGCCCACTGTGACTGGGCTGCAGCACACATCACTGAGGTGTGAAGAGGGGAAAGTGTGTCAGTATCATCACATCACCTGCCAGGACACTCCCTCAGGAGGTTTGGGACATCACACCTGGTTCAGTGTGGTTTTGCCTCCAGCCACACTGAACTTCTCTTCCATAAGGACAAAGTCTGTGCTGTGCCAAGCTCATTTCACACACATGGAAATCAGTCTGAAAAGATGCAAGTGTCTGCTTCCAACTGAAAAATTCTGTTAAGAATGGACAGTAGGATTTCTGCAAGATTTTGGTATTAGTTTATCTTTACGCCATAAGCAAACACTCTCTCCAATTCTCACGCGCAGAGCGGGTTCCTGAGCCTCAAAATAGGCAGTGAAAGCCTTCAGTGGATTTCCCGAGCTTCATCCACCAGTGTGCTGCTTCAGGCAGCAAAGGCAGGAGTTGCTTAAGCTGACAGCATCTGCAGCTGTGAGCTTTGCAGGAGGACAAGCCTGCCACAAAGTAGCACGAGTAAGAATGCCACCAGGAGAGGCAGGCAGAGATCCAGAGGAAGCAACAAGGAAGTAGGGCAAGAAGGGAGGGAGCAAGTTTCTCCCTAAGGCAGTGGGCACAGCCCTCTCTTCAGGCAGCCAGCAGGGAATCTCACTGTCAGCCAACGTCATTGCAAATCCAAAATTCAGTTCCAGGCTCAGGCAGCAGATTCTCCACTGGCTGCAAGGATTAGACATCATGAAAAGTAAAGATACATTTTTTTTAAAAGCAGCTGTAACAAGGGCTGGACAATCTTCTGTCCTAGAGGAAGAAGTTATCAGAGTGTCCCCTCAAGAACAGACTGCCTTACAGCATCCAACAAGCTCAGCCTCTGCTGAAGTCCTCATCTGAGTCTCTCACTGTGTCTGGGCCACGGATGCTGTGGGCTATGCTCAGGGAAGCTGATCTTTTTAATCACTTTCCGGGGTATTACTCAGAAACATTGAAATAAAAACACAAGCAAAATGGTGGTCTAAAAGCATTTTGACTCAACTCACAGATATATTTGTTTTAAAACTTAGAAGCTCATCTAAAACAGGAAGAGCAACTGACTGGTTTTAAGTTGGGATCTGCTCTGAAATACTTAAGCCGCACTTTGCACTTCATGCTTTCGGAGAGGAGCTGCCCGGCCGAGGGCTGCAAACTAACGATGAATTGGGTATTGCTGTGCCTGGAGAACACCCAGCACCGACCAGCCTGGGCACAAGGGCCGATCCTCCCGCCCCGTGCCCGCACACACACCGGACAGCCCGCCTTCAGGACGAACACACCCGCGGAATCCCCAGCCTTCGTTTATTACAGACAGGCCCCCAAGTTCCCCGGCCACCGGGACCAGCCCGACTTCCAGCCCCCGGGGTCCCAGCAGCGCCCGGGACACGGGGCGGGCACACCCCGGCCCACCCCACCGACCGGCTGGGCTGCCCCGGCGGCGGCTCGTTCTCCCGCACCTGCCCTCCCGCCCTCACCGGTACTGCTTGGGATCGCTGGGGGACTTGACGATGTCGGGGTCACCGAGGTTTTGTTCCGGACCGGCCCCCCCGCGCTCTTCCTCCTCGTCTCCATGAGGCGAGCGGCCCCCGGCGTCGCGACCGCCCTCCGCGGCCTGCTGCCCCACCGCAAGCTCCGGGCTGCCGTAGCCGCACGTCGCCTTGTTCCTGCCGGGCATGGCGGCGGTGGTGCCGCTCCACAGCGGCCGGACAACGGCCCGTCCCGGCCGCCAGCCCCCGGCCACGGCCCGCCCGCGGGGACCCCCGGCCGCCGCCGCCCGCCCGCTCCGAGCGAGGGCGGCCGCGAGACTGCGCATGCGCATAGCTACGCAGCGCTCCCATTGGCGGAGACGGGCTGCCGGCGTGCGCGGGTGGGGGAAACCATCGCTGGCGGAGAGGAGGGGGGGATGTGGCCGCTCTCAGGGATCGGGCGGAGCGGGCCGAGAAATCAGGGGGATGAGGGAAAGGTGGAAGAGCTAATACAGATCTCAGGGGCTGCTCTGTGCGCCGTCACGTTTCCACGCGGACGCCCGCCCGACGAATAGACAGTGCCCCCCCTGCTCTCGCGTTGGAATAGTCCAACAGCCAGCTGGCGGAAGCCAGCCTCCTCCTCTCACGGCCCTCACCGATTGGTCGGGCTGGCTGTCGCTCAAGCCTGCAAGGACCAATCAGCGCTCGGGGCCGGAGTCGGCAGCATGGCGGGCTGCGGGGTTCCCGGGATGGTGGAGCCCGCTGTGCCCTGGCCCGCGGGAAGTCCGCACCCATGGCTGCCTGGCAGAAATCACTCTTTGTTCCCTACGTGGCCACTTCGGCAGGTCTCAGCGCTTTCCGATTCGTGGGTGTCCTTTTCCCCCTACCACACTCCAGTGCCGATGGAGTGACAGCGGGAATGCTGCTCTGCCTCTGGGCTCCAAGCCCTTGACGATCCCAAACGGGACGCGCCGCCAGGACCCTGCGTTTATCGCAGCCCTTCTGCACCGCTCCGCGTCTGTCCCGCTCCGCTTCCCTGCGGCCCCAGCGCTCCCGGCGCCGCTGGCCGCAAAGGAGGCGGTGAAAGCCAAGGGACGGGGTCAGAGGCCAAGCCTGAGGTACAGGGCTGACAATTCAGCCTGGATGTCGACCTGGTATTTCAGTGCTTTATTTCTCCACCAGGTGGAAGCCAAGACCCGTCTCTAATCCCAGGGTTTCCCTATGGATTTTGCTGGAGCACAGCACGCTCGGTGCTGTTTTGTACAAGCCATAAGGAGACGCTTGTGAGGAGCTGTCACCTCTTTCTTTTCACACTCTGGTGCCCCGTCTTTACCTTGTAGCCAGGCTGTTCTAGCAACACAGCTATCCTGGGTCGCTGCCAGCCAAATGGGAGGCTCTCTACAAGCCCACATCACAAATTTCGAGTTTCCCGTCAGTGCAAGCAGATTTATTTCTCTTGCCCTGACAAATCACCGTCTCACATTCTGCCGTTCCTCTCACAAGTTAATACAAGTAACAAGTAATTATTACTGACTCACTGCTGATATTGAAACCAGCTGCAGGCCATTTAAGGCAAAAGGCTTTCCCTGTATCCCTTCACAGCAAACGTAAGATGATGAGAAACACAAAATATATATTAATGCAGAGATGTATCAGTTGCCTGTGATGATTTGATTCCTTATTTGAAATAAACGCTGCAGGATTTCTGCAAAAAATATTAGGCTTCTCCACGTATGCAACATAAGGCAGGGTAGAATTCCCAACTCTCTTTTCTTCAGACTGCCATGTAGCTACTTGCTGGCTTGTCCTGTGAAAAACAATTCTGCCCATCCTAGCTTGAGGGGCCTGGAATGTACTTGTATTCTTCTTTAAAGAAGCCCATCTAACTTGACCAGAACAAAATGAAACACAATTATATATTGGGTAGAAAAGGGAAAGGTCTTTTTTGCTAGGGGGGAAAAAAAAAAAAAGAGTAAGTGAAAGAAAATAATTGAAATTCCATTTCTGCTGAATCATTTTTCTTTTGCCAGTGAGCTGCTGAGCTGACAAACCTTTATTTGCATTGAGGTACTAAGCTACATCTGCACAGCTCAAAATCTGATGTGGAATGTTTTTATTTTACTGCTAGTTACACAAGTTGCCCTAAAACCTCCTGCTTCTACAATTAGACCACAACACTATACATTTATTGGCCAAACAATCCTCTTCACTGTTCTAAACCGACATAGTGATTCCAGATTGCAGGGTTCAAAGACCATCACCCTGCCAAAGAAAGATTAATGTAGTCTGATGTATTCTTAAAGCACTAAAAAGTTTGCTCCTTCACACACGCGTAGGACTCCTAACGCAAGAAACGCGGCTGACACAAGCTCTCTGGCCACACCCAGTGAGTACATTTATCTTTATTTTGCAGTTTCAGGGGTTTAGATACAACAACCACAATCCCAGCACTGCACAAATCACACTCTCAGGATGAGATCACACACACCCAGAACACGTCACGGTAAAGATTCCCGAAAGCGACACACAAACAGAGGGATCAAGCCTTTAGCACAATGAGCTCAAACCACCCCAAAAGAGCTGCGTTTTTGTCCAGAATTTTGTGCTTTTTCTCTTAGAGCTATTACATTTTGAGACACAACAGAAGGAAATTACAAAAGCACTCACTGGTGTCATGATCCAGCACGTTACAGGACAGAGGGCAGGCGATCGACTCCCGTTCCTGACATCAAGAAGTCCCCTCAGTCAGAGGAGATCACAGATCAAAGGTAAAGCCATGAAACTTTCCAGAATTTTCCCCTTAAGACAGCCAACTTCTCTCCATATCCACTTAATTTAAAAATTTTTCCTCCCTTCAAAGCATGATGCCACAAGAAGTTCACAGAATAACAGGATGTCTTTGCCATGTTTCATTTGCAGTTGTGTTTTATTAATCACTTCTTTATCTTAAATTATACGTTATGGTTGAATCTCAAACCAGAAAATCTATACCCCCTCACACACGCCCATCTAGAACAAGATTAAAAAAATAAATCAACAACAAAATGCAGAAAGAAAATCTAATAATATTGGCACAAATACCTGCCAACACTCACATTTTGGCTCCTGATACTTTTATCTCTCTGAGACAGTGCAATTCCATGTCTTACATGTTTTTGCCTCCAACTAAGCATGCAGCAGCCAACTCCCCTTTTCCTTCATCCTGCAACAAATCCACCAGCAAGTAGTTGACGAGAGAAGATCCAGGCTGGAGAGGTAAAACTAGAGGATACAGGGGCAAGGCTGCAGGACAGCCAGATTCTGGGAAGAGAGGATTAGGGACAGGAATGTGCCGAACACAGCAACACCCCCAGCACTCTGCAAGCTGTAGTGGAGAAGTTTGGAGGCAAAGGCAGCCCCTGGAAGGGCTCTCACTCCTTCACTCAGCACCAGCCAAAGCACAGAGAAATACAGGGATGGCTGCAAGGCCTCCTCCTCCCCAGCCCAGCAGCTTTGATTCCTCCCCGTGTTCTTCATCTGTTTAGAGACTTGACACAAAATCCAACCCCCTTCCTCCTCACACTCTGGAGAACCTCACACTGTCAAACAGAAATGCTCTGCTTTCTGCTCCAGCATACAGAAAAACTGAGGTCCATATCTGGAGGACAGCAGCGATTCTCAAACTATCTGGGTATTGGTGGTTTTTTTGTTTTATGTTTTTTAAAAAAGCATATTCTTGCTTTATAAGAGATTTTCCCCTTTTTTCTCTTAGACCTGGTCCCTTCTAATTGGTTTTTGTGCTTCCTGCTGTTCTTGACTAAAAAACTCTTTCCGCAATAGAGGAATTTATAATTTTAAAAATGCAACATTCTCTGTAGAAATAACATTTGCATCACTACACAATTATTTTTCTTCAGTGTAACCCACATTCACACGAGGTGCACTTACAATATTTTTTCAGATTATTAAATTACTGGATGAGGAAATACATAATATTAACACTCCAGCACATTAAACAAACATACCAGTTTCCTACAACAGACACTTCTGCCTTTGGACTACATGATAATGCACCACCACACACAAAAAGATAAAATTTAATCAGGGGAGAAGGACATTTCTCATTGTGAAAGGTGACTAGCACGAGCAGTTCTGCTGTGAAGGGGGAGGGTTGTCTGTGAGCCTCATGCTCCTTCCAGAAGGGCCCCTGGAATTGTCTGATTCTATGCTCTCCGACATCTTTTCACAGATTATATCCACCAGTCGCTCAAACACCTGCCTCACGTTGATGTTTTCTTTGGCACTGGCTTCGAAATAGTCAAAACCTGGGGGAAAAGTGAACAGAAAGTATCAACAGAGACCGATGATCATGATGGTTTTTAAAATACCATTCTTTTCAGGATTTACCAAAAGAATACAAGACATCAGATAATCCTCAAGGTCATTTGATCCCCACAATCTCAGAACAGTGAGCAGAAATACTTTTAAAATTTATCAAGCTTCATTAAGAGTGAAAGGGATACATGGATCCTTCCCATCACCCCGGTAAGCATATCTGCAGAGCAGAGTAAACCCAGGGTAAGGGAGTCAATTCTGCCCCTTCCATCAGTGCAGGTCCCCTGGGCTGCAGCTGGTGACATGCCACCACCATGTGGTGTGGGGAGCAAGGTGTGGGGAACCCCCCTGGGCTCCACACAGCCCTGCCAAGGGCCAGGCTACCAACCCCTGCTGCCCTCTGGCAAGAGCAGAGGCCAGAACAAGAAGGAAGGTCGTGGTTGTTTTCCTTCTGCTGACCAACTTCTGTGCTCAAAGCAAAATGGCTCCTTGACTCTCAAACACTGACCCTTTCTGATTAAAAAAACCAGACCAGCAAGGCTGGAGTTACGCCAAGGAGGGGATGGCACCAGCTCCTCCGGCTGCCTCCCGCTGCCAGCCAGCGCTAGGGGAGAAGCAGCCTGTGACAGACAGCCCAGGCCCTGCCTCAGCAGCAGGAATGCCCTGAACTGTGAAGCATTTCCTTATCTCCCTCACCCCAGGGGCCTCAAGGGCCAACCAAGCTGTTGCTTCTGTTCTGTCAGGTTATTAAATTGCCAGCAGCAAGAGCTGAGGCACCACAGAGAGTTTATTTTGCAATAAGCTCCGTTCTGTTGTGCTTCATTCTGGGGATATTCCGCATTGCATCAGTTTCCTTTGATTCTGCCACAAACAAAGAGAAAATTTGTCTTAAGTGATTAGCCTGCCACTGCTGGCAGGCTGAGTCACCTCGATGTGTGAGATAAGTAGGTATCCACCCCAATCAAACCCTTTGTAAGATTCATGGGGCAAGGGGTGAAGTGATGCCTTGTTAGCAAGCAGGGAGGGCTGCCCTGCATCACACGAGGGTTCTGGCTGCTCCACTTGCTGTTTTGATGATGAATAAAAATGTATATAAAAAGCATAGGAAATCAGAGAACTGCACTTAGATGTCAGTCCAACATTGGCTTAGCTTCTGCTAAACCAATCTGTTTTGGTTCAGTTCACATTCAGGCCAATAACAATTTCTTAATCTGATTAGGGAATTAATTCAATGATGTTAATGTCACTATGCAAACTTAGATAAACATGCTGAGGGATAACCTTTATGTGAATCATTATGATGAACATTAGCACTTCAAGCAGTCAATAGCCAATTAAAGAGATTCCTCCCACCTAACTCACAAATAATTTCATATAATACTGTACACATTAGCATAGTTACTATAATGAAAAACTGATCTGATAAAATCAGATCTATTTTTCAGCTCTTTTAAAAAGAGTGTTTTGGAAGTTGGGAGGTTACAGAAGAGCAGGGCTGGGACAGCACTTCCCAAAGGCATGATCAGCTGTTGGGCTGCTCTGCACTGGAGTGTGTTTCTCCAGGGTGAGCTGGACAAGCACCAGGTCGGGGCAGCACTGGGGATTCTTCTGCAAAACAGTTTCCTATTGATGGAATCAGTTGCTATGGTAACCCTCTGTGTGTGTGTGTGTGTGTGATTTGAAGTGTCCCACACGTAAAGGACTCAGATTCTAGATGCCAAGTTTGTATTGAAACAAACAGATGAATTTTGGGAGGAGAAAAAACCATCAGAAGTCCAAATTGGAGTGGGAGTTCAAATAAAACTCTCCGTTTGCTGCTACATTGGTCTGGGCAAATTTTCAATTACTAGCAGTGTAATTATTCCTGTGAAATAGGTGCACACACATGCATCCACAACCTTTCTGAGAGTCTGCAAGCCAGGAACCAAGTTTATTCTCACTCATATTTTCAAAAGCAAATTAAATTCTGATGGGTAAAAAAAGAGCCCATAGCTGATTTTGCAAACTAACCATGTCTTTGTTTGCTTTGCCAGTCCTATATGTCAAGATTTACTATTACAATAATAACAATGGGTCAGATTTGATATTTGCTTGTTATTTGTTTATGATGGCAGTGCCTCAATGCTCCAGCAATGAATGGGACCCCTCTGTGTGTGCCATATGTAGAATTTACACTTTCAAGGCCACATTTTAAACTACACCAATGTATGTTCCAGTGTGTCCTGGAACTCCAGCACCCCCAATTTAACAGTTTATTATGCACCCTCCAATTACTGTTTAAGAATTGAAGACAACACAGGATTTTATAAATTGAGGGTAATGATTCCTTTGGGTCTGGTAAGAATCTCTACTCTTACAAGCTAAGCAAATATTTATGCCCACTCTAAGGGTCTCCACTGTTACCTGAACGAAATTTTAACAGGATTTACTTGCTACTTTGAATTCTTTAACAGAAGACAACAGTATAGTTAAATCTTAACACAGCGTCCTGACTTCATATTAAAAATATCATATATGCTATATTAGATAATGAAAAAAGATAAATAAATGATAAACTAGTATGAGTTTATGAGTATGTATGTGAGTTTATGAGTATGTATGAGTTTACTTTGCTCTTATTATAAAATTTTCAGTGCAATCTCAGCTTCCTCTTAATGGAACTACTTTGCTTTTTCTATTCCACGTCAATAACGCAATGTCATTTTCTTACCTGGACAGAGAAGCCTAGTACATTTTTAAAATATGTTTTACTCAATTCTTCAGTTCTGCTATATAAACTTCTTTCCTTTTCATGGTTTAGCTAAAAAAAATGCTTCAACAAAAATCAATGTTTGCATTGATTTGCAATGAGTACATGGTACTTGGAGACTTGAAGACAGAATTACGTTTATGAAAACTTTTTCTCTTTTCATTCTGCTGAGCTAATAAAAGCGTTTCTCTTCAGATAAACTTTATCTTCCTTCTGCCCCTAGACATCACCTTTATAGATACAGCAACACTACAATTATTCTACCAGGTATTTTTGGCCTAATGAGCACAAAAACAAATAAAATACGAAACTAGAATATATTACACTTCTTAGTTGTGAGACCATTACTGAAGTATTACTGCTGGAAGGACTTATTATTGTACAAACTAAAAGGAACACAGTATAAACAAGCAGAGGAAAAAAGGTAGAAAGAAAAGCTTTCCATGTACCCAGCTGATCCGCCAGATGTTTCCCCTTCTCCACGGGAACAATCCTGTCATCCTCCATGTCACATTTGTTTCCAACCAGGATCACTTGTGCATTGTCCCAGGAGTAAGTCTTGATTTGTGTGGCCCTACAGCAGGTCAAAAGAGATGGTTACATTCCATCATCTGTGCCAAAATACAATCCTATATTAAATATGAAAACAAGTACCATTAATGGCAGTATCAACATCCCCAGGCCGTGTGTTGGTCCAAAGACAAATGACCAGGCTTACACACAAAGCAAGAATGCAGACTGTGTAACTCACAGCACTGTTCTATTTTACTACTCCTTAACTTTGTGTGACAATAAAGTTTCTTGTTGAGACTTTGCAAATGTTTCAAAGATCACGAGATCCAGATAAAAAACTGAATCGAGCAATTTTTTGAAGATTAAGGACAAAAAAACTTTTTTGTAAATCTTATTCTTCTTCAGCTGTCATCTGTCAGAGGAACAACAATCAATTACAGCTCTTATGGATATTGTCCCATAGAGAAAGCCATACAGTAGATGCACACTTCATGCTAGATTTACAACTTCTTATATATGACAGAACAACAATAATTCTCTCCTTTTCTGCAGCACATTTTGCTGTAGAGTTTTAGGAACACCATAAGAACAGATGGAAGCATCAAATTGTCTTCGCTTGAACTGGAAAACTTCATGGAAACTGAAAATCACATAGAAACATGGAAACAACTGAAAAGCAGAAACAGAAATTTACCAAACTGGGGAGATACAAGATCAAAGCAAGGCTCTGTGAGCTAATACTTGAAGCCAGCAGGACTAAGGATACCTAAGGCAGGAGAGAGCAGCTGCAATGACAGAGCAACAGTAACTTCAGTGGCACAGGGGTGCAGTGCATGGGAGCTTAGGGAGGAGCACTGGGGTGAAGTTGGAGCCTCTAAAGCTTTCTGTGGCTCATGTGCTGAAACTGGAGTGGAGCTCACTGTGGATCCCAGGACTCTGACCTTACATTTAGCCTTTTTAGAGTTTTTCCTGTGACAAAACAGAATATTTTTTTTTAATATATCCTGAGGGGCCAGACCTCTCCCACCATCCTTGGTGAGGTGTCCCAGAGCCAGCAGCAGAACATTATTAGCTCAGTAGCATTCACTTTCATCCATCTTTTCAGACCCACACAACCTATTTTATCTTCACCAATTCAGCTCTAGCTTTTAAGGCTCCCTCCTTCCCAAGGGTAATTAGGCTGCACTGCCAGAAGCCATACACTCCTCTCCTCCATCCTCCTCCATTCCCTAACTCACCTTCCCACTCTTTGCCCCTGCTCACCACCACTCCAGGCAGGACACTACAGTTTCAGGCAAATCTGCCACTTCCCAGGAGAGCCAGAAGTCCCCTCAAACTTTTACTTCTGTGTGAGTTTCCTTGAACTCCCTTAACAATAAAGCACTTGATTCCTTCTCTTTTGAATTTGCAGCAGCCTCCAGCTCTCATCTACTAATGACAATTTTTAATTAGTTTGAGTTGCTTACTTGCCTTTTTTTCCATGGAAAGCAGCCAGCTGTGTTACTCCACAGATAACTGGGGAAAAGGGGTCATTTCACTGTGCAACTTGCCTTGAAGAGGCTGCCTGCTTGGACTGCCCTGGGAAACAGGAACCTCACCCAAGCCCAGGCCCATAGTGCAACATGCAAAAATAAACAAAGACTCTGTGCAATGAAACTTCTTACTCTCCCTAGTGTCCTCCCGGAAAGGCACTCACTCCAATCCAAATTTTAGCTCCTCCAGTGTCACCCTTTTGAGTGCCTCCATGTAGACAAGCCCCATGAGAGCTAATATGAATCTGTGATGAGTTTTTATGGGACTCTGGGGTTTCTTAAGGCTCATCAGAGAAGGGGATGACTGCAGAAATCAGCAAAAGCCCAGGAAGATGAAATCTCCCCAGTCTCCCTCCATAAGCAATAGAGAGAAATAAAGTCTCCCCAGGTTCAATTTAAAACAACTAAAAGCAGGCTCCTCTTCTGATTCACAGTTCAGCCTCTGGATTCATTTCAGCCCCTGACATCACACGGGGACATAAATCTTAACTATTTAAACAGAATTACTTAGAAAATGAAAAAGAAGCAAACAGCACGAAGGATCTCCCAGAGAAATGCATCTTTCTCCTTGTTTTGTACAAGTTAGTGGAAAACCTCTTATAGAACACCAATCTTTATTCTTCTTAGGAATAAAAAACAACCAACCAACCAAAAAAGTTATAAAGAACATGCAAAAGAAACCCTGATGTCCATACAAAAAGAAGGGCAGAAAATTTCTAGATGCTTTTGGAAAGATAAATGAATAAATAGCAAGGCTTGTGTGATGGAGCTGTTTCAACACCTATCAGGGCAGCCCAATATACACACTGGGAGAAACAAATTTCTGTGATACAATAAAATGCTGTGCCTTGTTTGTGCTGAATTCTCCAAATTAACAATAAAGCACAAACTTCATGCTTCACGCTTAGAAGAAAAATAGTCTCAGGTTCACAGTTACATGGAGGTATCAACAACTCACTGTGGGTTAAAGATAAAGCTGATGGTTTGTGAACCCAGCTGTCACTTATATCTAAGTTAAATTTTACCAATTTTTATTTCCCTTCTATGATATTGTCTAGATTGTCCAAAGCAGAGCTTCCATAATATTTTCTATTTACTTTACAGTTTCAAGTACTGAGTATATTTTAGTTCCATTGCAGTTTCAAATGAGGTATAAACAACTGATTTACCTACACACAGAACTATCAACCCAACATCAAATAACAGCCATCAAAGAAGACTACTAAAAAAAAATTCTAGAAACTGAGCTGCAAGCTGTGAAAGCTCATTTAACCCTTTCACCCACCCCACAGGAAAGACATATTCAAACAAAATAATTACTTCTTTTCAAATATCAGTTAAAACCCATCTTTGTGTTTGCCTGTTTATATTTTTCCTTGTAAAATAACCTGACTGAACTCTTGCCACACTGCAGTAAGGAAAATCACTCAGGCTTAGTATTTCAAGGCTTCTCATACAATCTGTTGTACATTTTCCAGTGAACAAGAGAACAAGTTATGTTCCAGGTATTCCCAAATGCATTTAAATTGTGTCTCTTTCTCCGTGGTTTCAAGATGATGATCGTCATTAATTGGGGTGATTCAGGTGAATGAAGGAAAGACTCTGCTTTGCATTCATATTCTACTTGGAGAGTTTGTCTAAATACCTGATACACAGCCATGATCCTCTCACTCAGGAGAGAAAGTGCCTTTACTTGGTTTAGGAGAGGTATGAGTGACAGAAAGCAAAACAGGATCCTCTTCAGGACATCTTCCCATAAGAAGAGTGAAGGTAAATGATTTCTCCCAGGGAAGAAATCATTTGGCAGACTGGGAGGGATATTCTCGTTTCCCTTGTGGATAGGTGAGGCCCAGTCTGGGGGCTGTTAAAACAGTCAGAACCAAAGATGGAGATAACAGAGCTCAAGTAGTAGACACCTTAATTTTCTAGGGAGAGTACAGTTCCTGACTGAAGACCATATCCAGTGTAATAAGTTTTTTTAATCATAACTGTATCATGCAGAATGGTGGGGGGAAAAAAAACCAAAAATCCTACTTGCTATACAAGAAAATGGCAGACACTGATAGAGCAGCACCAGCACCAGCCAAAAGCTTTTTTTTCCATTTCTTGTGCCTTTGGAAGTTTAGGAAACAATTTTGCAGACTGGGAAAAACCATCTCCCAGCTGCAATAGCCACTAGAGGACTCTGCTGGCCCAGAGATGCTGGCGTGGCTGCAGCCCTCATCTCCTCTCCTGTGGACAAGCTTCAGGAAGGAGAGAAAGAAATGGGTCCTTTTTATCTGCCCCACTATCTCATTTGGGCTCAGAACCTTAAAGCTAGTTGGAAAGACTCCTGACATACAGAGGAAAAACACACTGATGGTTCACCTCTGTCCTTTGGCTGACAAGGTGCTCTTAGCAAAGATATTCCTGCAGCTCCCATGGCACAGGAAGATGTGAAGTCAAACAGACAAAGCTGACCTTTCCCAATTCTTACTCTCACACCAGTGCCTTTCATAGAACAGACCTTAGACTACTTCCAGTATAAAGCTTCATGTTAAACTTCACCTCTGCAAACTTTAAAATAGTAGCAGCTCAGGCTGAGATTTGGTAATTTTCGGCTAACTTAAGAGTGATAAGTAAAACCTGCTAGAGAAGAACCAACAGACAGACAAGATAGATGAACGGTGTGGTCATATGGATCTTGTTTCACCAGGGAACCAAGCTGGAAATATTTATATTTTAGTGAAAGATACTGCCCCAGCTCACATGCCTGCACTCCTATGGAAAACATCCCTGTGCAGACACTTGCAGGAAAAGCTTCATCTGAGCTTGGTGAGCGACACTTGATGGACGAAACTGGTTTTGGCAAAACCTCTGGGTTTGTGTTTCTAACAAGAAAAGAATGTAATTCCTCTACCACAAGCTGCTGAAGGGCTGCTCAGGATGGGGCTGCAGTTCATGTGGTGTTGTGGTACTGGGCATGGGGGGCTGAAAGTGGAGACTGCATCTTGACTGTGACCATCATGACCAACTGCTTTAGTGAACAGAGAGAACAAAAACTGGGCAGCTTTGGAGAGAAGACAAATCACTTGAAACAACAAACCCCATTGTTGCAGCTTTTGAGTTACAGCCTAGCTTAGGGGATATAGAATAGGTGTTCAACAGAAAGCCAGGCTGAGGCAGATCTTAAAGAGTCAGTGCCACAGCCAGGATGTCACATGCTCCCAGTAGGTTACCGAGATCATTGCAAATAAATCTGACTCAGGAGAGCACATTAACCACTGCACTGCCCTTCTTTGCACGGTGGCCATTCTTATCTGCAGTGAAGAGCAAACAGGGAACCAGCAGAAATGATCGCAAGACATTTGAGTGGAGTCACAGGGCACTACTGAGGATAAACACAGCCTTTCCCCAAATCCCTGAGATGTGAACTGAACAACCACTTGTTAATCTGTATTATTAGCAGCATAGCCAGAAACCTCATAAGTCCAAAAAAGCATTAAAGGATTAATTTCTTTACAATAAATTGAAACTTTTAAAAGCAACAAATACCACAGTATGCTACAATATTTGAATTGCAACCTTTTCAATGAAGTGAAGCTGTAGAACTTTTTCTAAGGAATGTTTATAAATCAAATTATTTAGATGAACAGGAAAGAACACGGTGATGCAAAGCACTAAGCAGGGTGGGATGTCTCGTGTCCTCAACAAACAAATGTGGGGAGAGAATTGGCCAAAATCCAAACAAACCCAACAACAACAGCAGTATTTCAGTATTACCTACCAGTCTTGCACAGCATTGAAGGAGTCTTCACTGGTGATATCATACATGAGGACAAAGCCCATGGCTCCTCGGTAGTAGGCTGTAGTGATGGTCCTGTATCTTTCTTGTCCAGCTGTATCCTGCAACAGAAAGGAATATTTAGGCTTTAAGACTTCAGTGTTCAGAAGGAAAAGCTGTAATTAGGTCCTATATCTAAAATAAGGCAACCACATTTTGTTATCATACATTTTAAACTTCTCAGTTGCTCCCAAGTTAAATGAACTCTACTTACATTTTAGCATTAATTAGGCTTTTGCATCAACCATGATTTGTTAAATGCATTTTGACACATGTACTATTAAAAAAATACCAAAGATGTCAACCCTTTAATTGCTCTTCTCTGCCTCAGCCCCAATGCAATAATAAAATGTTAGCAGAGTTCACTGAAAGCTGACACTTCAAAGCAGAGGCAAAATAACCAGTCCAGGACTGTACCAGGCAGAAAACATTTACATGTTGCAATTCAGTGTCACAGTCAGGAAAATGTCCTTGAGGTGGATGCTGCCGGTGACTCCTTTCTTGCCTCAGGTTAGAGACAAAAATTAAAGATTTGTTGCAATAAACATTATGATACAAAGTGAATTTAATGTGGAATATCCCAATCACAGAGTCTGAGGTGCACATACTTATTTGAGATCTATTAATCCTCTTCTGTTGGTTCATCTTAGTTCTGTTTACCCAGAGAGTTCCTGCAGAGTTCCTCCACCTGCAGTTGTCATTTCTGCATTCGGCTGGGCAGCACAAAGGTGAAACTCTGGCATATGCAACAGAAGAATTTTGAAAGACTTGTGACAGCTACAAAACATGTCAACTGCCATCTGTTGGATGCCAATAGCACTTTTCCTTTACATTTTGCAAGCCTATTTTTAAACTGAGGAATATTTCTACACCAGAAGAGCAGTCCTACAGCCCTATCCATTCCCTCCGGACCTGCCTTCTGAACCAAGGAGAGAAGTCATGTGCTCTCTCCCACTCAGAAGGTGTCTATCTTTTGAACACATTTCATCCTTCTTTTGGCAAATGGCAGCTCTGTGAAACAGCTGTAGGGAGCCAAAAGGCATTGCCTTCAAAGTGTGTGCTCAGTATGAGGTGTCAACTTACAGTTACTGTGATGGGTTAGTTCTAAAATGAACCATCTTTTAGTCCCCCAAAACCCACACTGAAATAAGCATTTGCTGCCACTGGTTTAAAATGTCAGGAAAGTTCTAAAGAAAAAGACCCTAAAGGACTTAACAACCATGTAACTAGTTGGAAGAGTAAAATAAATCCACGTAGAGCACTCTTGCAGGAGTAGAGATCAGTAACAGCACATCACCACATCCCCAGGAGACAGTGGATGGGAAACTACTCAGCTTTAAAATCATCCTGCCCATCATTCCCATACATGCAGCTTTGTTTTTGCTGAATGCAAGAGACAGTGTTGGCCCTTGCAGAACACACAGCAGCCAGTCTGTGGCCGCCTGTTGTTCTGCACCAGAACATCACAGAGCCTCTCTGTAGGAGGACAGCGCTTGTAAATAAGCTCCCTACAGCTTCCTTAAAAGGTTCTGCTATTGCACTACTGTGAGACTATCCATAGCTGTAACATACCGTGAATTTCCCAGCGGAGAGGCTGTGCAGCCAGAATCTTGCTGTTTCTCCACCAGTTCTCTGGGAAAATACGTGATATTTTCCCTTAAACTTGTGTATTTATTTCAAGATGGGGTAGCCCATTGGCCAATCATGATGAAGCACTGCACACTGGCTGAGGACTTGTTCTGTTCCCTCCTGACAACAGGTCAGAGGTGGAAATATCAGAGTGAGGTGGGCTCCACTCTGCAGCCTGAGTGATCATTTATTTTCCTGCCAGTGATAAATCCATCACAGAGCACTCTCATATTCACTGACACCACATCCCCCTTAGCTGCTGAACAGCTAAACCAGCCATGACAACTAGATCCTAACTATATTTCTTCAAGCAAGGAAGGTCTCGGCAGTAATAGTATTGTTCTTTTATTCAGAGAGATGATAGTTGCTTTATTTTAGCCTAATTTCCTAAAGACATGGGGCTTATTAAAACATCAGTCTCCATATATGCACTTCTGATCAAATTTTGCTGAGGGAAAATGTGTTCAAATGTTTTTATATATGTCACAAAAAGTAGCTGGTAAGGTGAAGAGAGACCTTAAGCATACCTTAGCTGTGAAAAAAGCTGAAGTGCAACGATTATCTTTTCCCAGCACCAAAGGATTCACATGAGAGAGGCTTTCTTTGTGTCTCATTAGGAGAAGGCCCTAAATAAGTATTAGTAACTTCAGAGATTCTGCAACCAACAAAACCAAACAAATCCATAGGAAGTCAGGCTTCTCCACTTCTCATGCTCGCAGCATTATTGTTTGATACCTGCATTCACAGGTTCTTCTGCCTTCCAAATCTCACCTCCTATTTTCTCCTCTGTGTTTAACCAGTGCTCACTCTGGCTTGGGGCATGAGGCTGTGACTAGGCAGTAAGTGACTGCAAGACACATTGTCAAGTCACATGCAGAATAATTTGGAAACAAATTAATTTTGACAGTGGCTCAGAGCAAGGACTCAGCTCTGGCGACATACATCCAGGCTGTCCTGGGAAGCAGCCTCAAGGGACACCCAGGGTGACTTCCAAAACCTGCCCTGATACCACCTCAGTGCCTTGGCTCAGTGAGGAATTGGACTGAAAAAGCCAAATTGGGCTATTGCCTGAAAGCTCTGGAATTCAGCAAATCTGGCTTGTTGATTTCAGTATTCTGCCTGTGATCCCCCTGTGTGTGGGGATGGGCCCCAATCTGTACATCAGTGATAGATGGGGCTGCAGGAGGTACAGAACCCCAAAGGATAACACGCATTTGCTCAGTCATAACCTGTCCTATGGTGGGCAGTGCACTTAAATCATTAGAAAGTTAATTTGCATATTCACTAGGATATACCTGTGTGCCTGACTTCTCAGATTATCAGAGGGAGTGTGTGTGAGGGAAAGGCGTCCTGTATCTCATGGTATGTAAAGTTTATTCACACCCTTGCCCTGGTAGCCATGTGCTACAATGCAGAGATGTGATTCATCTCTTCCCGAGTCACTGATGGCTTCCTCTCCCTGTTTTACTGTACAGGTACAGAGCATGTCATCTCCCCTCACAGCTTGAAGTGGCATTTCTCCAGCTGCATTTCAGTTGTTGTACTATCACCCTGAAATTACTTTTTTCCTCAGGTTACATTAGCTTCTTAGACAGCGATAAACTGGTTTGATTTTCTTGACTCACACCATGAGAGCTTAAGCGTACACCCCCCCACACACACAGATGCCTCAGCATAAATAAAATAAAACAAACTGCAAAACCTGAGCTCGCTTTCTTCAGCATTTACAACAGTTGTCCTTCCCTCCGTTTAAAACACTACAAACCTCAGGTAATTAGTCATTTCAGGTTTTTAAGTTCAAGTTGTTTATCTAATGAAGGAGAAAACAACTGACAGAAATTGCTCCCCTCCCGCCAAGTTGTTTGCAAGATTTCCAGGTAGACCACAAACTCATTAGAAGACAAGTACATGAGGCACAGGCAGGGATCAGCAGAAAGGTGATGTAGCACTAATTAACAGTCTAGCCAAATGCCTGGGAAGAATAGCCTGAGCCCCCAGCATCCAGAAACCTGCTAGGCTGTCCCTGAAGAGGAACCAGAGAGCTTGGCTGTAAGCAGGCCCAGAGGGGTCTCTTTGAGGTGTATTTACACCAGTGTGCTAACAGCTCTGTTCTTCTGCAGCTTACGTGTGTGCCTGTCCTTTATGCAAACAATTAAAAACACCCACAGGACCATTAGTGGGTAGCTTGAAACAAAAATTTGAAGGTTTTGCATTAATGAGCAATCAAAATTCAGTGTTTATCAGAGAAGGAAAAAACCTAAATGCATTTGCATTGTGTGCAGATGCCCTCTAGTCTCAGGATCCATCACAAAAACATTCACAATAGGAGTACAATCAGCTTTTCTTAAATTTACTTGGCTGTCTCAGCAGAAACTGAAGGGTACTAACACAAGAAACATATTTGAGTTTTTAGATCATGACAGATGCTCTTTGCTGCAGGTCTGAAAAATCAGAATCCCTGATTCTGAACCATCCTTCTTCTAGTGAAGATTTCCAGCCACAAGTTCTTTGTTCCAAATAAAATGTCACTGAAACATCTAATCTGTACTGAATGTAATCCCCTTAGCATCATGACTTTTCTAGCAGTGTATGTGACAAACAGCCTCTAAAGAAATAAACGTTTGCATTTTTTTAAAGGATTATGGTGTGATTTCCATGGGTTTTGGTTTTTTAAAAGAAGAATAATATAGAAGAATAAGAGTTGCTTATTGTCCAGCTATTGGCAACATCTACAAGCTGCATGTCCTTGACATCATCCTTGCTTAGGCTGCTCAGAGGCAGAACAGAGGCTACGTCCACTCCACTAACCAGCACCCACCACAATTTGGGGCTTCATCAGACCTAGTGAAGGAATGACTTCTCCTTCCCTGCCTTTAAATGCCACATTGTAACACCTACACTATGGCTGCTTTTTGCACCTTGTTTGGAGTTTGGTCAGCTCTGGAGACAGGATAATCCACTTCCCAGCCCCGTGGTTATAGGGGGATGTTACATTCACACACACACACATCGCCTTTGCAAAAGTAGGCTTTGGAGTGGAAGCCACTAAGAATCAGATAAACAAAAGTCACCTTGGGAAAGAGGAAGGGGAGAAAAACAATCCACCCACCAGGTAGCACAAGGGAGAGGGACCTTGGGCAGACTAGGATGTGTCATTAATAAGAGAATGTTAACATTAAGCTTAGTGTTTCCTGCTGGCAGCTAGAAATAGGAACAAACAGGCAAGCAGGATGAGTCACTGGTTAAGACATGGAAAAGATGTGATGTCATGAAAAACCTGTGAAGATTCAATTGCTGCCAGGAGCAAAATAACACCTGGTTCCTTCAGAACTCAGCTCTGATTAAAAAGCTCCAATTCAACATATCCTATTAGACATGTTTTTTTCCTCTCTTGTTATTGAGTGCTCCCATTGCCCAAGAGTCACTGGAATCTACTCAGACACATTTAGCTACCTTGAGAGCCATTTCATTTCAGCAATATGCAGGAAAACATTTCTGATGTGAAAAAGACCCAACACAAAACCCCTGCCTTTTCTGATAAAATGCCCTATCCTTGCTAAGTGCTTTTTAAACAGTTCCCCATTATCTTCACTTCTACTCCTTAGAAGCAATAAAACCAGCAGCCTTGGATAATTTCAGTACTACGAGTTGCAGGAATTTCCCTTTTCCTATCCTATTTTACTTACCCTGTACAGAAAGTTCTACCATCCTGTTTTCTCTAACATTCCCACACTAACTGCTCGCAATAGAGAGATGGAAATTTTTTGAAAAGAGACTTTTAATGCATGCAGAGCCTTCAAAAGCTCACCAGCATCTGGTCAGTCATTAGAGGCCTTGGTCATGCCCAACACACAGGCTTTCGAAGTTGTTCCCTGTAACTCAGCTACTCTTCAGGTGAAGCACTGCACTTTTTCAAAGTACTTTTGTAAAATAAGCTGATGAACAAGGAGGAAAAGTTACTGTAGATTGACCTAATCCACCATTAAAATATTTCTGGCAGTAGGGAAGCCCCAGCTCTTACAACTCTTCTCAGCAACTCCACACCATATAAGACAAAAACTGAATCACTGAAAATGCAACAGGGTGCGTTTGCTCAGCAGAATCTAATTCCCACACTGGAATCAGGCCAAGGTACTGTGATTGACACTACTGCTCATGACCTGCTAAGCTGTTAAAAATGTTATTTCCATTTTCCCAGGTGCCTTGAGATTGTAGTGAAGATTACAGTTGCCCTTCCTGATCTGTCAGAGGGTAAGGAGGACTGGAACAGGACTGGCTTGCCTATGAACCTTATCTGCTCTTCTCATCTTTTTGCAGGCTGTTTTTCTGTTAAAGTATTTAAGAGACAGTGGCTGCAAAGGTGAAATGCCATAAAGAGATACACACAAAGATTAAGTTCATTGTGCACATTTCTTAAAGCTTATAGAATTGAAAAGTCTTACTTTTCATGACTTGGAATTAACATGAAGATAAGTCTCACATTTTTGATTCTTTCTGATCCAGCTACCTTGATAAAAAATAAAGAAATGGCAGTGATAAAAATCTGTAGCATCCACACCACAAGCCTACTTCAACTTTCATTTCTTTAGCTGCAAATAAACAGCAAAGTTCAAGACGTATAAGATGCATTTGAAAGCCCATCCACTGTGGGCAAGTGATAAAACCATCACTGATACGATAAAAAAACCAAACCAAAAACGTCTAAGAGGCTGAGATCCCACAGTAAGTAGCATTTTGGGCAGTGGATGCATTATTATCACGGAATATATTGCTAGTTTTCCTAGATCTTTTTAGTTGTCCCACGTATATCCTTTAATTCTGTTAATCAGCCACTGCAAGAACAGCTGTACAACGCACAGATGTCTGAGCAGGGTTAGCCACTCTAAGCATTATTAACTAGCTGCTGTTGAGAAGCTGCTAAATTAATCACAGCCGGAGCACTTCAGAAGCAGCACTCGCTCCTGTGAATGAGGCAGCGCGGACATCCTAACTGGTCCTGCAGGGCCGGGCATTGATGCGCTCCAGCCCAGCGGCCACCGCGTGGGTCGGCACAGCTCCGCGCTGGCCCGGGAGATGCGCAGCAGCACAAAGGGAAATCTCAATACATCACGAATCGGCTGCCAAAAGAACAAGTGCACAGTCTGCGAGGAGGAAGCGAAGTGATGTGCGGTACAAATCTGCCTGGATTCAGCAGCCTGGTTCTTTGATCTCGGAGGGAACAAGGAGCGGTGAAGGGAATTAGCATCGCGGTGCCACGGGGCTCCCTCCTCCTCCACCGCAGGCGGGCGAACGGAGCAAATCCCCGCACCGAACAAAACCCAGGCAGACTTCCCGGAGCCCGTTCCTGGGTGATCAAATGTCATGGAAACCAGCAAGGGAGCGGGCAGCGACAGGGGCTGCTGGCGGCTGTGCGGAGCCGGCTCGGCGCAGGGATGGGCATCGCGGCGGTGCCCGGGGAGGGTGCCCGGCCCCCGGCAAGACCTTCCTTAACTCATTTACAAAGCAATTATTCCGGTGTTAGCGAAAATCAATGACTTTGTGCCTGAAAGACCTGTTGCAATCCCTAATTGTAAAAAAAACTTGGTACTCTGCTAGGAGCATCCCTCCGAGGGCTGGTTCTTATCAAGGGAAGATTTCATCTTATTTAGGAGTGGATTAAGGCTAAATCCGAGCCTCATACTTCTCAAAAACTCCCTAGAGATATGATGTCGAGGGGGTCAATTCTAAGACAAAGTGCTCAGAAATTCTGGGAAGCTGTCCATGATATTTTTGAGATTAAAATACCAAATTGAATTACAACCACGAGGCAAGAACATGTGCTTTAATGTGAAGGGCAGCAGCAGGACAAAAATAAAATAATCAAGCTTAATTTATATTATCAACAACATGCCAATAAAAAGAAAATATTATATTCTTTAAAGGTTTTTAAAATCCTAATGTGTATTTTTTCAAGATTTGGTGGAAATTAAGAGTCGATCAGGCAATTTTTCAATTTATTACCTCCCAAATTAGGAAAAGAGCCCCACTGCTGAATTCAAGTGAGCATTAAACAAAAATAGAAAGAAGGTTCTAGCACTCAAGAAGGTAGAATGAAAGCTTAAAGAAAACAAAACTCAAGAGTAATCTGAACCACAGAAGGTAAGTAAAAAGGAAGAGAAAAAAGTACATATCTATCTTCAGTGGAGTTTTCAATACATTTTCCAAATGCTGGAGTTAGCAATAACATAGATTCCTCTGTCTCATGTGTTTTTGTTTGACAGAAATGTGCACTTACTTTGAAAAGCAATGTAATAAATAGATTTGATATACTGGTGACAGGAAGGGGGTTTTGTTTAAATTCACAAGAAATGTAAAAAAAAAATCAAATGGAATTTGAAACTCTCCAAGTAAACCCACATCTCTGCTAAGAATATAAAGGAAGCTTTCAGCTAAAGAACAGCTATTTTGGAGTAGTCCTAAGCATCTTAAAATAGAGGCTTAGAATTGAAGTGCTTTGTCAGCCACAACAGTACACGCATGATGATGCTCAGTAATAGCACGAGACAAAGAAAATAATCTTCTACCATTTACCGTGATGTTTTCTATTATAACCACACAGATGAGATGTCAAACGAGAAATTCCGTTGTGCAGCAGCTGCAGGCGGCTCCCGAGGCAGCCCAGGAAGCACCTCGGGGCAGAAGTGGTTACAGCTGATGTGTTTCTAGGTGTGAGGTCCTTTTGAGCACTGTTTTAAGTTCACCCACCCTTGTGGTGATGCTATTTCTCTTTTCCAGTTGGAAAGAGAGCCATGAACAAATACTCCTTGACACACGTGTGAGATGTTTTGCTGTTTGGTATTTTAACTGTTTTATTTTCACTGACCACTTTATCACCACCTCCCCGCTCTTGCTAAGCCCCAAACTGCCTTTGGCCAGTGGACACATCAAGGGCCTGGGTGGCTCAAACCTTCCTGAGGAAAAGCACATGTTCACCTTTTCAAAAAGACAGAGGAAAATGACAGCAGATTTCCCAGCTGAAGAAAAACGTGTTGCTGATATTATAAAAAAGCAATATGCTGCTCCATGCCTCCAGGTTCACCATTCCCCAGCCATTCACACCAGTGGGGTTTTGGTCAGGTTCCCAAGCCCAGCCTGTTGCTTTTACTTAATAGGAACACTCAGTTCAGCCCAAATTTGGGGAGATGTCACTTGGGGATTGATATAAAATAAGTCCTGAAGAATTGTAAGGTCCTGTCTGCATCCAGTGGCCTCAGCATAGAATCCTGCAAATGCAGAGGTCCTGACTTCTCTCGAATGAGACCAAATGTCTACATAACAGGAACACAAGACACGGCATTTTCCATGTGATCTGTTTCTCAAAACACAGACCTCAGCCCAAGGAAAGGAGTCTAAAAAAGCTGTTAATGACAACTCCAAACTGTCTTATTTAAAGCTAATAAAAATCCTATGAGCAACAGAGACAGCATCAGATCATATTTGTACAGAACACTAAATGTGTGTAATGCTTTACAGATCAACAAAAATACAGGGGCATCAGTCCTCATTATATTCTAGCAATTTTATATTAATATACCTTCATAAAACTGGGAAACTGCACAGCATTACCCCAAGCAAGCAAAGGTCTATCAACAAATCTGTAATTGAAGCAATCATAGTATCAGGCACAATACAAGCACAAGTTCATGCATTATGCTGCTTCCTAAATCACGCAGGCCCTCTGCCAGCAGAAAATTGAAATCAGACTCCCTGGACCCCTGGCTCAGCTCAGCAAAGGGAGCTGAATACACTCCATTACCTCGCACTTCTGGAAACACTTCCCAGCTTAGGAATGAATTAGTAGTGTTACACAGGGAAAAACAGACACTGAAATATTTATCAAACGAAAGCAGCCTCCCTAGCAAGCACTAACCTCTGGGCAGACTGTGCTCTGCTTTCATGTGAAGCTGAGTGATGTGTGTGGAGAAGGTGCAACAAGTTGTTGTTTGGAGCAAAACACATTATTTACTGTGACAGAGATTTAAAAAGGCTCTTAGGACTTGTTTTTTGTCCCAACCCAGTCCAAATCACTTCTCTGGACTGAAAGGGTGCAAAAGCAAACTTCGGAGCAAAGCATAAGTGAGCAGAATTAGATCTGCCAGTGAACTAAAGACATTTTCACTAAAGGGGACATGACTCCAGCACCAGCATAACTGCTTCAAAACACTATGAAACTACAATTAAATGAATTGCCCTTTCTGCCTGCTGCTATTTTGCCTTACTCTGACATCAAAGAATTATAACTCAACACAATTTTGGAGGCTTCAGAGCAGCAGGGGAAGCTTGGTGTCAGCTGTCTGGAGCTTACCCTGATGCTTTATCCCAAGATTCAGGCAGTGACAGTATCTGCCTATTCTGCAGAAGAGAGTGATTTCTGGTCTTTCAGGGAACAGTTGCTGTTTCACTGCTATGCTCATATCACAACCACCACTGTCAGAAGAACAGAGTTCAGAGAACAAAATGTATCCCCATTTAAAGCATTAATAAAATTAATACAAAGAACTGAAAAGAAAAAACAAGTCTCTTCACACAGCACCCAGACCTACTTTCTCCATCTATTTTTCCCAAGGGAAGTAATTTCCCTTGACCAAAGCTCTTCTTTACATGTTCTGAGTCAGCTGAAAAATTATGAAAGCCACAATAATATCCAAATCTGTTTAGCTGTGTTCTTTTGCTCGTTCTTCATCTGGAGCCTGGAGGGAAAGCAGAAGACTTCATCCCTGTCCTAGCAGGACAAACCGAGAGCTCCCACAAATCTCAACCTCAGCCAAGCCTTTTAGGCAAACTGTGTGGTAACATCAGAGCTCATCTCTTGCCAACACCTCCAGCTGAGAGAAGGGAATCCTAAAATCTAATCCTCAACAAGGAAGTCTTTGCCACAGTTAAACAGTGCTTTGTTCCAGCCTTCCTGATCCTTAGTGACTAAAAATTCCCTGGGTTCTAATTATCCTCATAAAGTAGGGCAAAAATAAATATGCAGCGAAGTTTCATCCATGTTATGTACTCTTCCTGGAGTCAAACAGTCAGACAATAAGGATTAGACTATAAAGAATAAACACTCTGTTCTAATCTCATAGTGTCCTTCCACATCACTAATGATACATCAAATCACCCTGCATTCAGTAGGGCAGTTACATCAATAGGCAGCAAATATTATATAAAAACTCTTAGATAAGAACAGGCAACATGTTTACTTCCTTTTAATTAGTGAGCAGGCGAGCTGCAGTGTATCTCCTGAAATGAAATGTAAACATAAATGACCTCCACACAAGCCCCCTCTTTCAAAACAGGTTATTGACACGAGCTGCAGGACCCACTGCTCATCCTTCAGTGCCACATCCATGCTCTGCTCTTCAGAAAGGGAAGAGACTGCATTTTTGTGTGGAAAGAAGAAAAAGAGTGGGTATTCAAGGTGCACCTGGCAAACAAAGAGGTTCATCTCTGTGCCCATGAAAGAAAACAGGAGGGATGAAACCGGAAATAGACTGGGACTTCTCCAGAGGGAATGGAGAATCTGTCACTCCAGGGAAGGACACACCTTGTAACGTGTTGCGGTTGAGGAACAAGGGACAAAATGAAATGAGCCAAAAGAAGAGCAAAAAAGACGATGGGATGGCTGGCTAATCATAAACCATTTGAAAGATAAGCTGTATTTGGGTGAGTTAAGTCCAACAACCACACCAGGATGTTAAAAGGCTTGTTTCAGAAAAGGCAAAACAAGCAGCTTCCTTGGGCAGGGGACAGGTCTCTTCATCTCTGACAGAGATCAGCAGGTCTTCAAGCAGTCTCTCCTTCAAGCTTGAATGACTCTCTAAATCTGCAACTCCCAAGGTACTTAGAAACTGCAGATGCTAAAGTGATATTATCCTTGTCACACTCAGACCAAAGAACTCCTGTTGATCTCACTAGGTCTAGGACTTGTACCCATTTCGCTATTTAAATTTTTAATAGAGAGGGAAAACTCTTCAATTAGTTACTTAATTTGGTAATCATAGACCTCTGCATCTGCTGGTGGGTTGGGGTTTTTCGGTTGTTGGAGTTTTTGTTTATTTGGTTTTTACATCTTTGTGTAGAGTTTCGTCTGTCACTCCCGGGGGTTTGGCCAAACTCAGCAGCCACAGAGCTGTGAAGAAATCTGGGAAAGCTGAAGACATTCAAAGACAAAGATGCATTTAGTTCACCCATCCAAGAGACTCAGGTCAGGATTTGATGCCGTGTGACATGGTTCTAGCATGCAGCAGCATCCTCCTCTTGGAGCTTTTCCATTCTGTCAGCTTGTGACATCATCTGAAGGTTGGACTATTTCATAGCATGGTAACGCAGATTTTAGCGCACAGACTGCACTGAGAATTATAACCACACTTTGGAGAAGCAGAGTTGTCACCACCTCTATATCCGTGTGGTTATTGAAAAGCTGTTTCTCAGACATACTCAGATTCAAGGAGGAATTGATGGAAATAAAATCAATGAAATATTCTAATGAAAAGAGAAATGCAATCACAAGCTTCACATTGTGTCCCAGACAGCACTTAGGTCAGAATTTTCAGGTGCTAACAGGATTGTTAAAACAAAGAGTGAACAACTGAAGGAAAAAAATCAACTAGGCACAGTAGTAAAAATACCTTTAATTAGCATATTTATTTTGCTGAAGGGATCACAAGGCTTCAGTAGCAGTATATAACATCAGAGAGTTTGCAAACACATTGTTGTAATAAAAGGGAAAACAAGAAATTCAGAAAGAATGTGCTATATTAACTTGATACTGCCAGGGCAAACAGTTTTACAATCTTGTAAGAAAGATT
Organism: Eulacestoma nigropectus; assembly: GCA_013397775.1. Taxonomy (NCBI): domain Eukaryota; kingdom Metazoa; phylum Chordata; class Aves; order Passeriformes; genus Eulacestoma; species Eulacestoma nigropectus. The sequence goes on along the minus strand of VZTE01005518.1, from coordinate 982,150 downwards.
AAGATCACAAGTTACCAGGATACCATTGTTCCTTCCAGCTTCGTGTTTTCAACACAAAATTGAATACTTTAACACAGACCTGTACTTTTCCTGCTGCAAACTCATTCATCCTGTTCTGTGGGAAGCTGCAATAAACCAGCAGAGGACTTTTCAGAATTTCTTTGTTCACAGGAGTCACCAGCTTGTTATTCATAACTCATTACAGTTCCCCCAATTTGAAAGTGAAATAATTTCTGGGCACAGTTTTCCAGTGTAACTTCAGACAGAGCATCTGATCCAGATCTTGCTCCCAGGTACACTGCCGTAGGAGCCGGAGTTTTCTGGGTTTGTCTGAGCTCAGCTGAGATTAGCAGCTGATCTTCCATTTCTTCACTTGCTCAACAGTGACAAACCCTGCCAATTACAGAGCAGGCTACTGTCACTCCAGATGGACAGTGCTGGAGGGGCAGCTCGGAAAATGAGGAGAGAAAGCTCATCACAGGGTGTTAAAGCAAGGGAGACGAGGGCACATCGCCAGGGCCTTTTAGGAGTCCTGCTGAGTCTTTGTGAGAACACTTCTCTCTTCACTGACCTTTGACTAGCAAATATTTTCCTCCCAATTACATAAGCACCTCCCCACCTCCATTGATTACTTCTGACCACTTCCAGTGCCCTGGATCTGCTTCTATCCCAAACTGTCCTTGCAGAGAAGACCTGGATTTTGGAGGCACGTGAGAGACAGGCATCTATAGACAGGGGTATGACAAAGCCACACCAGGATTAGTTAGTGTTCTTCTTAAGGAATGAAGAGCTTATATATACGAGAAAAAGGAAAAAAAACCAAACAAAAACAGCCCCCCCCCCAAAAAAAAAAAACAAAAACAAAGCAAAACAAAAAAAAAGAAAAACAAAACAAAAAGAAAAGAAACGAAGCACTAGCCTCAAGGTAGCTACTCATCTATACTGAAATACAGATTGGAGGTATCACATTGAAATACAGATTGAAATTGAATTGAATTGAAATACAGATTGTTTTGGCCACAGAGAATTTGGTTTCAGAGGTTCATATTTAGAGTATATTTCATTTGCCTCTACTGCCCATCTGCTTACCCACCTGAATGAAGACAGGTGTTAACTGACAAGCTATACCTTCCCAATATCATATACAAACTGCCTCATGGACATATCAAGGCTGTCATCTGCTACATCCAGGAGACACCACCCTGCTGCTTGACAGGAGCAGATTAAATACCAGCAAACCTCTTCCTGATCTTAGCAACTGTGCTCACGTCCCATGAATCACTCCTGAAAAACATACAGCAAAAGCAGAAAAGCCAGGTTGTGTCATTGTGTGCCCAAGGAGAACACTCCACTTAGCAACAGAGCAACATGTCATATGTCAGAGGGACTTTCTGCTTCTCAGGGGTGCCATCTCCTCCTCTCACACATCACAGTGCCTAGAGGTGAGAGAACTCCAGAGTCCCAAAGCAGCCTCCCTGGTGCTACTGCCAGCTGTGCTGCCAACAGTGCAACAAGCACCGTGATCACCTTGGAGCTGCTCTGGGACAAAGCAACTGCAGCTCTGACATTTGTGGGCCTATCTTACCTGCGAATTTCTTCTCCCTGAGCAACAATTTCATGCCCAGGCAGAAAGTTTGACTCCACTGCAGAACCTCAGAGCAGGGGGAAAAGAAGCAGAGCTCCCCTCCTCCAACTCAGGTTTAATACAGGAGGCTCCTGTCTACTTAAATAAATGTTATTTATATGGCTCACCTTGGTAGCTGCACACAGGCAGTGTGTGATTACTCAAGTGCTGTATGAGAAACGTCATGCAGAGATGGCTGTAAAGCATCCCACTCTTTTTTCTCCTCCTGCAGCAGCTGTGTCTATAGTGATTATTTGCATAAGTCGCTCAGATCAGTTGCTATCAATTACTATGTGGTGGATTATCATTTAATGTTCTTATATAAATAAGATTTTATACCTCCTTGATGAAGTGGGTATTTTTGGCTAGGTGGAAATCACTCTGGAGCTTAGATATTAGCCATGTCTGGAGAAGAGCAATGGAGCTGGGGAAGGGGTTGGAGCACAAGTGATGAGGAGCAGTTGAGGGAGCTGGGTGTGTTCAGCCTGGAGAAAAGGAGACTCAGGGAGGACCTTGTCACTCTCTACAACTCCCTGAAAGGAGGTTGTAGCCAGGTGGGGATCAGGCTCTATTCCCAGGTAAAAAGTGACAGGACAAGGGAAAATGGCTTCAAGTTACACCAGCAGAGGTTTAAATTGGATATTAGGAAAAATTTCTTCACTGAAGGGTGGTCAGGCATTTGAACAGGCTGCCCACCTGTGGTGGAGTCACCAGCCCTGGAGGTATTTAAAAGACAAGTGGATGTGGCACTTGGGGACATGGGTTAGTGGTGGGCTTGGCAGTGCTGGGTAAACAGTTGGACTCCATCTTAGAGGTTCCTTCCAGCCTAACCAACTCTATGATTCTAAGCATCCCATAAGGAGAGAAGTTGACTTGCTATGACCCAGCTTCATTTAGTGACCACTTGGAAAGATTTTTATTTCAATCCATATTCATGAGGGTAAGACCAGTGGAGCTGGTTGTTCTGAGTTGTATACTTAGAGTGATGCACGTTTGTTCAGCATTTGCAGGATCTCAATCTATATAAGTTGATACGACTTTTTGAGAGCACAAGAGGAATAAATACAAAAAGGAAGATGTTCCACTACTTTTCAATGAGCAGCTCTTCATACCTTGGCTGGTTTATACCCACACAAAACAACAGGAAGGTTTCCTACCTATAACTGTATGCTCACAAGCAAAAGTATTTAGCCTCAGGTTTGAGATGCTGCATCCAAGAATCCACCTTCTCTGAAAATCCTCCACTATGATATTATGCTTTTTTCTCCCTAAGAAACACGTACACAAACATCTAAACTGAACAAGCTCCAGTAAATTAAAAACTAACAAACCAATTTCAAAGACATTGGTCTGAGCCGGTCTCCTGGACCTCACACACCTCTTGTGAACAACCTCCTTCTGAAACTTTTTAGATTCCCCTCCTGATCTACAGCAGAAGATTTCCTGAAAAATGGTTTGGGGTTTTTTACAGCTACCAGTATTGCCCATTTTCTGATGCAGAAACTACACCTGTCCTAGCTAGATATATTCAATCAGTCCTAATTTGTACTGACAGAAGAATGTGTTGTCAAGCTGCAATCAGAATAATGCATCTCCTCCTGTTCACCACAGAGTAACCACTGAGAAAAATTTCAAAATAGACAACATTTTCTCTTGTACTTTTCAAACATTATGTATCAGCTGTGCTAGAAATTGAAACAATCTTTTAGACATGCTGGATTGTTTCTCATTAGCATATCCTCATGTCAGTAATCAAAATCAATCAACTCAAATCAAATTAGTTCTCCATGTGTTCGGTTAAAATGCATACCATATGCTGGCTGAAATGTATATCAAAGCAAGACTGTGCAGCTGTAGGAAGCTTCTTTCTGCAGCTCCATTTCACAGCAACATTAGGACAACTTCCATTAAAACAACAACATTTAACTATTTTCAACCAGTCTTGTGTAGCTCCAAAGGATCAATTAAGTGACTTGTTGAAATTAGTCACTAGTGATGCATCACAATACTGGCTGTCTCTGTGGGGTCCAACCAAGGGTTAAAGGAAGAGCTCACTCTCTGATCAAACAGGACCCCTGAGAAATCACAATTCACCAGGCGTACCCAGAGGCTCAGCTGTGGTACTATTTGCAAGATTTATATGATGGTATTTCGAGTCATCGCTTACTCCACCTAGTTACACATCTGGCTGCTGTCAAATTGTCAAGGCATGCCGAGCTGGAATGCACCTGCTTACAATACCAACTACTTCTTAACATCATTGGTATTACAGGAATGCTTAGGAGCCTTCATTGTGAAGCCACTGCTCAAAGGTTACCCAGGCAGGCTGAGCAGCACCTCCTCCAGCCACCGCTGAAGCGTCTCTGCGCAGGAGGATCAGGAGCGAGCGAGCACCAAGGGACTGCAGGAGCCACCACCCCAATCAGCACCAGGGCAGCCTCCTCCCCACTAGACCACCTGCTTTGCATTCCGGGAGGCACTGGGTGGGCAGCCCTTCAAAGCCTTGTGTTTGGGTTTTATCCCGAAGTTTAGCTGCAGAACCAATATCAAGTGCAAGATGAGACACCCTCAGCATGCGCAGCATCCCGAGGCACCAGGTGAGAGCTGAACCACCTCCCTTCAGTGCACCCAGCCCTCAGACTCCCTCCTACAACTGCTCACAAAACCAGCTGTGGTGGACTGTCTGAAGCTGGCCGGAAAGTGGCCACATAGCCTGTTTTTATATTAAATGCATTACAGTCATTTTAACAGCCCTGTTCTATTCTGACTTCAAACAGCAGGAAACCTGTGCTTGCCTCTCCACTCTCCTTACCAGAAGCCTCAATCTGTACTTGATGAGATGACTTGTTTTTCTCTCAGCTGATCACTGTCATATGCCTAACCAAATGTGTCAAGCAAAGTATTAGAGGGGATTCATAAATGCTAAACCTCTAAGAGGCTTAGGAGTGAGAAACATAATCGAGTGTCTCTGCTGGAGGCAGAAGAGTTGTTTAGGAATTCTGATAAGCATCAATTCAGCAGATATTAATTTTTATGCTGGTTAATCAGAAACAGGAAGCTTCGGGAAACAGAAATGCTTCTCTGTCTCTGTGCTCATTCACCATGGGGTAGAGGAATCACCAGGGGGTAAAGAAATCACCACGGGGTAAAGAAATCACCATGTCAGCTCAGATTAGCCACTGAAGTGTTTCAGCATCCTGTCCAGCACAAGCTTCTGATCCAAACAGCAATCAGAAATGGACGTTTCTGCAATAGATATAAAATTGCAGAGAAGTATAATTACGTAAAACTTTACCAACAGGGAAACGCTTTCCTAACTTAGAAGCCAGTTGCCAATAAACCAGCTTGTGGTGGACTACCTTCGCAATACTAAAATATTCCTGCATAACTGAAACATTAAAACCTCTCTTCCTCCTCCAAGCAGAATCAGGCAAACTCCACAGATCCTTTTTTTTCCCTCCACAGATTCTCAATTTAAAACTTTTTCTTAACCCTATAGGTGTGATTTAAAGGACCTCATCCCTCACAGGTCCCTTCCTCACTGACGACTGTACGCTGTGACTACCAGATGATCTCTGACCATTTTTGGTCAGAAGCCTTAGAATTCTACTGTCATCACATACATCAGACATGTTATCTCCTATCTCAGTGGCTGATACATTTTCAGCCACATTATTTGTCATCACTGCCTGCTTCTCCCTTTCAATGGTGACCAAGGAGTTACGGCAGAAAAAGGACTGCAAATTGATGGGGTTTGGACCCCCTTCCAGAAGGAGCCTGTGACTGAAGCCTGAGCCCTGGGACAGGCTCACTCTGGTGTTCCCTGCAGCTGGCAGCAGCACCAGCCCCTGGGGATGCTCTTCTTTGTTATTTCTATTCACAGAACAGTGTGCACAGCCTTCAAGAGCCAGAACTTCTTCCCCTGCACTCTTCTCAGCTTCAAAGCAAAAGCACATTTCGCACTGAGTACCCAGCTAGACAGTCCCACTTCATTACTTTCCCACTGAGCTCCTGCTGGCTACCTGCAGGTAAACCCAGTCTGTATTTAATCTCTCAATTTGAAGGGATATTCCTTGTTTATTTTCAAACTGGCCTTGACTGCAGCATTTCATACACAGGTGCCTGCTATGCCACCAATCTGAAAACTGAGTTCCTACAGAAATCTGTCAAAAGTTCTTCACAGCATCAGGAAGACACCTGAGCACAGCGATAGAGATACTTGATGGAGGCATTCCCTCGGCTGCTCTGATCCAGTTAACCAGCAATCACATTACCTTGCTCATTCAATACCTCTGGGCTCACTTCAATTCACTTTGGTTTCTCTGAACCTGGCGCTATGTATCTGCTGCTGTTTGAAAGACAGTTTGATTTGACAAAAGGCTAAACATCCTCAACTCCTATTTCACCACTGGAAACATACCTTTGGTCAAAACACATCTAGACTCAGAGTGATCACTGCAGCACTATTAATTAACAATTGGATGCAGGTTTCCAGTGAACGGAGGTAGAAAAAAGTAGTCAACAAGTACATCCATTATCTGTCAGTTTTGAACTGCTGCACTCATTAAAGGCAAAACATGCACACACATAAAAACATTCTGCACTGATAAGCTAACAGCAAATAACTTCCCTGTAGTTTCCACAAAAACAGCATCCCTTTCCTTTAGTAATTTCTTGTACTCTTCTCACCACACCTATAGGAACTTTCAATAGCACCATCAAATCAATATGGATATGCAATCTGCATGTATTTAACTTCAAAAACAGTATTACTAACTGCTTTCTACAAGATAAATGTTTCATGTTATCAAAATAATTCATAAGATATATTGACTTTCATGACTCCTTGCTACTTTCAAAATTCTGTTCTCTGCCAGAGACAATCAAGAAAAATCTCTAAATAGGTTCACAGTCCCCTGTTCATTAAAAAATCCCATACTTTGCAATGTCACTTTGAAGGAGGAATTCTGCAGAAGCAGAGCTGGAAAACTGAATTATATTACAAGCTGAAAAAGCAGAAAGCATGCTGCCATTCATTTTAGTCACTTCCAAGCAATTTTGTTTGAATCTGCTGAAGGCAAATTTCAGCATAAAGTATGAAAGCTCAAGATCATCTAGTTACTAAGATGAATGCCTATTAAGTCTTCAGTTGGGACTATTGCCTTCATTTATAAAAACACAGTTTCTCCTCTAACAACAGAATTAGCATAAGTGTGCTTACAGTCCTGCTCACAGGATCTGCCAGCCATATCTTTTCTTATTTCAATCTGAGATTGACGTCAGCAGCATTCACAACCTTTTGAGAACTCATTCTCCAGTTTCTACTTAATTTGATGTCTCAGAACATTTATATGACTCACAAAATTTGCTGTTTGCAGCTTCAGGGCACAAAGACGGAAAGAAATCCAAAGGGAAAAAAAAAAGATTGCATTTAGTGTAGTAAAATAATAGTAAGGAAGAAGAGACAGATAAAATATAGTCAGGTGCTATTTTTGGCAATGGTTGTTTAGTAAAGGAAGCACAATTTTCTCTTTCATTACTCAATAAAACAAAGAAACACAATTTTCTGTTCCATTCGTTACTCAGAGTGAATGAAGAGATCAGTCGTAAGAGCAAAGTTAAACTTACATGATTTTACAGCTACCTGTGGGAGCCGAGTGACACTTTGGGATGGCCAAAGCCCGAGAACCAAGGCACCACAACTCCCGAGACAGGACACTTCTTCCCACAGGACACACTCCTGACGCTGGGAGAGCTTCCCTGGGGTCAGAAGGCCCTGCTGGAAACTGTTTCCATTTAAATTGGAATTCAAAGGGCCATCTGTGCTGGGCAGAACTGTAAAACTCAGGAAGAGCTCATTTTTGAGGAGTAGAAAGTAATCACCGATGCCAGTACAGGTCTCATTCCCAAAAACCCCCGACCCTTCCTCTGCACACACACAGGTACTCCACCCACATCCTCTGGATGAAGAGAAGACCATGCAGTTGGGGAGACGGATTCCTGACTGCATCTCACAGGGAGATGACTACTGGAAAGCTTCCATTCTCTCAGCTGAGGGGTTCTAGTTCCAAACCTGGGTCTTTGCCAAGTCCTTCTCTGTGAAAAAATGAACTATCCCTCCTTTTCTGAATAGAGAACACTGGTTATATGAATCCCTCAAGCCTTGACACACTGTCAAACTAATATTCTTATTGTTATTAATCAAGAATTTAACAGATGAGATCTTAAAATTACCATGTCTTGGGAATCTTTTCATTTTAAAAAATGAAGATCCAATGAGTCACAGCTGCAAAAGTCACTCAGCATCTCACTTTGAGGGATTATTTTCAACAAGTACTTTATTGAACAGACAGATTTTAGCAGAACACACATGACTCACCTGTGGCATGAGGGCAATTAAACCTTTATCAATTTTTTTTAAATATCCATAAAATAAGTAGACAAGAAGTGAAAGATCTCCTACTTCCCCTATTTCCTGATAACAGTCCCAGAATAGTTAGCAAATATGATAGTCTGGATTTATTCTCAGCTTCCTTCAGAAAAAAATACAGTAAGAAAAGAAATCAATGCTACAATGTTTCTTGGACACATAAGCTGTAGTTTTAAAAAAAAAAGGAGAGAAAAGATAAAGAGGGCTATTGCATGGATTCTGACATTATAACCAACAAAACAAATACCATCTCTTCTCTGCCTTTGTATTAGGTGATAAAAAGCAGTTTGGTTTTGTATTGGGTTTTTGGTTGGGTTGTTGGTTTGTTTTTTAAAGTCTGTGATATTTTAATCATCAAACTGACTGCGTTGTCTCTCACAGTTATAGGGCAATACAACATTACTTGGAGGATGCATTCTCAGGCACAATAAACAGCTGCCATTCCAGGGACTTTAAAACTCTGAAGATTCCAGCTGGAGTAAAAGGGATGCACATGTTTGATACTTTCAGGACCAGAGTGAATAAACACCTTGCACGCAATTAACGGCAAATAAAGCTATTCATTTCCTTCTGTTTGACCACTGGGGGTTTGTAAATGCTAAGGCAGGTGGCTACCTTGCCATCACTTAGCAACATCAGGTTTTGACACACAACTGCTTCCTGGTCTCCCAGCCAGGAGGGCAAGGGAGGATTCCCACAGCCCCTGCTGCAGATGGGAGAACTGACAAATCACTTTGAGCAGACGTTGCACTGATGCAAAGGTGCTGTTGTGTCCAGCTTATAGCCAGACTCTGCAAGTTCCACTCACTGAGGTGAAATTTTGCGCTAAAGCAGTAAATATCCTGTACACCAAGACCACTTCCAGATTTAGGTGAAAGATTATTCAAATCACAGTTTTGCCATGACAGTGGTGGATTTTTACTGAATTTGTTCCCTTTAGATTTCTTGCAGTCTCTTGAATACTAAGTAGCTCCTATACATATTTATATCTGAATTTCAGCAGAAAAACTGCAGTAATTTCAGACATGTCCAAGACTTCACAATCATGGCCACAGCTTTGAATATGCTACTGTGGAGCAGGGCGTGTGCAACTCAGAACAGTAGAAAGTACATCACAGAGGAAGACTTTATGCAGATCCTTCCCTTGCAAGAGTTTGCTTTTCCCTAAAATCATTAACCAGAGCAAGTGGAAGGAAATCGTTAATTTTACACTTCCAACCCCCAAAAATTCAAGGAGGACTAAGGAGTTCTCACAAATTTACTTCATTTAATATCTTTGCAGTGGTGACTTTTCCTGCATGCTATTTTCAAGATGAAGGGTATTCTTATAAAAGAGAAGATCCATTTTAGCTAGGATAAGGAGCTTTACACAGGTATGGATCTGCAGCAGTTGCATAATTATATCGTAACAGTCAGAATGAGCATCAGTACAGAAATACTGCTCATCTGGAGCTCTGAGTTCCCATAATCAGCCAACACATTCAAGTCCCTTCTGTGCTTCACTCTCACACTTAGGAAAACAAGTCAGGGAGGGGGTTTGGTGAGGAAGGGTGTACAAAAACAGGCTGAAGAACTTTGCCAAATGCACACCCTCTTCCTGATCCCAGGAAGCCCAGACAGCAAGGACCTCCCAGGAAGGCTTGAATCCACCTGGTGTTCACACAGAGCAACACTTTGTGACAGCAATTCCACCCCTCCAGCCCTCCTGGGATTGCTGCTCTGGGTCACTCCTTACTGCTTGCAAGCCAGTGTTTATAGCACTGCTCTTTGGTGCTGTTTTCTACTGTAATTAATGTAATCATTAAGGACACTGGGGTTTTTCTTTTTGTGGTCTTGCTTTGGTTCTACTCAAGTTTTGCCCCAGTTTTCACTGCACTCTCCTGCTCCCTTTGGGACACATCATCACTGCACAGTGCAGTTGTCTGCACAGGCCCTCACCAGCCTGAGACAGAACTCCAGGGGTGGAGGGGGCACAGCAGAATCAGCCTGGAGCTGTGCTTTAGCTAAACCAGGCTTGCTGCAAGCCCCCACCATGCTGCACTGAGCACAACCTCCCTTGTTTCAGACAACCTCCTCTCAGTGTCTCACTACACTGCTGTAGGTACCAGCCCTCACAGTGCTGGTGGTTCTACAACCCAGCGAGGGCCAAGAGAGGGTAAGAAAAGCATAAAGGTTATAGTCTATCATTCCATTTTCGTACAAGAAAGACTTGAAAAATACATTCCTTAATTACCCTTGCTTGCCTGTAAATTTTCAGTGTTATTATTCCATGTAATTAATTGATGCACCTGTGTGCTTTATCACAGTCAGAGTATTTCTTCTCCAAAAAGCAAACAAGACATCCTCTCTTTTCCCCAGCTCTACTTGCTCACTCTTAGGCACAACTCCATGATTTCAAATGTTGTTATGAGAGTACTCTGCAAGAACTCTCCTTGCAGTTAGTGCAAAAGTGCTTACAAAAGTACTCTCTGACCTCTCCGAGAGCAAGCCAGGGTGCACAACACAGAGACAAGAGCAAACGATGGGAAAAGTGGCACAGCCTCACAGAAATGTGTGCAGCATGAGGTTAAACTGCAGAGCAAGAAAGCAATTTAGCACTTGGTGGTAATTCCAATGGAAACACATTTTTTAGCCTTTTAGTGTTTAAAAAAAATCCAAAACACATTTGATGGGAGTTATTTCTCTTTCTTCCCTCAAAAAAAAGAGACTTGCAGTCCTTGGTAAAGGACTTCACATGGACTTATCAAAGCTGACTCACGCCAGTCTACCACAATTGGGCACCAGAAGCACTTGCTTCCTTTCAGAACTGGGCAGGCTTGGTGCCCGCTGGCAGCCAGCAGAGCAGGATGCAGTTACCATGGCACTGGAACACGCAGCAACTTCACAACTGCCACGGCGTCAGCGCCGACCGAGGGACCCACGGAGGGGAAGCAGCAGGTGAATCTTTGAATAAGCACATGCAAAAGCTAAAATAGCAGTAGGGTGCGTGCTCTGCCTCGTAAACATCCTATGCATAGATCCCCTGTATGTTCTGTTTTATTGCTCTGGCTACAAGGAAAGCAGAGGGACAGTAAAACCTGGTAGCATCAGGAGCATATGTGCACACACGGATCCACACACGCCACTCTCTCGCCACGACTTTACCCTCCAGCACTGCTGCAGATGTCTGGATCAGTTTGTCAGAGCGACAAACCAGCCAGAATCTGGCTGAGAAAATACCACCATCAAGCCTTCTTTGAGTACTACATAAAGTTTAATCACTTGAGTCATATATCACATGAAGGTACTTCAGTTAATGAAGCACAGCAGCTCATAACACAGTGTGTTTATCTGCTGCACTTACACCTGCTCCCCCCAAGTTTCAAACACTCCTGCCACCTCCTGTTTCAGTTTCTAACACAAATTAGTAGTGAAGCGATGAGTATCTGATTAGCACGGAAATGGATGCAAAGCAGAACTGGCAATACTAGAGGAATTTTCAAACAAGATGCAAGTGCCCAACAGAAGCACAGGATGCCACGTGTGAGGTGAGCAAGACACCTGGGACTGGCAGCTCCATTTGGATGGAGGAACACCTTAGCAACACTGCAAAGCCAGACTGTGGCAGAAGCAGTGTAGGATACACTGGGATGCTTAGGGGACACTTTTGGGCTGCCGTGACCCCTGGCCATAAAATGCAAGGTGCTAAGCTGCTATTGGAAGATACATCTCACCCAAACAGGATTTATGTTTCCTACTTTGTCACTCCTCATTAGTATTTGCTGGGCAGCCAGAACAGCTCACCAGAAATCTGGGTTGAGATCAGTGTCTTCTGGTAAACATTATGTTGTTCTGGAGATGAGAAAACCTAACCAGCAAACCAGAGGCCTCCCAGTTCTCCACACCGCAGGAATGTACCACTTTTTTGTCCAGTTTCTGGTACTTCTCACCAGTGTTTCCTTCTGTCTGCAGAGTCCAATGCCTCCAATGCAACAGCATACAGAAAATCAGTGCTTATCTCTGGGAGCTCAATTCATGCTGTTTAATGAATCAGGATGATGTTGAGCAGCTGGACAACAGAAAATAAATCACAAAGTTCATGCAGCGAAATTTCTAGGTACTCCAGTTGTGCTATAGGGTACAATTTCTCACATCTGAAAAACATTTTGGGGGGGTTTAGATTCTCTTTTTTAGTTCTAAAAGCAGCCATTCAGATACCCAAGTGTTGCATAAACATGACACTGCAGTAGACAACACAATGCATGAAAGTTATAAATGTGAGTAAGCACAGTAGTTATATTTTCTCATTTGACCAAATGTGACACAGTTTAAGTACGTGCTCACTTGAGACAAACACTATGAGAACTCATAAATTCCACCAACTGCATTATCTCATAACTGATCACAGTGCAACTAAGCATATTTAAATATAGAATATACCCAGTCATTATGCAAAAGATAGCATTGTGAAAGAAAATCATAATAAGGGTGATTCTGCTAAGACAAGGACAACGGGAAAAGATTTCGAGGCACATGAGTCTAAGATCTTATGAGAAATGACCACAAAATATCTATGCTGAATTTCTGGTAGAAAAGCATTAAATGCAAAACGTCATGAGGCCAGCAACTCACCTGTCCTCTCAAAGCTTAACTGCCTTACTACATCAACTGAATAATTTCCCTTGAAATTTCCCACATACAGCTTTTCCTCTACTGGACAAACAGTTAACATTGGTTCATTTTCTCTAGGAAAGGTCCAAACCTTTGAACTACCAACAGCTCTTTATCAGCTAACACACACACTCAACACTGCCCCTGGACACAGCCTGGTACCTCTGAACACAACATGTTTCATTTTACTGAAATGCACAAAACAAGGCTCCCAAGGGCCCAGTAACTGTGCAAGGATGGAGCACAAAAAAAGATACTACACCTGCAGTGAGAGCAAATCCAATATTGTCAGCAGGGATAACTCCAGTGGTATCAGCTGAGACTGAAGCTGAATTTGGCCTTCACTGTAATGCAGAGTTATAATGAGATAACAATGGGATTGAGGTGATTAACTATAAACAGAAATAAACTCTCCATGTCAACTGTTTAACTGCAAACACAGCAATGCCCTGCTCGGCAAGCTTAGGCTGTTCAATAAATTCAATAGTGAGTGGGGTAAATAACTACTTGGGGTCTTATTTGTCAAGTTTTTATTTCTCTCTTTTGTATCACCCTTGCAACTCTAATCTTAAAGCCCATTCAGAGTGGCATGAGCACCAAGTTCTTCTCAAAGCAGAAGTGTTATTACTTGAGATATAACCAAGACCTTGGAATTGAATTACAGACACTGTTATTGCATCTCTTCTCCAGTCAAATATTCTGCATTGTATTTTAGCATGAGCAGTAGTGCTTTACATCCACTCACCCACAAAGATTTTCATTCCTGGGACCCAGTAAGTCCTTAATGCTGCAAATAGAATGTAATCCTTGACTCCCTTACAAGGATCAACCTGTTCTTTTCACTATCATGAATTTCTCCATTTTAGTTCTTCATCTAAACAGCAAATCAGAGGATTTCACAACTGTGAGTCTATAAAAGCAGAATCAGGCCCATTTGTGCTTTAGAGACACCCATCACTATCACAGCTATACATTAAGTTACTGAACCTTATTATCTCTTTTTTTAGAAACAAGTTTTGTGTAAGCATTCAAGCCTGAAGTCAGTGCTTGCAAGGAACTTAGCAAAACCATGACAGGAATGGGATGCCTTGGGAATAGATGATTCTCTCATCTGAAATGCATAATTAGCTTTTGGTTAAGTGTGCAATTAACATTAAAATTTACAATCAAATATGATAGTGTTCTAATTTTACCTCCTGTAAATGAAAAAAAAAAAAAAAAAAAAGCAAAACCTCAGTTGCCAGTGTTACTTCTTTGAATCCCTTCCCTAAGAGGCGAGCTGCTCAAGATCATCCTGTCAACCAGGCGATGCCTGATACAAAAAGCTTTTAAAAACACTGTTTATTTGCCTTCTGGACAGCTACACAGCAGGGGGGTTATTCTGGTTTATACTCTTCTGTTTTGTAGTGGTAACTGCCACTCAATATAATTAGCAGTTCCCATATTTCTGTTTTTAAAGATCCAAAAAACCCAGAGCGATGTTGCTTTGTACACTATCCCCAGCTGTGCCTGAGAGCTGCAACACGTGTTTCAGACATCCAATACAGCTAATCTCATACCCCAACAGGTTTCAGCAGTTAAGCCACAGAGCCATTTTTGTTAATGAGAAGGAAAAACCTTCATCCTAGCAGTTTAATTCTGATCAACAGCTCCTTAAAAGAAAAATCATGCTGCAGTCTAAATATGCTGCCTCTGTCTGAACATCACAGCCTTTCTGCCTTTTAACCTGAAGTTAAATTTAATCTCTATTTGCTTTTTACAAGGGGGGTTGAAAGTAGTTTCAACTGTAACATCAGCTGCCAGACCCTGTATTTAGTTATGTTTATTATTAATCACATCAACGTTTGTGTGTTATCTATGGTACATGCAACAAAAATGAGAGTCCCTTGTGTAGGGTGCTGCACAGAAGCATAATGGAAATGTAATCAAATTCCTCACACAAAGTATGCACTGCGTGGTGTGCAAGTGTTTGGGGTTGAACCCTGCCAATGATTTTCCATCAGTTAATTTATGGGACTGTGCAAAGAGTTCATGTAATGAACCCAGACTGGGCCAGCACAAAGGGCCAGAGGCTGCCCCTCAGCAGTTCCCCTCGATGCCACATTGCTCAGGAGTTCTGCTGTCACTTTCACCACCATTATTCCTTACCAGCAATAGACACACAAATGCACAGAAGGAAGAAAAAGAAATCTCACCTTGCTCTTACCTAAAACTGAAATCACTTTTATTCATTCACCCTGCTTCCATCTGGATCTGGACAAAGTGGCCCTCTTTAGCTGCTAGGCAACCTGAACCCTGCATTAAGTATTAACTGTTTGCATTTCCTAAGAATATAATATTGTTACCTTTGAGATTTATTTATAACAAAAACCATACCTAGCTGAAAATATAATAGCTCTCCTCCAGTAAACAGTAATTAGCAACTCTGGGAATACAAAACTGTTGGTCAAGAAATGCAGAGAGATATTACTAAATTGGCTCCTCACAAACCAATCATAAGGAAGATGCTTTATACAAAAGTATTACAGATGGCAGCGGCATAAAAATATCTAATCCAAGAATTGCATTTATGTAGATACGTAAATATCTATATAATATATATTTATGTAAATAAGGTTTTTAATTAGATACTAAATTTCTAAGCCTCACCCAACTACAAAAAGAATGTTCTCAATAAAGTTCATTTATTCTATTAACACAATACCACCATTCCTAACCAAGACAGAAAATATTTGAAATTAAAACACAGACAAGTGATCTTGGAGTTCTTTAAAGGGAAAAAAAAGCCTACAAAACATTATTTCATAAATCCCTCTCTGGGCCATTTTACTGTTTCCATATGCAGCAGCAGTGCTGTCATTCTACCTTAAAAACATAATTAATATCTTTGCTATGTCTCGTTCCTCTCAAGCTAAAGAGATATTCCTTTCAAGTCTTTTCAAAGCGTATCATTTCCCAGACTGCTTAGTCACAAGCACAACTGATTATTAAAATATCAATTTGGGTGATTGAGGCGTTAATGTCAACAAAGCAAGAGGCCCATTAATGACACCAAAATCAAACAGAGGAGCACTCTTTTCTCATCGTTCCATGTGACAGCTTGTGTCAAATCCTGGTTCACAAAATACAGACTTCCTCAAATTCAGCACGAACACAAATGCTAGATCTCTGGCTTTAAAATGCTCATCAACTTCTGCTGGAGAAACAAAACCACAAGTCAGGCCAGAGAGACATTTACTGACACAGCTGTCAGTCTTTACATGCAGCTGCTCGGCCCTTGAAGCTGTGTGAAGTTTTCTGAGCTTTAAGACAACACAAGGAACTCTGCAGCTGGAGTCCTGCACCCAAATATCCTGTTCTGTTCAACACAGGCTACAGGCAATGTAAAGAACATCCCACTGATCACAGCTCTCTCTGGATCACAGCACAGCAGTAATAACTTCTCTTTCACCTTGAGATTTGGAGAACACAGAACAAGGTTATTTGGCACAGCCCTTGAGCACCTCCAGTCTGCCACAGCTGTGCTCACTTCAGAGCTCCACAAGCACCCCTGAACTGAAAAACCCTGGGTCTGTGGAAAAGAGAACATCAGAGGTTCCTAGTAGTGCTTTTCTCTGGATTTTAGAAAAACATTTGAAGTGGTTAAGTCAAACACTTGTACCATCTCCTTCTTTGCTTAGTTTCACATTAAACCTGATTCAGATAAGGCTTAATGCCAAGCTTAAGGGGAGCATAATTTAAAAAAATGCCAACATAACTGGAAAATTTTAAGTCAGAGCAAAGGGTTCAATGGAGCCACAGAGTCTCACACTCTCAGAAACTGAACAGCAGCTATAAATAATTTTAAAAAGCAACTGGAGGACAGGGTGGTCTGAAAACTCTTCCTTCTTACACATAGGAACCCATAGTTTTGGTATGCTAGTGGACCTCACTACTACTACACGTACCCTGGAGAACACATTGAAATTACAAAGAGGATCTCAGGACAGGCAGGAGACAAACACGTTCAAATACTGTGGTTTTGATAGAGGTACAGAGTGTTTTTGTTAAGGTCCTTGAATCATGACTCATGTCAGGGATCCGTGCAAAAAGAGAGAAGAACAGAACACAAGTTACTCTGGAAACTGTCCAACACTTACGTGTACCTTTTATTAAAAATAAATGTTAAATCAACAGTGTTGCTGGCAACTCCAATATTCCAGGTCCTATAGATAGCACCCTCTGAGGAATCCACCTGACATCTCTTTTCATAAGAAGCTTAAGGTTATTGAAGCCCTTTTTGCCCCAGAGTCCTCTAACAGATTTAATTAAGATTATTGCTTAATTCACTTTAATCACAGCATTTTTGAAAAAAACCCCAATATTTTCTGGTGTTTTCCATCTTGCTTCTATGCAACTTCTTAGAAAATTTCACGTTCCAAAATTCAGAAAGACTAACTAAATGGAAATCACCTTTACTTGCTTATAGGGCCTGAAGTAAAAACATATCTATTGCCAAAACTCTAAATTAAATCACTTTCATGTCAGGTGACCTACCTTAGTTTCAATGCCAGGCTTTTACAACACCAAAAGGATCTTTTATTAAATAATTTGTTGTACCTTGTACCCAGCAACACAGAAATAAAATGAATCATGTAGTTGTAGTACCAAAAAAAGCACCTCATTTTAGAGTCTCACTATTCAAGATCACCAGAATAAATAAAAAACCCAGATGTGATTACTGTAATTTTACATTTAAATGCAATTATTAAAGAATAATTATAAATCAAGTGTATGTAGATCAATTATAAGACTAAGCTCTTAGGGCAGAAATTGGGTAGAAATGGGCTGCTGAGCAGGTACATGAGCTACAGGAAGATAAAGTATCTTATGCAGAGGACATAAAATGATAGTGTGGGTTGTGCGTAGAGTTCACTCAAATGTAGAGCAGCTGCTTAGACCACATCAGGACCCTCACCAGCTGAGCAAGACAGTAATACAAAGAGAAATCACTCAGTTTACTGCAGGGACACAAAGGTCCAGCCACACAGAACTTGTGCACAATCAAAATCTACATCAATCCAAAAATCCACTTCAAAACAAGCTATTTTTTACCATCATACCTTTGCTGGGATTAATCTAAAGCATTTTTAAAAACGTTGGAACTTACCCAAATCTGCAGCTTCACCCTCTTGTCATTCCTGTAAACTGTTTTCACCTTGAAGTCAATTCCCACTGTGCTCACAAAGGCCGGTGTGAAGGTGTCGTCGGCGTATCTGAAGAGGAAGGATGTTTTACCCACACTGCTGTTGCCAATGATCAGGAGCTTGAACATGTAATCAAAATTTTGGTCTGAAGTATCTTTCTGCCTGAATCTGGCATCTGTTACTGAAGCCATCTAAGAAAACGACAAACATGGAAAAAGAACAGATTTAAGAGCAGTTCAGAATTTGTTTTCCTTAACTGTGTACCATATGTTTAGGTTATCTCTCTACTTTCTAATGTCATAAGCACTATATCTGCTGAATAAAGAGATAGAGACACTTTGAAATCTTCTTTTAAATCCTGGCTTTAAATGTTTATTGTTCACTCGTGCTGGTAAGATTTCCAAACCCAAGAAATAGACCTGTTGCACTGCTTTGTGTTTAACAGAATAACAGATGGCTATTGCAGATTGTTCAAATACTCATGGGGAAACAGCATTCTTTACTCCAGTGGCAGGGTGCCACTTCTGTTGCTCCAATAAACTGCAACCAAGAACTAAAATCTCTGACAGTGCATCCAACCATGCTATTCATCAAGCAGCCTCCAAGGTAAATAAACCTAAATAATTGTTTTTACGACCTCTACGGAAAATCTGCATTTCTAGTGCATGCATCACCACCATTTTATTCTTAGAAAAGTTCCATCCTCAACATTTACAGAAGGAAAAAAAAAAGGCAATGGGAAAATACGAAAAAAGAGGAATTTCAGTTGGAAACTTTGAATCCATCCAACACCTATCTACTTTCAAGACTGCAATTGGAATAAACAGCACTGTATAAAATGTGAGGGCTCGGTGGGCGTGTAGGCAGCATTTGGAATGGATAAATTATCCCTTTTAGATTCAGAAACAAAGAACCAACAGCAGAATATGAACTATCAAGGGCCATGAGCAGTCCTGGCTGCTGTAATGTGTGCAGCTCAGATACTTGGTGGGAGGAGGCAAGGCTCTAACTTTTCATCTCTGTTTGTACAGAACACAACGACACAGACCAAATTACTACAGAGGAGGAAAAAGAAACTTTACCTTTTAACAGATATACCACACTTTTAATCTCTCATGCTGTTTGAAACTACCACACATCAAATAAGCAAAGGTCTTATAACCAGTCCTTATAACTAGTCACAGGGCTGGCAAAGGGGAGCAATGACAGCACAGGTCTAATTAGCAGCTACTCATCCAAACCAGAGCCTGGGCTACTCATGTGCAGAGTCAGAAGGCACTGAGCAATGACAGAAGTCTCTCCTTCACCCAGCATCCACAGAAGTAAGTTAATTTTCTCCTCAACTCAAATTCATAGGCACCTTTGGGAACAAAACTCCCTCCAATGGCTACTCTCAGCATGTGCCCAAATACTTTCCTTCTTAGCAAGTCTCACCTGCTCACAGGATTTCACCCATTCACTGAAGAAAACCAACAACAACACCACCCCACAAACCCAAACAAAACCAAAACAAATAGCTCAAAATTCACAACTATAAACCAAAATGCTGTCCCAAAGCAGTTTAAATAGGGATGACAATTTAACTTAAATTCCCAAAAGAGGGGAAACAAACCAAAAGCAACCCAGTTTAAACTTCAGTACAACACGCACAACAGTTTATCTCTGATTAAACACATGCAACTTTCCCACACAGAGAAGGGTTGGTGAAGCAGACATTTCATTCACAGATTGCATTCACAAGGGCAGCTTCTGAAGAAATTTATCAGTAGCTCAATAGTGAACAGCTGCACCGAATGCAATAAAAACTTCCCACAAGTATTTCTCTGTAGGATGCAGCACAATTGTGATACCCTGTCTTCTGAACTTCAGCTGCTCTTCAGTCAGACTCCACAGTCATTTGCAAGCACTCCAGAAAACACAAAGCACAAATTTTCTTTTCATTAGTGTAAGAGAAAACAGCTCTTCTACCCACGTGTTGTGGTTCATAGCAGGGATTTCTAAAATGAAGAATTCAACACCTGACTAACTTCCACGCACACACTCAGGCCAATGCACTCACTGTCTCCTTAGCCTTAGAAATCTCAGTTGTAAAAATTATGAATCAGGTGATTAGTTGATTTGTACCATCACCACATTGGACGACAGAAAATTCTCTATTTGAGTAATTTATCTTCCCTATACACGTTAAAATCTCCACAAATGCCATTGAGAACACTTGTGCACTTGCTAAAGAAGAAAGAAAAAGTTAAAATCTCTACTTCTCCATTCCGCTCACACAGGCTTGAAATAGTGAGAAACCCTCATCACTTGAAGCCTGGTCTTTTAAAAATTCAGAGGCAGACCTTTAACAAAGATGTATTCCACTAATCATACAGGAATCAGTGTCTTCTTTCTACCCCTGCCTTCCCAGAATCCATCCACACACTCCAAGATGATCTTTTAACTGAAGCACTGCTGCCTCTATTAACCCTCCTAGATTGCTCTAATCAGAATTGTACCTGGCTACAAATGTGACTTTCAGATCTGAGCTGAAAAAGCAATTACAGAATGTGGCCAGCTCAAGCAGCTTTGTTAGAAGCACAACACAGAGAATAAGATCAAATGATACTTGCCCAGAACACAGGGCTGTTGTCATAGAAGCACAACCCTCGCTGGCCTCTGTGCTGGCTGAAGATGCTTCAGGTCAGCGCCTTGAATCACCAGAGGCAGTCAGAGCACAAAAATTTTAAAGAAAACTCCATCCCCTTACTTAAATTTGACTTTTCCCTTTCCTCTTTAGCGAATAGAGTGAAACTGAAAGGACTTTCAGACTAATTTCTGATTATCCCTCTGATGGCAGATCATTATTGAAGCTGTGCTCCACCAGCACTTGGGCTGGAAGCATTCACAAGGCTGCCCCTGAATTTTTGCTTGAATCTCAAAGCCAGGAAACTGCAGACCTTTCTCCTGGTT
The DNA here is from genome assembly GCA_013397775.1 of Eulacestoma nigropectus. Taxonomy (NCBI): domain Eukaryota; kingdom Metazoa; phylum Chordata; class Aves; order Passeriformes; genus Eulacestoma; species Eulacestoma nigropectus. The sequence continues at coordinate 961,308 of VZTE01005518.1, read as the reverse complement.
CTCCTCCCCTCCCTTTCTCTTCCCCACCTGTTGTCTCACTCCTGCTCCAGGCACTCCCCAGTCATATCAGCTGTGAGGACCCTGCCGAGAGCTGGTTCAGAGAACAGAGAAATCCCAGTTAAAAATAAATCCTCCTACAGCTTCTCCTGTTTTGCAGGGCTGTTTGTAAAGTTGGTTCAGTTCCTGATCCCGCACGGCTGAGGGAGCCAAGCAGAGGGGACAGAGCAGTGGGAAGTGGTGGCAGTTGCTATGCTACTGAGAGAAAGGTCCACAAAATCTTATCTCCTGCAGGCCCGCTGCACCTGGAGGAGATTCTGCAGCAAAGGGAAATGGAGACAACTCGTTGAGGTCGGGCAGCTCCTGTCCAAATCACCCGAAGGCTCGCACAGCCATTGCTCCCAGGGGATTGTCCTCCCTCCTTGGTCCCAGGCCATTTAGCTGGCAGTGCAACCCCCGCTCCCTGGGCACGCAGCCACATATGCTCCTTTAGGATGACTCCAAACAGAGCAGCATCTCTGCTGTTTCACATAAACACACAGCCCAAGGAGAGTTCTATTACAGGAGACCAGACCAAATACAACTGGCACACAGAGGGCAAAGGAGAGGCTCATGACTGTTTCCATTTTAACTGTCTTGGAACAATCCTCAATAAAATACCTATACAGGAAAGATTAAGCTACAGTACATAAAACCCATTATGCAGGAGGGGGAAAATCTGTCAATCAGATTGTCCTTGAGAACACTTCAGTGTGAGACCTTGCAACATTTAGTTCTTTGCCTGGGTAGCCCACTTCTTTGTAGCTAAGAGCATAATAATATTGACAATCTTTTTCCCTCATGTGCATTAGCAATGGGAGCAAGGTCTCAAACACAGCCACTTCCAACTAGTTTTGTGGGAATAGGCAGTTTTGTAGCTCTGAGATACCTTATTATTTCTCTATTGAGGAAAAAGCCTGCAGTGTGAGCTCATCTTTTATCAGACAAAGAAACCACATAAGAGCAGGATGCTGCAAATGCTCTAAAGCAATAAAATCTTAATCAGAGCTTATTAGCCACTGAAGAATATATTCCTTGGTCAAGGTGGCTCTCCTGCCTTTAGTTTCTATTTTGGTCTAATGAAGTTTAAAAGAAAAAACATATTGCCCTAAGACGCCTCCATAGGAAACCAGCTTTTGCTGGTTTTAGTGCTCACTGAAATGTGTCATATAGATGGATCCACACAGCTGTGCTCCTCAATTTGTGACCAGCATCATGGTGAAGACTCAACCTGGTTTCTAGTGCAACACAAAACATCAAAGGGTTCCTGCTCTTAGGAATCACTGAAAGTGGTCACTGTAACCTCTAGTCTGCAATATTTTCTGCCTACAGCCAACCTCAGTAAAAGTTTAAAGTGTCGGCTAGAAATCAACTGATGTATCTCACCATTCACTTATTGCCAGAAAAAAAAAACCTAAGGGTGACTTTTAGTGTCGCCAGCCCTTATGGTTTTGGCTACAAACTAATGGAGGGCTGTTCTTCTTTATCCTCTCACAGACAAGAAACAAGAAATCCCGTTATCACCTTGGAAGTTTACATGTCTCTTTATTAGCAAACACACGGGTGTGTTCACAGACACGCTGCTTCCACATCCCATTCTCTCTCACAACAGTGTGAGAGAAAGGAATCTTAATTTGGAAAAGAGTCTCCTTTTCTGCTGTCAGACACCCCAGTTAACTATGAAACGTGGTCACAGTGATGCAACTTATACTTCAAACTATACCCTATGACACATTGGCAAATTCAACTTGTTATGAACCTGTGTATTCTCTGCATTACAATTTCTGGGCAGTTCTAGCAATAAAAACATCTTTTAATATGCTTCATTTTTAAAGCCATAACTGGAATTTCCTACATATGTCTTGTGTTATTTAGGACCAGTAACAATTTAAATTTAACTGTGACTTTTACCTGTTTCATCATCATCCACTAACACACATTTCTTTAATTAGGCAAACGAGAAGATGGGGAGAAACCACTCCTCTGTATTTCTACAGTAACCCATGGAGAGGTGTTACTAATGTGCAACATAACTTCTTCTCAAAAGCATTAATACTTTCTGTATCTTTTCCCCAAAAAGTCTTTAAAAGTGCATCTAAGTTAAAAATATTCTAGTTCACAAATTACACATCTATGTCAATTTTCCATCATAAAAACTCACTCCTTTATGTGCTCTGTCACTGGGAAATAAGTACTTTCTGTTTTCTTTTTCAGAAATTAAGTTCAATTCTGAATTGGATTTCTATCAAGCAATGGAATTTTTTTATAGCCAATGTCTGCTGTCCTAAGAATAAAGCTCATAAAGGAATAAGGCCATGACCTTAGAGAGTCTTATACAAATGCTGTTCTGCAAGAGAGATTTATCAGAAGCAGAAAACAGAGTATGAGCAATTAACATAACTGCTAATAAACATTGCAAGCAAGCGATAGTTACCAATTTAGATCTATAATCCATGAGAGAGATGAAGGCTTTGCTGTGAGTATATGAACCAAGAGAGTGGTCACACTGTTGAACCTGCGATGTAGAAGCAAAAGGATTACAATGATTATGATAAAGATGGATAATAAGAATACTAGGTAAGAGAATGGGTAGGCAGGTTAGGCTGGGAACACAGTGCTGTGTAAGGTCTGAGCTTCCTCCACTGAAGGTAAAGAGGAAAGTCCTGTAGTGTACAAAGAGAACAGAAACAGTGCTTGAGTTAGTGACACATATTAAGATAACAGCAAACATTAGAAGCCATCAGTTTGAAGTTTAATAAAGGGAGATTATCTTTACTAATCTAAAATTAAAGTTCCAGACAAATCTCACAAGTGGATGGAAAACCTTAGATAGGATTCATTACACATTTCCTCCAGAAAGGCAGCAAAGCAAATGGAACCAAGAAGGAGCTGAAATACCTCTGTACACACACAGGGGTTTTGCACAAAGCCTGGATCAGTCTACCATGCTGCAAAGGCAACTGCAATAGGACATGGAAACATCAGCAACTTGCAGCACATCCACACAAAAATAACTGCCTTAAAGTAATAATTATTCCCGATTTAGAGCAGAAAAACGTAACAGAATATAGTTGTCTTTTTCATGGCTAATACAATCTAAAAGCCAAGTTTGTGTCTGGTGCATTTCCTCTCCAGTAAGCCAGGGTACAGCACCGTTTGTCATCCTGACTTACATTATCTTGCCTTGTGGGAACTGCCAAAACACATGGGCAAACTCGGACGCTTTGTAAATAACAGGCTGCAGCCACCTACTCCGGGCCAGAATTTGGATCACAGAAAAATCCTTTCTCAGGATCCACACAATTGACAATCACCTCACTTGGCAACATAACAGCAGCTTGGTCTTGCCCAAAGTATTGCGCATTTTTCGGTATCGGTTACATTTCCTCCTGCTCTCACAGCCCTGCCCTCTGCAACAGCTGCTCCCTGTGACAGCGTCTAGCTCACTCAGTACTCTCCAGAACTTGACTTTGGGGCATCATCTAAATGCCACTCAACTGAGAGATCTAGAACAAAAATAATTCAACTCTCTGCACAGAAAGCCTATGGTTATTACTTTAAAAACGTGAGCTCTTCATCTTGAGCACTTCATCTCTAATAAAATTCATTTATTAATGAGTCCAGAAGTCTTTACAAGAAGATGCTGGTAGTGGATCTGTTCTGGAATTTACATGCTACAAAAAAGTTCAATATATGCATGACAACTAAAGAATAAAAACCTCTAAGCAATGTCAGTGGTTATTTATTTTCATTACCCATTTAGATTTGGGAACATAGGCTTTAAAAAGGCTTTTAAGAATTTGCTGGGTGTGGAATAGGAGTCAAGAACCAGCAGATTTCACTTTTTTGCCATCTAACTATACAACTACATTTGGTTCGACTGTTGCTAGAAAGATTTCCTCGAGTCAAACATCAAGCCATGCCTCTCCCATTTCCTGCACAACATTCAATGTCCTCAAAGTCCATTTTAGAGCCACGATAAAATTCTCAGAAAGGAGGAATTAGTCACTCTAATTCTACAATGACAAAAAAAAAAAAAGAAAGAAATAGAAGTTTCCACTTTTCTACTCTCTTCTATGAGTGTTGCATGTTTGCCACTCTCTTAGCATCACATGGTCCCATGCCTGTTGGCAAGCACATTACTCCAGAAAATACAGAGAAAAATATTTCACAGTAAAAAAATCTCCCCTGGTAAATCTCCCCACTAACTGAACCCAGCTCAGCTCTCTCCCAAAGGATGCATGGAACAGGGGAGTTTTATCTTCCCTATGCCCTAAAGAGTGGATGCAGAGATTTCCGCAATTCCCTGAATATTCTGTTGAATTCTGGAATCCTGGAGCCAGCCAATTTCTAGGTCTACAGAACTGCAAGCCGAGGCTGGCCCCAAATCCAGCCCTGTCCCAGAGAACAATGCACACTGACAAGGTTGATGGCTGTTACAAAACTTACCGTATTCAAAGCCCTTCCTTCCTGTCACAAACACTCAGCGACGGCCGAGACAACAGAACTCCGGAATTCAGTCGCCTTCTCATCGGATCTCCAGCCTTGCAGTTCTGCCTCTTTCTCCAGGAAGGAACTGGCAATAGTGAAATACTTCCGAGCACCTCACTGCTGAGTACACTGAAGCAGCAGTGACATAAAAGTACCCAGAGCAACACACAAGATGAATCTGTACCAGCTCTGCTACAAGACACATGTGAGTCCTTGCTGATCCTGCCCTAGCTGGAAGGCAGGGCACATTCTGCCCTGGGATACAGCCCTCCACAGAGAAAGCCATGACCATGCCCTCCCATGGTGGTGGAAGATAAGGAAAGCCCAGGTATATGATGGAACTCACCCTATCTGGAGCTAGAGTGAGGCCATATGCAGATGCAGGTAGACACTCCTCCACCACCGAGTAGGAGACAGCTACAGATTTTTCTGCATCACTGGGTCTAAAACTTTTCACTTATAGGTAAAAGCAAGCTGCTGTCCTGACCAAATCAAGTGACCAGAGACTGGAATTGTCTTGTAGAAATCACCTGCAAACCAGAACCACACAAAGACAGGGCCAGCTCTGGATGTCTCTGCAGTGCAGAAGTTTAATTTGCTGCCTTTTGTCCTCCTCTTCCAAGCAGAAAATCTGTGATGAATAAGTTAATTCATTTCTCTGTGCTATGATGTTCTCCCATGCTGCAAAGTAAGCCACCTGCTAGCTGGGATTACAACAAGCACTCTCACACTTCCCATGTTTTAATGAGCTACTACTTCCAAACATAAATCTTCTTGATTATGTCCAATATCAAACACTACTGCATTAAGCTAAGCACACATTTCCAGGAGCTCACTAAATATGCAGAACCTGAAGCACAAGATACATTTTTACAGCAAAAAGCATACCTGAAATGACCAGTTTAGGACATATCTCAGCATTAGCCATTGAGAACTGCCTCAAAAAACCCTACTTCTTCAGCCCAACCAGTAACAGAGAATAGACAAGGACCTACTGGGAAGGGCCAAGCGGACATGAGAGCCCCTCCCTGGCACTACAACCAGCCAGTGTGATGCAAGACCCTGAACTGTGATGGTATCACCTGCACATTTTAATCTGGAGTTGCATGAAAACATATGAAAATGACGGTAGGAAAAACCGTCTCTGAACCGTCTCAGCTAACGTGACTACTACATGACAATGACAACCACCGTCATGTTAACAAATACTAAATGCACTGCTTTGCTACACACAAGAACCACTGCTATTAAAACCTAAAGCTAGTAAGTCTTCTCACTTTGCCACCTGAAAATATATTGGGTCTGCAAAGAGGGCAGCACAATTCCATCAAAACTGTAAAGAAAGCTTGATTTTAATATTCGTTTATTTGTCTCTCTTCTGACTTATCCTATAAATTGTTCTGATAAAACTGCCCTGAAGGCAGTGAAGTCTCAGCAAATGCATATACAACCACCTCCAGGATAGCAAGCACAAACAACAGGAAATAAAAGCCTTTTAGTTACACACTTCCATACAGCAGTGTATGGATTCAATTTTGTACCCTCTATAACCCAATAGCAGTGCTCCAGTGATCTAGGTACAGTTACAAATACACAGATCAAAATTACAGTACCAGGGACATATCTACTTTTAGAGGGGAAAAAAAAAAACATTCACAAGAGGATGTTATTTGAACCAGGAGCTACTCCAGGCAACTCTGAAGCCCTGCAAACTGTTATTTGCACAACTAAGAGTGCAGCAGTGGGTGAGGAGTAAGTGAGAAACAAAGCAGGAGAAGTCAAAACCAGATTTGTCACCAAAGAATTTCATAGAAACGTGTTCTGAGACCATGGTCTTATATCGTCTCAGGACATGGGAAAATTCAGGTTAAAATTAACCCCCAGGGTTTTTTTGGTTTGGTTTTTTTTTTTTTTACAAGTTACACTTAATTTAGGTTGGCTCAACCTGATGCACTGCACAAGCACACAACACGTCGTTGCTTGCAAGAAGGAAAGGACAGCGTGGAGACAGAACCTTGGGAGGCAAAAAGGTGGAGCCACTCGTGCTGGTGGTGGCGATACCGCTGCGGTCCCACAGGCTGATGTTACCGCGCACATCAACGGCACTGCCGGGCTGCTGGCGAACACGGAGAACACAGCGGGGAAAACCAACGCGTCGTCGCAGAATGCATGGCAAAAAAATACCACATGTGTTTTGTACAGCATAAACTGGACAAACTGGAGAGTTTATACTTTTTATGCACTACATTAGAAGATGGATCCGTTTGGCTTTGTGCGGTGGGCTCGCTGCCCAGGGCTATAGGGCAATGTGGGTACGGGCAAGTCCGCTCCTCCGCATGTTCGGCCGGGCAGCGGCTCTGCGGTGAGAGCTCGGGCGGGCTGTGCAGTCCGGCAGCAGCGGGTCGCTGCCCTGCCCCGAGCAGCCACGACGACAGCGGGTGCCGCGTTTCCCGGCAGTGCTCCATCGCCGAGCTGTTGGGTTATTGTTACCTGTTCCCACTCCACGAGCCGGGCACTGCCCGGAGTGACGGGAACGGGCGGGTTACGCACCAGCTGGTGAACAGCCGGGAAGGCCCCGCTCTCCCGCCTCCCCCCCCCGCGGGGCTGAGGGTATTTCAGAGATAAAGCAATATCATATCGCCTCTCATTGCTGGGAAATGTTTATTTTGGAGATGGAACTGCTGTTGCCCTCTCCGCCTCGCCGCTCCCGAGCGCTGCCCGTTACAGCACACCTCGGGGCACGGAGCACCCACCCGGCGCTCACCCGCCGGGCACCTCCTGCCGCCCGCCCCGGCTCCCGTCCCGCAGAGCCCGGGGACAGCCCCGACGCTCGGCGCGAGGAGGGCAGGAGGAGTTTGTGGGTCCCGGTGAGGACATGAGACGCGGAACACCGCCAGCCCCCTCCCCGCCACCCTCGAGGGGAAGCAGCCCCGACGGCGCGGGAGGAGCCCCCTCAGAGGGGCCGGGGCTCTTACCTGCGGCGGAGGAGCGGCGGCGCCGAGCCGGGACGAGACGAAGCAAATCGAGCCGAGCCGAGCCG
>VZTE01005518.1:940708-953594 GCA_013397775.1 Eulacestoma nigropectus | reverse complement strand
GGGGGCGGGGGCCGGTGGGGAACGCGGGAATGGGAGTCGCCTCAGGCGTTCCTGGAGTCCCCGCAGGTAGGGGCAGCATCCCGGTTACCACCCAAACTTGCTATTCTTGTCGCACTTTCCGCACGGGCTGGAATTCTCATCAGTAGCACTGTTAACTCTGAAGCCTAGTGATGGCGGCTGTGGCATCAGGCACTACATTTCTACTGGTAAGACAAAAAAGTGAGACAGTAGCTGCAATCTAAGTCGTTCACATGAAGGAGATCTGATGAAGAGGTTGTGGTGGACCCTCTCGGCTTTAAAACCCTCCAGACCCCAGAGAGACCTGACTGTGGTCAGTTCATTGCCAGGAAATCAAAATAGTCTTCAGAAATGGTGCCCTAGATAGAATGAACAAAATATTGGGGTTTTTTAAACATGTTAAACATTACGTGTGACGTAACTAACGAGGTGCTTCCCTAACAACCAGCAAAGATGGCAGGATTTAATTAAGTGCCTGAGCACAAACACGGATCTTGTTGGGCCCCAGGAGAGAGGCTCCTTGTGAGGGGAGGCCAGAGCAGGAGCTGCCTAAAGGCACTGGATTTGCAGGGTCTCTGTCTTCGGGGAGTGCCTCTGAGCTCGGGGCACCTCTAAAACTTGGGGTTGCAGATGTGTCTTCACCCTGCTATGTCCCCCAGAGCACTGCTGCTTTCTGCTCAGTCTCATTGTGCCTTTGTGTTTGATGTGCAGCACTTTGACAGCTTGGACACTGCCCACACAGCACAGGGATTATTTCGTCCACTTGTAAAAGCTTTTTGCACATCTGGTGATCTTCAGCATCTGATCCTCAGCTCTGATCTTCAGTGATCTTCGGACTGGCTCATAGGTCACCCAGCCCTTGGACCAGTTTGAGCTTTGTAACAGTTCAGCCACTTTAAAGGAGTGTGACAATTAATTTATTGCTAAATTTTTCCCCGGGCAGTTGACTAGTTACCAGTATCACAAGAATGTAGAAAGCCAGGGAGCACAGTAGTGCTATATAACTAGCATATAGCCAAGGTGTGCATTTTAGGAACAACCACAGGAGAGATGCTGAGCAGCTGTAAGGAACACCTCTTCTCTCTGCAGATCAGAGATGCCATACAGCTTCTCCATTTCACTCAAATCAGAGCTATCTGCTAGGTGGCCCAGGGGACAATTCTACCCAACATCAGAGTAATTTTCTACCCTTATCTAGAAAGAAAATGTGTATTTGCCATCAAAACCCCAACTAAAATTATTGTTATATAAGCTAGGCCCTTATTTAAGCCTTAAGCAAGGTATCAGCTTTGTGTAGGCAACTACAAATAATCAACAGCAAAACAAAATCCCAAACTCGTTACAACAAGTATTTCAAAGACAGCCTAGCAGGCTTGACACCTACAAAAGTCTTTCTAGTTCCTTGCAATCCTCTTGTTGCTCTGGGATAGGTGATCTCTGCCTTTGCCAAAACCTGACTTCTTGTCAACCCAGCATGGGGTAGAGCTTTTCTCTCAGTCTGCTGACTGATGCTCAGTCTAGAAAACCATTGTGATCCCATAGCCCTATAAAGCATCAACACAGAATGCAAGGGCAACACAGCCCTATAAAGCATCAACACAGATCAAGGGCACATATCTGCACCTTTGGTGCAAAGGACACATTATGGCTCAGGCTCACTTGGGCATCTGGTAGAGATCGCCTGATTTGACACCCCATAACTGCAGCCACAAGTGCAGAGCCACTGTTCAATCCTAATTTCCAAGGGCTTTTCCAGATTTCATGCCACCCCTGAAATGCCAGTTTTTACATACAAGCCCTTTCTTAGTCAGGGATAACCGAAAGAAGGGATGCACCCAGGTAATTAGGAGACAGGAGAATAGATAGTGATTTTTGCTGTCTATCACCTTGTTTAGCCATGTTTCTATAATTTATGGGGTGAATATTTTTTGCTCTCCTAGTGCACTTCCCTTCCAGGTTTTAATGTTGTACGGTCATGAATTGCTTACAAAACTTCCAGTGGGGGAGATCTTTGTTATTTTAGATTTATAGATGGGGAAATAAGGAAACAGGAAAGAACTCCCACAAGCACACGGAGGTGGAAAGGAGGAGCAGATGCTGTGCTTTATCTTGTTTTCTGACATGTGAATCTATCTCACTCTCTCACAGCAGTCATGAGAGTGCATTTATCAAGCACAATATACATACTCTACGACTCTCAACATTTTTAATTCAAAACAGTGCATCCTCACACAGTGCAATTGATCTAAAGAAACAAATTTAATTTTTTCAGTACCCTCTTTTCTAAAAAGGGAATTTTTAAAAATAAATGTATCAATTTATGTATTGATTTATTTATTCTTAAAGCAAGAACAGCACCGAAACACTTAAATCAGCTGTTGTCCAGAGGAGCCAAGTAAAAACATGCCACCCACAAACAAAATCCTCCTTGTTTGAACAGGCAGCACTCACCCAGGTGCTTCTCCACTTCAGTGTGGAATAAAGAGCATGTATGGCCCATGCTGTGTCCCCAGGATGTGTGTGAATTTCATTCCCTTTAACAGCGCTAATGCACCCAAATCCTCACAAATGGCTCTTTGAACACTGTTCATAATATCAGAAATAGCACAATAAAGTGACATCCAAATTTGACTGTGCTGCCAGTGCAGCTTCTTTTATGCACAGCATGTTGTGTTGTGACCTGAAGCACTCTCAAAAAGCAGGGAGAACATCTGCAGTTCTTATCAATTAATATTTCTGCAGCACATCAACCTACTCCATGCTGTGCATGTGCAAAATGGTCCAAAAATGAGTGTATACCAGCAAATTATATCTAATAGCAGCCAGCTACCTACAGCCTTAGCCAAACTTAGTCCACACGCTCCTGTCCCTTCAGCTCTGCCCCAGCTCCTCCCTTGCCCTGACTTGGAGTGGTAACAATGGGATCATGACCTTTTCAGAGGGTGGAAACTTTAGGAAGTTGGCTCCCCTTCACTCCCCATATCACAGCAGAGACATGGGAAATGGAGGAGGAGACTCCTGTGTTGGCTGGAGGAAAACAGAACATGGGAACACCCACTTGAGATCCCATGCCCAGGTTGTGCTCCCCCCATCCTGTCTGCTCCCACATCCTGCCTGCTCCCTGCACTTTTCCTGATGTCTCTGCCCCATCCTGGGACGAGAGCCAGCACGGCATGGTGTGTAACAGCCTCTCTCACTGTTCTGAGTCAGAACCTGGAATGCTGTAAGCACCGGTCAGCCAGTCCCTGCTTCCAGCATAGTTGTGAGCAGAGAAGTTTGGGGTCTCTATTTTTTTTGTCCCTAATCAAAGGAACTTACTGCAGATTTTGCCATCACGAAACTGTGCCATGACATTTTTCACAGCTTGGAGACGATCACTCAAGTTTTGGCCCCTGTTCCCGCTGCCTGTGACAGGTCACAGGGGCTGGCTGGCACTTGTCAGTGGAGATTCCTCCTCCTCAGATGGTGCTGCCGTGGTGGCATCAGGCTGGCGCTGCAATGGCAGGAGTGGTGCTCCCTGGACAATGGCAGGCCTGGGAACTGTGCACAGCCACACCTTACTCTAGACAAACTTTGAGAGGAAAAGCAAACTGAGTTTATTTGACTAACTGCTTGACAAATCAGCACCTGTTTCTTTGAGGAGGAAAGTGGGAATGGGTTAATACGCCAAATAGTTTCGAGACAAAGTGACTTTTAACATTTAGACAGACCTTCACTATTGTTTCCTGGTTCCCTCCAGGCAGCAACCTTCCCTCTCCAGTCAGTGCCAAAGACAACTTACACAGCTGTCTAGAAAGGGGGTGCAACCTTTTAGAGAAACTTCATCTTTGGCTTTGCCGTCTTTGAAATGAGCATGAATTTGCAGTGACTTCCCCTTTTCATCCCGCTCTCTGGAGAGAGCTCTGTTCAGAGTAATTCCATCTTTATTGCTTTCTGAATCTCCATCCTCAGGCCTCAAGTTTTGATCCACCTATAGCGACGGTTGTCAAGGAATAGCCCTAGAGTGGTTCTCCTGGCTGGGCAAAGCCAAGCAGGCATAATACCAGGTCAGCTACAAATAAGTATCACAGCATAACATAAATGCAAAGACCTCTCCTCTTGCCAAAAGTTAAGAGAAGTTTCATCACCTCCAAGGATTTATGACCTCATATTCATAGGGGTTTAATAATATTTCACCTCAGAGCTATTCATTACAGGAGCTCTAAGCGAGCTCTGAGTGAATGAAGCTCATTAGCAGTTTTGATACAGGCTAGACACGGTGGCAGGCAGACAGCCACAGGGACAAAAGTGTGTTTGAAGTAGATGACTCCTAAACTCAGCATGCCAGGATGACAGATGGGACACTCTGGCCATGCAGGCATTCTTGGTTGTTGCAGTTCTGTTCCCTGCTGCTAAACATGGCAAAGGAAATGTTTTCCGACTCTCCAGCTGACACTTCCTTAAATCCTGTCCAGCCTCAGGTGCACAAAGCAACCTCTGCTCCCAGGCAGCCAGATGGGAGCTGCAATCCAGGCACTCCCTAATTAACTTTGGGGTTTTTTTTTTCCTCTGTAGGTTGTTTGTGGGAGAAAGGGAACTGACAGCATGTTTGTTTACATGAGATTGATTCGGCCTGGCAGTTCTCTGGGTCTATACTAAGGATTTTGAAGTGCCTTTGGGTTTTTTATCACCATAGAAGGAGGAGAAGCTGAGAATCCAAGGGGATTTCTAGATGCATCTAAAGAAGTTATTATGCAAGTTAGTGCAAGTCATACACAGATGGGCAGCACAAGAAACAAAGCTGATGGGGGCAAACTAATCTGAGGCCTTGGTTACTGAGCAGTGCTGCAGTGTATCATTAACTTTAAACACATCTACAGCAAACACTGACCTGCAAGCAGCTTCTGTAAGCCCTGGGGACTCGCTTGTGTGCATAAAGTCACACAACGTACATAAAGCAACTACTGGGTGGATCCCTCTGCACAGAAGAAAATGCCAGCCATCTGTACCACCTTATCAAGATTGTAAAGAAGAAGGATGTAAAGAATCTGCAGTAGGAGATAGCAAAAAAAAATGTCCAGGTATAAAACTAACAGGTAGGAAAGAGAAAAATACTTGAGTGACAGATCAAAAGTAGGTTCACCCTGCAATCCAGAGACGTGAAACAGCTTTTACACAAGTTAACCAGCTGTCCCTAGCAATCAAGCTGTGACAGCATTTATGTCATATTCTACTGAGACCCCAGCTAGACACCAAGCAGGCCAGCAAGTGCCAAGCTCCATCCTGCTACAGAGGACAAAAGCATGGTCTAGGAAAGAGCAAATGGAAGAGAGGGCGGGGAAGCTGTACCAGCTCACCATGGCTGAACATACAGAGGGTAGAAAGGATTAGAGAGAAAGGAGGCAGCCGAAGAACAAAGGATAAAGGGTCATGAAATAAATTTTTCTTTCCAAGTTACTAAGTCTGGAAGGCATGAAGTGCTGAAGGAGAGGAGATGCATGAGAGAACACATGAAGGAGGATAACTTTGAATCAGGGTGGTCTTAAATGTAAAGGATGAAGCACATTGCCCGTACCTGTCACTGAAAGGAGATGTCTACAGATGAAGAACTTTCTAAAAATTACTTTGAGGCCACATTGCTTCTGACATCAGAGCATTTTGCAAAGAAAGGGACACTTGGTGTGCATCTCACAAGCTGCAGCTTCACTGCAGAGATAAGAGCAGGGCAGAGCCGCTGCAAAACCGTGCATGCAAACCCACAGAGGTGCACCCTGCTAATTTGCATCAGAGATTGTTTTTTAATTATGATTTGTTGAATCCTATCCCAGATGAACACGCAGAGTCCTCCCCCTGGTGGCAAGTAAAAAAGCCATAGCAAAGATTTTTTAGTCATATCAATCTAAAGCTCTAAATTAAATGAGCATCAGATAGAACTATTTTTTATTTGATCAACTGATAGAGCTGAGGAAGAAAGGAATATTTTGCACAACACAAACCCTTTTTTAAGGTTTATATAGATTTACTTTGAAGCTGATATGAACTCGAGAGGAGCTGCTGAGTTCAATTCCATCGTTAATTTATTAGACAATTTGCAAGAGAAGCAGAGGATAAAGCCTGTAGAGTAACTTTTAGCAGCTGAGCAGGGTAATTGCAATGTACAATAATCCCATTATTTCCACTGAGTCCTCGTCTTTTAGTGCCCAGTTGAATTTTGGTGCCTAAAATTCCTTAGACAGGCTGGTCTGGAATGCTGCTGAACAGTAAAAATGGACTCAGTAGACAAGTTGGGTTTATTGTATAAAACAATTTTCCTCACCTAATTTCCTCAGATAGCTCTTCAAAAAGTATCTGTAGAAAATGATCTCCGTGTTTGTTATGGGAAGTTATGGCAAGTACCTTTTGGACAGAAATTTTTGCTTTAGATGACTAATTTGGTGGCTGAGGGGAGAGCAGTAGGTGGTGTTTATTTTGGCTTTACTATGGCTTTCAACACTGTCTCCCAAAGCATCCCCATAGACAAACTGATGAAGTACAACCTAAATAAATGGGCAGTGAGGTGGATGGAAAACTGGCAGAATTGCTGGGCTGAAAGGGGCTCATCATTAGTGGAGTACCCTTGGTTCGTACTTTCTTAACACCTAACTCTGAGCAAACTGGCAGATGATACAAAGCTGGGGAGAGGACCTGATATCCAGGTAACAGTGGTTGTGCTGCCACTGAGGACCTCAACAGGCTGGAGAAATGGGCAGAGAGGTTTGTCAGGAAGTTGAAGAAAGGGAAATCCAAAGTCCTTCACCTGGGGAGGAACAACCTGTGCACACCTAGTCTGGAAATCTGTTTTGCTGCACAGAAGAAAATGGGAATCCAGGTGGAGAACAAGCTGACCATGAGCCAGCAATGCACCCATGTGACAAAGAAGCCCACAGCATGCTGGGCTGCATTAGAAAAAGTGTCCCCAGCAGGTCAAGAGGGGTGATTTTACTCCTCTCTATTATTCTTTTCAGTTCCAGTAAATAAACACATTGCCTTCAACAGTGTGGGAAGTGTAAGAATGGCTGAATTGTAATTATATGGTAAAACAATTTATGCTTTTTAATTATAAAAAGGAGAAACCTTCAGCTGGGACAATCAACATTAGTAACCACTGCAACACAAACAAAAATATATGCCCCCATGCTTAAGAATGTAGAGCTATGCCCTTAAGCACAAAACACTCTCTGCATGCTTATGTTTAAAAAGGTTTAATTTTTTCACCCTGGTACAAAAATACAGTACAATGTGATGGCAAGGCATTCGCCAAAAACATTCAAAGAATACAAGGGGAAACCCCGTAAAGCTTCAACATAACCCACCCTCACTTGATGGAACAATCAAAAGGTGAGTGCATAAGGAAAAAGTTAAATTGCTGCCCAAAGGCAAATAAAGATGAATCACAGTTTTACACAAAAATACATTTGCAGAGCTGATAATCCACATGCTACTTGGACATTCATGAAATGTATTCTACTTGGTGTAGCGGCAGAATTCATGGTTTTGGATATCTAGAAAACAACTGGCCCAGGAACATGCCCCAGTGATGGGAATGCCCAGAAAAAACGATGGGATCACATAATACCAGTGAGAAAAGAGAGATTCAACCCTGATTAAGTGTCAAAATGATGGCTACTTCTAGTTTTTCCCATCACATTGTCCTCAAATAGTGTTTTCCCTACACATCTCCCTTTTAACACCAAATATTAGTGGTTGCTCAAACACACAGAGGTGTGTTTGCACATTACCCAGCTGCAAAGAACCATCACAGTGCAACCTGCCAGGCAGAGAAAACACTGTAAATGTTGTGTGTGTGTGAACTCCAAACGGGGTTTAACCTAACATTGTTGACAGGGGAATTACGTCCCTTCAGTGCATCTACATTCTTGGTCTGTTTAATCATTTCCTCTTAGTTTTGAAGCGATGAAAAGGTATCATTCAGTGTATTCATTATAGTTCATCTCCCAGGTGCTTTTGTTTGAAAGCATCACCTGTCAGCTTCTCCTGAGCCTCCTTCATTCCTTGGACAACTGAAAGATTACACAGAGAGATACCAACTATTAATCTCAGGGTGAAAATATCAAGGTGAACTGGTAATTAAAGTGTTTTAAAACAACACAGTTACAAAATGTAGATCTACAGATTAATCTGTAAGACAAAAAAAACCAGTACTGCACACTTTTCCCAACTATGTGTAGCTGGATCATGTGAATTCCATGATTTCCCATGCCACAGCTGGAGACAAAATTAGGTCCTACAGACTTTTAGTACATATGAAGGTGAATCATGATCCTGAATATGGTTCTTCAGGCATTAGAGAACCACTCACTCACAGTGTATTTAGCCACTCCCAGTTATACTTTAAAGTACCATAATTTCTCTCCACTGCCAAAGCTCCATCTCACTAAAAATGCACTTCAAACTACTTGGCACATACCTTGATCAGCATTGGTATAGAAATACTTGTAGCTGGGGTTTCCTCTCTCATTTATGATTTCTGGATGGACTTTTCCACTGGGGTCTATGAAACAAGGAATCGAAAAGGAAATTTAGGTGGAAAGAGTAAGAACCCAGTGCTGTGAATGGACACAACAGCTGTGGATGCCTTACCCATAAAAAGGATTCTGGGAATGTAACCTCCATCAGGACTAAAGGCTTCATCCTTTGGCTCTTCATCATCCTACAAAGCAAGGCAGGAGAGAGGGAAGATATTAGCAAGATACCTAACAAAACATGGTGCTTTTTACAGAAACAAGTTATTGCCTTCAGATTCCTTCTACCCTGAACAATTTACATCTTGAACAGATCCTAAGTGACTGCAGTATCCTCCACTCTCAAAGGAAAGAAAGTTACTTTTACCTACATAAGTATCCTTTGTGAAAATAATAATATTTTTTCTGGTCTGTCAATTTGCATTACCCACCCCACTCTGGTATAGGAATTTTTGATATGTACTGAGAGAATGAACATAAATTCCTTTCTTGTGAACTGACTTACACAAGGTACAAACTGTTAAAGAGACAATGGCAGAGAGCCAGGTTTATAAACACAATTAAAGTACCCAGACTGAAGAAAAGTCTTTTAAAAACAATGAGTTCTATCAATCAATCCTGAATGCCTATTCAGGACTGCAGGATTTAGGATGTACACAAAACAGGATGCAACCAGTTGAGTCAGATTCCAAATGCTTCATTACTAGGCAGAACATGGATACAGAGCAGAAGGCAGCCTACCTCAAGGTTGACCATAACAAAATTATGGGCAAGTTCAGAGATCTCCTTGGATTCAGCAAACTTTGGCTTTAAAGCTAAGGAAAAAAATACAAATAAAAGCATTAAAAATATGTACAAACAGTGGAAAATACTTCAGACTTTCAGGTCAGTATCAAAATCTCCACTTCATCCCTCCCTCTGGAGAGGTGGCACTTTTCAATAAGCAGTGAGTAAATGGAATATAAGTGTCCAACCCTTCCAGCCAGGCTCAGAACAGGAGGTACTTGAAGCAATTCTTACTGGGCAGCCATGGGATGAAGCCTGCCCAACAAACATAGGTGGTTCTATTTGATCCAATGCAACAGAAGCAGAAATCCTGTTGTAAACCACTACTCCCACTCAACTACCTCATCCTTTAAGCCTTAGCCACACACCCAGCTTGTTTGTTTGCTATGGCACTGCCATATTATGCCACTCTCAATGAAATAAAAATACCATTAGTTACATTTTGGACGCAAAGTTCACATTTCTCGTGGCTACATGATTTGTATACAACGGTTCATTAGAAATTTCAGCAACCTCTAGTATTCAATGCACTTACCTTTGCAAGCTCCACACCAGGACTTGTGGATGATAACCATAAGAGGCAAACCACTAATAAAAAGAAGAAAGAAAATTGTCAAAGAAATTCTATTACATGTACATTTTAACAGTCACGGCTTCCTTGAAAGCTAAATGTAACGGGAAATAAGTGAGATGTAAAGAGATTATGTGGTGCTCTAAGACTGCCTTGCAAAAAGTTTTCCCAGTCTTAAAACACGTAATATAATAATTTATTATGGCTGCCAGCCAATAACTGCTTATGTAGAGGAAGAGACTTTCTCTTTTTAGTTTAGACTTCTCACAGACACAACTGGTCATGCTTTTTTCCCCTGGATTACTGGAAATGGTTAATGACAGCAGCTGCTTCAGAGATCTCAGGATGGATTTTCATGGGTGCTCAAGGCAATCCAGTGGGTGACAATCCAACCCCCTCCCCATTACAGCCCACGTCTCAGTCACCTCCTGTGACTAAGGCCCTCCACTGAGCAACCACCAAACCCAATAACCCAGCAAACCCTCTGGCTGCCTGCATGGCTTCCTACACATTTGTACATTGACACTAATTGTGATGGATGTGTCAGGTGCCAGCACTAAGAAGGAGAGGAGGTCTGTGAGGAACTGCAGCCTAAATAAAGTAGGAGCAATGCAAAAGAACCAAAGTTATTTTTGCTTTCTCTCTTTCCAAATAGTTCATTTAACTTTACTAGCTATGCTACCCAGAGGTTAAGTTTCCACATAATAATGATATGGCTTCCAGCACAGTAAGAACAGCCTAAAACTAGGTGAAGGAGGGGAAGAAATCCGGAGAGAACACCCTATGTGGATACTTCTTTCCGGATATACCAAGCAAAGCAAACTGTAAGCTTTCTCCTACTGTAAACTCTGAACAATATTAGGGGGTAAAAATAGTCAAATTTTCATACACAGAAATTATTAACACCTTTGCACACAACAACAACTACATTAATTACTAGCAGAAGCAATGTATGAGTTTTTCTTTAGCTGTAAATAGATACGAAAGGAAATCTCTACTTAGCAGTGTTCAGTAATGAACTTTAGAACTAGGAAAGGGTGGAAAGGAAGCCATTAACATTTAGAATTGTTCAAACAAGTTTGCCATCTATAATTAACTGGTATGTCACCACCTTTATATCTGTTTGCAGTAAGGAACAAGAATATACATTTCCCTAGTAAAGCTTGCATTGCATCAGTGCCCTCTCCCTGATGTTGAAATCCCACTTCTTTTCATTGTTTCTATAGAGTCCAAAATTATTTTGCTTCTTTCTTGAGGAGAAGGTGATTTAAGACTGGAAAATACAGATTGTTCTTATCCCCAAGGATCAGTGAATTATGTTGAAAGAGTTCAATTGTCTGGTGGTCAGTACTGCAACACACTTTTTAAAGAGAAATTTTAAATGAAAGTGCTCACATCCTTGAAATACCAACTCTTAGTCAGTGAGAACTCAGAGGTTTGAGATAATGAAAGTGTTTTCTCAGCTTTGTTCACTAGTAAGAGAAACCTATTTACATAAAAACATTTTTGTAGTCATTTCTCAGTTCTGCAGTGCATAAATCCCCTTAGCAGCCGGCGTGTCAGACAGACACTGTGACTGAAGTAACCCTTCCTGCCCGAATTTACCATGTCCTCCCAGGGAGCACTACACATACAATTAAAACCAAAAGCCACCATTTATTAGAATGAAGAATGAGGCATCCACCAGAAAGTGAGAAGTTTATATAAGCTGTACCCAAAATTATTGGAAACTTAGCTACCCATCACAGCCGGTACAGACTTACGAGTTTCACACAGAACAGACACTGTCATCTTAGCTCATTTTTCATATGAGAGCACTCATTCTTAAGCAATTTGTGTTTTTAAGGGTGTATAATCATGAGCTTGAAGAAAAAAGACATGGCAAGTTATTTCAGTAAAACAGTCCTGCAGGTAAATTAAGACTTTATTCCATTTAAGGCACATATTTTATTATTAGACCGGAAACAAAGAAGTTTTGAGTTTGTTAAGCCAGCACCCTTTTGCAGTGCAGAGTTGCAAATCTCTCTTGGGTTCAGTCAGATTTCTTGAAACAGTCACATCCAAAAAATACAACCTGTTCCTGTTCTGGACCTGAAGTCTCTTCTGCAGTTTGACATTATCTGGAGGCAGCCCAGGAAAAACAATCTCCTTATTCCAGGTATACACATGCCAATGTGGAGGGAAAAGTTTTCACTACAGTCACCACCTTTTGCACTTTCATGTCACACTATTTGATTACTGGGGTTTATGTCTCCACAGGAGACTTCACTTGTTTGGGGATGCACCAGTAGCTCTCCTTCTTGCAAGATGCCAGTGGGGAGAAAGCAAGGGTGGGAACTGCTTCCCCAGAGATCCTCCCAGTAATGCAGCTGGCTCGGCTGCTGCAGGGACACGGCGCCCATCCTCCCAGAGCTGCTGCTGCCAAGGGATCCGATCCCCAACAGGTGGCACCCAGGCTCTGCGGGGTCTGGGCCTGAAGGCATGTTCTTCCTGCTGCGAGTACTTCGGGGCCGGACCGCCGCCACTGCTGGGTGGCACAGGTGACCCTTCACTGGATGCTGCGGCTCAGGTACTGCAGGAACATGCTGGCCAGCTGGGGCAGGTTTTCATCGCTGGGCTGCATCTTGGTGTAGCTGATGAACTGCCTCCGCAGCCGGCTCAGCTCGGCCACGCTCACGGGCCGGCTCAGCACCAGCCCCTCGGCCACGCCGGGGACGCGGATAGTCTCCCCGGGCTGGGCCCCGCTCCTCTGCGCGGCCAGCACGGCGGCCAGCACGTCCTGGGTGACGCGGTCCAGCTGGTGCAGGAAGCCGCAGGACTGCAGCGGCTGCGTGCGGGTGGCGCGGTGCGGCGGCGGCGGGGCGCTCTCGAACAGCGCGGCGCGGATGGCGCCCAGCGGCAGCGGCTCCTCCCCGCGCACCGTGAACAGCGGCCGGTCCCAGCGGCAGCTCGGGTCGGGCTCCTCGAAGGGCGGCTCGTCGGGGCCGCCCGCGCCGCCGGCGCAGTGCAG
>VZTE01005518.1:907574-936503 GCA_013397775.1 Eulacestoma nigropectus | reverse complement strand
ACCCCCGGGCAGGCGAGGCCCCCTTTTTTTGGTTTTTTTTTTTCCTTTTTTTTTTTTTTTTTTTTTTTTTTTTTCCCGTTTTTTAAAGCCCAGGAAGTGATGTGAGGCGGATGTGGGCGGTGCGCCGCCCTCACGGCTCGGTCTGGGGAGGCACCCGGCGGGAAGGGTGCGGGGGGCTCGGGTCGTGCTTGGCTTCTTACAGGGAACCGCGACCCTCGGCGTAGGAGTCATCGCACCGGGGCCCCAGAGCCCTGGTTACACCCCCTGGGCAAACCCCAGCGTTATCCCGACGGGAGTAGCAGCGGCGGGAGGGGGGGGGCTCCGGATTCATTTTCTCCTTCCCAAATAAACTCTTTTGTCGCGCTGGTGTCTGGAATTGTCCTGCTGTCGGGAAGACAAAACCGACCGCAAGCGCAGCGTGTGAGGGAGGTTTCCCTGAGGGGGACAGAGCGAGCGGTGACGCCTTTGGAAGCGCCACGTCCCAGGCTTGGGTCACCGGGCACCGCTCCCTGCCCCTGGGCGCTGGAGCCTGCTACTCCCGGGAGACTACAACTCCCAGGAGCCTTTGCGCGCCCTGGCCCCACCTCTATGCAAATAAGAGTGGGCGGATCCGCTAATCCGCGGCCGGGCTGCCGCTGTCACGTGGCGCGGCGCTTCCTTTCTCTGTGCGCCTCTCTTTCCTTCCTCGGCCGCCATCTTGTTCTCGCCGCGTGTTGGTAGCGGGGGCTCCGCCGCGCTCAGGTGAGGGGGTCCGCTGTTCCTGGGTCCCGGTGTCTCCGTGTCCTGGTATTGCCGCGTCCCCGCCGACCTGAGGCGGGCGGGGCGCCGCGGCAGCTCGCTCCTGTCCCCTTACGCCGCGCTGGGCCGTTCTCCGCGGAGAGGCCGTGAGAGCGACCCCCTTGTGCGGGGGCTGCCCGGGGCCGCGGCTCTCCCGTGGGACCGCGGTTACACGGGCTCCTGAGGGATGAGCCGTGGTCCCCTCCCGCCCCCGTGCTCTGGGGCTGCCTAGCGAGCTACCCTGTGCCCCTTCTCCCGCCGCCCCCCGGGGTCCCTCCGTGCGCCGATCCCTCCGTCGCTCCCGCTCTTCCCCTCCTCGTCGTTCCCGGCACAAAGCACATACGGAGACTTCCCCATCGTTGCGGGGATCACTGATGACTTGCTGGGGCATAGCAGCGAAACACATTCCTTTTGCTGGAAGTCTTGAGGCATTTTTTCCCCCATTATGGATTTTCAGGACTTTCAGCCTTTAAAGGTCCCATCTGACCCGTGGGAGAAGCACTGGACTAACTCCCCGGTCACTGTATTGGATGAAGAGCTGCCAGACGTTCGTGTTGCAAGTATGTCTATACACGAACTTCACTGAGTTTGGATGTCGCTTATTAGTATCATAGATTCGTTATATGGATACTATTCCAGGTAGTTTAGTGACGAATCTGTCCCTGGGCCCTCGTAAAGATAGGGGTGTTTCCCCAGCCCCAGTTGTGGTGTCTGTGCTGGTTTGAGTCTGGTTGGAGTCAGTAATTCAGTTAAATGCTTCCAGCAGTAAAATGGCATCCTGGAAATGAGTACCTCGGCCTGATGCAGAATGAAATGTCCTGTTGTGTTGCCTCACCGTGGCACAGACACTTCAGCTAAATGCTGGTCCTTCCTTCTGCAAGACCACCATGGATTGTTTAGGTGGTGTGGCTTTAAAGCTCTGTTTATGTGTTTGTTTGACACACTGTTTTGGGTAATGTTCTGGAAGTGGAAAAAACCCACTGCAGTTGCAAGAGTACTCTTAAGATGGACTGTGACTTTTTTTTTTTGTTACTATTTTGATGGTTAACTTGAACTTGTATCTTGTTCTTGCTCTTTAGACATAGCACAATGAACCAAGAAAAACTGGCCAAGCTTCAAGCGCAGGTCCGAATAGGAGGAAAGGTAAGAAAACCACCAGAGATGCTTTTGAAAACATAGGCTGAAGTTCATAGAAAGGGAAGAAAAAAGTTATTCTGAGGCTTGTTACAGGTTTTGTGTGATCTGGCCCATGGTGCAGCTACCTGAAATGCAAGTTTCTTTCAGTGCACAACTGCTGGATGAGCAGTTTCCAGTGTGTAAGCATTGTTTTAATTCAGTGACTTGTTGTGACCTGTGAAAGCTCCAGCTAAGCTCACCTGTTGGGTGTTCTAGTTGTGCCTTTCTGGTCTCCCTATTGGGGATTTTCTTCCTTTGTGCCTGCTCCAGTCCCTGGCTGTGCACTGAGCTGTTTCTTTTCTCTGAGCTAGTGGGTAGTTAATATGACCAGTAAAAAATCATATAGTTTGTTCAGTGTGGGTGCTCATCCCCTGCCGTATGGATGATTATACAGAAGTTTGCAAAGTAGAAATTCCAAAATTGCCATCTGTGGAACACTCTGAAGATGTTAATGACTTGGTTGCCAAAGTGTGGCCTTTTAAATCACTGTATTTGTGCTTCGTTTTGAAAAAAATATCTTGGGGAAACTTTGTTGTACGTTGCTTGATATTAAATAGTATTTTTGTAGTCTGGTTTAGTGCAAGGGAAAACATGCTGCTGTTTGGTGTTTCTTTGGTCTTTTATGCTTAAGAAAAAACTTAAAATTGGGAGTGATGGCCAAAGCTGTAGGTAAAGGGAAATAAGTTGAGAAGCGTTTTTGTCTGCAGAAGTGTCTCATAACTTGGAACGTGTTGCTCAGACTGTGGCATGACTTTTGCAATTAGTGTTGAGAGATCTTGAGCAGCGCTGACTGTTGTCTCTTGATTCTTTCCCAGGGAACAGCTCGCAGAAAGAAGAAGGTGGTGCACAGAACAGCTACAGCTGATGACAAAAAACTTCAGAGTTCCCTCAAAAAGCTGGCAGTAAATAACATTGCTGGCATTGAAGAGGTATAGTGAAAAAATAAGTGTTTCCTGTTTGAAATTAAATTCATTCTATTGTTTTGGTGGTGGTGTGGTGGGGTTTGCTTTTGGTTTTGACAACAGTTTTATCTTCCAAGCAAAATGATAGAGATCTGGTTATTGAGAGGCAAAGTTGTTTGATTTATTGTTGTTCATTGACATGAGCGTGTACATACCTGGAGAAGGAAAATTGAAGGTTCTGCTGGCCAGGCAGTGTGTGGTGGAGGTAGTAAGCTCTGTGCTGTGTGTGTGTCTTGCATTCATTGCAGAACAAAACTTCTCTTCATTCTTAACTTTGATGAACTTGAATTCGTACTCTAAAGACAAAAGCAGGAAATGTACATGGACTGTGCAGGCACATCTAGAGCAAGTGTGGTGCAGAATATGAAGGAAAGTTTAGAAACACCTTGAATAAGAACTTGAGTCTGTATTATCAATATTAGGACCTTTTACTATACAAAAACTGCTGGAATTGTTTGCAGTGGTTTCAGGAGATGTTTTTTAAAGCACTGCAGAGACTCTACAGAAGCAGCTTCTGTGTTAATGTGAGTGGGAATGTGAAGGTTTCAGATGTTCCTTGAATACCTCTAATTTACGTGTATTAATAAAACATGTTTTCCAAACAGTGTAAAGAGTGACACTCATCTGTGGGAGGAGGAGGTTCCTCTATTGTGAACTCAGTGCTGCTGTAGTATATGGACCACTTGCTTAAAGAAGTGCAGTATTAATCTGTGATTAATTAATTGAAGCAGGATTGCAAGGCGCATGCAGAAGTCGCTAAGTGCATTCCTCCCTTTTAAAGGCAAATGCAGATTCAGTGTGATTTGCCTGTAAGTTTTCAGACCTCTGTTACAGAAACACTTCAGTTTGTCTGTTTTCTTAAGCTTAATACAAATAGCTGAGCTATATGAACTAAAGAAAGACATGGTTCTTCTTAGTGTGTATTCAGGGTTTTTTTTCTGCACAGAGCACAGGATCTTTATTCAGACACAGTTATTAAGGATTTAAATATCTCAATGTGTAGGAAGATGATGCAAAATGTTTCTACCTTGATAGCAAGAGACATAATTGTGGAATGTTTTATTCAAGTGAACTCAAGTTGACCTTGGTAAGCTTCGTGCAGATAGAAGAGTAATGTTGAGTCAAACATGAATAACACATTGTGTCATTTTGAAAGAGGCTTTTAAGTAACAAGATGACGTGCTTGAAGCCTTTACCACTTCCCCGTGGGCCATGGACAGGACATTGCTTAGTTTTGCAGGAAAGCAACACACCTGGATTTCCTGTTCAAAACAGATTTGGAACTCTGCTGCTATATGAGGATTGAGAACTTAGATGTATTTGTATTTTAGATCTCGTCTTTAGTTCTGAATTCTTTTCTCCCTGTAACTTAAAAACATTGCTTATTAATTTTTTCATGTAAGTTTAATACCACTGTTGTGTTGGATGGGTAGAACTCTCTTCCTGTGGTCAGACAGAATTATTTTTCACATAATAGATTAGCCATGCCCAGAAGAAAATGCTTTTCAACTTTCCATTCTGTCTCCCTTTAAGTTAAAAAAACATAACTTAGACCTATACAAATATGCCAGTGTGAACTCTGACAGAAGGAGCAAAGGAGGCCACTACACTGGCTGTAAATTATAATTCTGGGTGATTTGGAAGGCTAGGGTGGAGGAAGAGAGCAGGATCACTGTGTGATGTCCTTAGTTGTAAGAGCCATCGTGGAATTATTGGGAAGGTATTGGAATTCTGTTCTTGTGCAGTTGGTACATAAACCCCCAGTGCTGTGTGTGCATCCCTGCCTTGAGCCACTGAGTCCTGTGCCTTTGCCAGCTGGGCAGAAGCAGGAACATTTTCCGGGTAGGTGATGCAGGTACCTGTGAAAGGCCATGGCTTAACCTGATGTGGCAAGATGCTGCTGTCGGAGCTTTGAATTTAGATGGTGTTAATTCCAGGTGCTTTTATCGTGGATATATTATCCTTTAGGAGGAGTGCTAGTTCTGTAATTTTTAACATTTCAAATCTAGATTTTAGGTATTATGCTTGTGTAGCAAGATGCTGCAATGTTTTGGTAAATGTTATTAATATATTTAAACAGGTGAACATGATAAAAGACGATGGAACAGTTATTCACTTCAACAACCCCAAGGTTCAAGCTTCCCTCTCTGCCAACACTTTTGCAATTACTGGTCATGCAGAGGCTAAACCGATCACGGAAATGCTTCCAGGCATCTTAAGCCAGCTTGGTGCTGACAGCTTAACAAGTCTCAGGAAGTTAGCTGAACAATTCCCAAGACAAGGTAGGTCTTTCTGGAATCTTTCATATCTGACTTAAAGGACATATGAAGTACTAAAAGTTTTAACCCAAATTTAACAACAGCACGTGACTTAAAAAGTAATCAGAAATGTGTGTGCTTTCATTCATTTGCCACTGTTGTGGAAGTAGAGGGTGGGGGAAGAATTTTTTTTATCTTTGTTGATTCAAGATTATATAAGCAAGCTCTGATTTAAAAGAAATAAATAAGTCTGGCATGCCACGATTGCAGGTGTACAGCTGTGTGTGGCAGAATGCTTAGGGGAAAGCAAGTTTATGTTTCTACTTGGAAAAACTCAACCAGTTCCTTTTGTCAAGGAATCTATTCTGTTTTCTTCATTCATTAAAAGCATATTTCTATTGCAGTTATAGAAAAAAATATGTTCTTCTGCTCTGCAATTTGCTTTGGATTTCATCCGAGACTTAAACTAGTTAAAAATCAGAGTTTTAGTGGAAAACTAAAAAAAACCAAATCACAGTTATGCATATGTTTCTTTATTTTCTATTAATTTTAAAACCTCAGGAGCATGGGTGGAGGAGTGTATGTGGTATAACTATTACTGTAATTTTACAGTTAAGAAATGAAGATTAGGTACTATTTCAGTTCAGACTGTTATGGCCATTAAGAAGATGACTGTAGTTGGATGTGTTGGAGTTGTCTCTGTTTGGAATGGAATATACATCACCAGTTCTAATGTTTTCAACAAATAGTTGTTCCTTTTAAATCAGTTTTAATTTCTTCTACATTCATGTTCAGAGTTTAAGTGAAAGTAAAGGGTTAGTTTTTCTTCTTTAGGAATACGTAAAATACCTTTTAAAATTTAGAGAGATCATCATAAGCATATTTCTTTTGATGCAACCTCAGTCCCAGTAGATGCTGTGCTTTCTTTAGGTAGTACAGGAAGTGAGACCACTGAGAAAAATTACTTCTATTTTAAAAGTACTTCTATTTTTTTAGTTCTTGCATTTCTTCAGGTTACTTGGGACTGAGAGAGACGAGCTTTGATGCAGGACAGTTGATATGGAAATACTTTTTCCTACAGTTGTGGCCCCTTGGTGTTTCATATGATATGTTGGTCACTGATGGATACCACATTATTGTTGCATTGAAACACGTGACTTCACTTAGAAGACTGAGGCATGCTGGGGGTTTTCTTTATCATTTGACCTTTTGCAAGCTCTGTGTGAATACCCCATAGTATCTGAAAATGGCTCTGCTAACACTTTGCTGTGAGAATGTCCCCAAGGAAACCTTTTGGTTGTGCTGCTAACTCTCAATACCTGGTCATTTGTGTGTTTGTCACTATTGGGGATTGGGGAAATGCTTGCTTTTTTCACGTGTATGGTTTTTATTTTGTTGTGTGAGTGTCCGTAATTATATATCATGAGAACTCAGTACCAAATTTCTTGTTATAGTGTTGGATAGTAAAGCACCAAAATCTGAAGATATTGATGAAGAAGATGATGATGTCCCAGGTAGGCACATACACACTTTTATGTCCACTTAATAGAGAAATATTTTGATTTATTCATTTAAATATGTAGCTTTTGATGTGATAATACTCCTTGCTTGCTAAGGGAGGCTTCTTATATAGGAAAGCATTAAAATATGACTTGGGATTCCAGCTTTTGAAAAAGGGATTACATTGTGCAAATACCTTAATTATTGAGTGAAACGAGGTTAAAATAGTTTCAGTGAGGTTGAACAGGCATCTAAATATCCAAACAGGGGTTTAGGACTGCAAAATGACATAATTGGCAGAGTTATCAGGTTGTTTTTATGTCAGGGTCTGGAGTTTTATTTCTGTAGTAGAAGAAAAAAGGCTTATGTCAGTGTCTGAAAGCAAATATGAGAAGTTCTTAATTTGTCAGTGAATAACTATTTCATCAATCACCACATTCTACTGTATCCATCAGAACAGTGCGTTAGCTAAAAAAACACACATGTGGACCAGAGATTCAATTCCTCATGCCTTGGTACTGGTTTATTTCTTTGTGACCTTGCATAAAATTCAATTCTCTAAAACATCAGGCATTCTTTAAAGAATGCCGATGCTCAAAACTCAACTGCAGTTAGTAGAGCACTTTCAGCTTTTAATCACTTAATGTTGGAATTTTCATTGTTGGAGTGTTTCTGCATTTCTAGTTCTTTGTGTATGTTTAAACAATATTTTGTAAAGCCTTTTGAAATCTGCCCATAAAGAAATGGTTTCCCGAAGTGTAATTCAGTACTACTTAACCTTTCCTGTAATTATCTGCATTTTCATTAAACTTACAAAGGTAATCTTACTGGGCATTACTGTATTAAATATCTTCATCTTTTTCAGATCTCGTAGAAAATTTTGATGAAGCATCAAAGAATGAAGCTAACTAAAACATTAATAGTTCTGGAAGCTGGCATGGACTAGATTTAAGAAATCAGCTATGTGGTTCCAAAGTTTTAAAGAAACAGAGAACATCATCTGTTAATAGTTCAGTAATATAAATATTTTGTATTTTTATGATGCTGTTTGTTCAGCATTTTCTGTCAGTTGATTTTGCATTTTGCACTTACTCCCAGGATCTACTCTTTTGGTCAAAAAGAAATGTCAGTGCAGTTTGAGGGGTGTGTGTATGTGTGTGGGTGTACGTATAGTGGAGAACAAATTGGAGAACACATATTTAACCATTTACCCTTTTCCTTTGGAAGTAGAAATAAAATGAATCTTCAGCATTGTTACTTTGATTATCACCAAACAGTGCACAGAAGGGAGTTAAGATTGACGTTTTGTCCACATTTTGTGACCTAAAGGCATTATACCATTAAAACTTGGGGTTAATTTGCTGTTAACTATTGTACTTGCAGGTGTGTTTCTCAATGTACACATATTTGTTATCAGCCTTGTGTTGGTCCCAGGTTTTAGGGGAGATGAGCTGTTTTAGCAGCTTGTTTGGTACAGTAACTTTTAAAAAATTTGGTCTCATCAAAGTGTGCTTTTTTTAACCTTTTTCAAATTGTTTGGTTTTTTTGGTCTCTTAAGGTCTTGATGCAAGCTGATACTTGACTCCTTCCATGTAGGCTTAGCAGTATGTTCTCCTGTTGGTTACTAAAGCATTTCCCAGTCAAAAGAAAAACACCTTGGTTCTCTAGTGTCAGGTCACTTCCTAAGCTTGGAGGTCTGGTTGGTAACAGTCCAGTGCACCAGTTTTGCACAGTAACAGGTTTTTGCTTGAATAACTTCAAGCTGTTCTCTTGGCATGACTGCATTTACTAGCAGCTGATGATCCACTCTCATTCTTAGGGCACTAGGAACTAAATGCACTGTGTGAGCAATGTTTAGGGTGGGAGGAAGGAGTTGTTGACACTTTGCCTGGCTTCCTGCTGGGCAGTCTGTGCAGTGACTAGCTCTAAAGGGATTTTTTTTTTTTGCCTGTAACTTACCTTGGCCTATAACCTACCTCTAGGTTTGGTGTCATCTATGTAGTAGCTTCTTAGGAAACACAAATGCTCCTCAGGCATGAGGAGGACATTGGGAGGTACTGTTGGTACAGTGCAGTATTTATGACCTTTCTTTAAAATGCTTAATGTGAAGCCGTTTTCTCAGAAGCTCTTTCAAGGTTCTTGGTGTAATGTGCATTACAGTATAGTTAGACATCATTGTAACTTCTGTCAAGGGCAGCTGTGGCTTACAGAAGCCACTTTGGTTTTTTTTCTCTACATCTGTCACTTAACTATGGCCTAATTGGAACATATCAGCTTTTGGTGTAGGCTCATACGCTAGAGAACTGTAATAGTACAAGCAAACAGTCCATGAGTTCTGGAGACTTCATGAACCCACGGAAGTAGAGCTGTAGTGGTTCGTCAGCTGAACTCCTCGGTTCATTTTCTAGGCTTCGTTCAGTTTTTCCTGTTATATTTTATATACTACGTGGATCTTACTACAAAATAAAATAACAGTACAAAAGAGGAAATGCTCCCTCCTGTGTGTGTCTGCTCCTCCCACCAGCACTGGCTGAGGAAGGCAGGTGGATGCAGCAGCTGTTTGAGACAGCACTGCATTCTTGGTGACAGTGACCAAGGAAGACATGCAGGGCCAGGGAGGGTCCTGTTAGAGCTCTAGAATTTTACACTCCCTATACTCACTCCTATTTTCTCTGTGGTGTTGAATGAAACTTTCGTTTGTTGTATGGCTGATCAGCTGCAGATGACTTGTTCTGTTTAAAAGGAGGAGATGTCTTCACAAATGTGTGCTCAGGCACATGGAATTGCCTTCTGCTGCCTCTATGAAACAAGGGAGCAAAGGAAGGACACGAGGCAACAGGTATTTGCAGTGTTCCTCCGTTTGCTTAAGAGGTACAAGTGAAGAACCCTTCCATTTAGCAACTGTACTGAGTTGATGTTGATGAGACATCCCCTTCCTAAATACTAATCAGATACTGAAAATTCCTGCTTGTTCGTTCTGATGTAGGAAGTATGTCAAAAGTAATTTTGTGAGGGACTAAAAGTAAGCCTTGGAAACAATGATTCCATAAGTTTATATAGCTGAACTGTGATTCCTACAGAATACTGATTTAGTTTTTGCTCTTGAATTTACATGTTAAACCCTCAATTTTTTCCTATGTTGACAACCAGTAAACAAACTAACTATGCTAGCTTATGTAGTTTTATTATCTTCAGTTTTTTCACTGTCTCTGGAAACAGGCAACCACTTATGATTTGCTGCTGGAAATACTAGAGCTTATCAATCATTAAACTGATTTTAATTAAAAGTAGCCCATCAAGGCTGTTGTGGGAAAAGCTCTTTTTCTTTTGTATTTATTCATGGTATAACACAAACAGTGTTTGTACATGCTGATGGAAATGCAAGGTTACTAAAAGTAGTTTCGGGGAGCGTTGGTAAATAAAAGCTCCCCACATTAAGGTGAACATGAAGTTGTTCTTTGCTTGGCTTGAAGCATGAATAACCACTGTGCTTCTGAAAGCCTTGTGCTTACTTGCTCACTACTTAACTCTGCACATATTAAAGATACTGGTGATGATATTGACATGTTAAATAATTTGGCAGTGATTGGAAAGTAGGAAGATGGAACAGAAAGGAAATGGAATCATCTCCTGGATTGTATGCGAGGGAGTCAAAGCTCGATCAGTGAAAACCAAAGAATCAGCAAATGTGTGAGACAGCAAACACCGATCTTCCTGCCCTGGCTGCTGGTGCATTTGTGTAGTTCCCTAGTTTATGGGTGGGAAACCTGGGTCTGGCTGGCCTCTCTGAGGCAGGAGAGAAGTCTGTAAAAACCTGCAACTGTTTCATAGTTTTCTCTATGAAAAAGAAATGCTTGTGTGTGATGGATGCAGAGGTTACAGCACAGGCAATGGTTCTGGAGACTTGGGGCTGGGTGCATGCATTTCCCATGCAGAGCTTGAGAACAAAGTGAGTTTACAGTTGAGAGTGTTTGTAGGGTGGAAGGAGTTAATATAAAAAGGACATTTAATGCACAATACAGACCTTGAATTTTTTATTTTTAGCTTTGTTACGTAGCAATATTTGAAGAGTGCACAGGAATGACAAGGATTAATTTAGAACTGCTGTGGAAATATGTTGATAACTTGCTCATATTTGTCAACTTTCCATGGGAACTAGGAGTTGCTATGAGCTCCTTTCTGCCAGGATCTTCACAAATAATGTGTTGGATTTGGTGTGTACGAAATGAGCACTGGAGGTCTTACAGCTGATTTAATTACTGAGCAGTGTGTTGATTGACTAGTGTACTCCTGTTAGGAGGAAGGAGCTGAGGAAGCCCTAAAAGCACAGTAAAGCTGTACTATATGTAAGAGATAAATTCATGCCTCTACTGAGGAAGGTCCAGAAGCATCCTCCTGAAGTTGCCTGGAATCAGAACCCATGCTGCTCTGGACAGTAGGAATTTACAGAGGGCTGAGCAAGCTGCCGCTTCGGTGAAGTGAGTGAGTGAATTCTTCCACTGGCACTTAAGATCAGTCTGCTTTTATTATTCAAAGGCCGTACTGGTTTGTTCAACAAAGTGAGCAGTCTTTATTCTGGGGATCCAGATTTCACTAATTAAATGATCCCTGTTTTGTACTTGAGCAAATGAAGTGGTGCAGAACACATAAGCACATCGCAACAACAGCCACAGCAGCTTCACAGAAGTGACAGCACAAGTGCAGGGAATAGTTATTCACCTATAACTGCTTTCCCAATAAATAATTTTTTATTATCCCCCCCCGTTTAAAGACCAGTTTGCAGACACTGAAGAACTTAATGGATTTATTCAGAAACATGAGGGCTGCAGTATCGATCAAGGATTTGAGTAGCAAGCAGAGCAAGCAAAGAGACTAATTTTAAAATTGGTTGTCTTGGTATGTTTGGGTGGAAGCTTGGGTTGGTGTCTAGAGCAGGGTTATTGAGGTTTTCATTTCACATCCACCACTGTTATTGGACAAAAAAAACCAGACTTGTCCATCTTCCAGGAACTTGGTTTGCCTTTATTTCAGGAGTCCTGCTCTGCCTCCTCTGTGTACTTTTTAAATTAATGAACACCAAACTGGATGTTTCTTGAGAGGAGAGAGCTACATCTCTGTGCAATTGGTACAAAAAGCTACTTCTGCATGATAAACATGTAGTATTTGGTGGGTTCTCTGTGCTATTAAACTCCCTCTCACTAAGCAACAGACCCTCAGCTCGCTCAGATGCTGCTTTTTTTGACAACTGTTATCTGTCAGATTCTGAAATATTAGGCAGCATCTCCTTGAATTTTGCATTGCAGGTAGAGTTTTGTAGCTAAGCTAAAGTAGTTGCCTCCTTGAAGTAAAAGGAGATTAACTGCTCATTTGAGTTCTTGACGTTGTTTTTGATATTTATGTTAAAGTATGAATGCTAAGGCAAACATTGAAAGAAAAAATCCTATTCCAAGGCCTTTTGACCTTTTAGTGCACATATCCCAGCTGAATAAAAGGAGTTATGCAACCTCATGCACTTCCTCGCAACATCCTTGTTGCAGCTATAGTAACTGCTTATGTCAAAAAGTAATATTAGAAAGTATTTAATGTATTTTTAGAGTCTGTCTAATGCAACTTAGCTGACAAAGAAGAGCCAGTGCTGTGAGACCAGCTCTCTACAGACATTGAGAAATGTTGTGGCGCAAACAACATTTTGAGAACAACAGATCTCATTTTGAGGCCATGTGCGAAGCTGGAAATTTCCAAGCAATGCAAATTATTGCCTGACATAGGTAAGTGAAGACTAAAAATTTCAGTAGATGTCAGCAGGATGCCAGTCCCCTTGCACACCAATGGTGAAGTTCCCTAAAAAGCTTTCACTAATCTCTGGCTTTTCTGCTGCCAGCAGAGCAAGGCTTCCCCTTCCTTTGCTTTCCCAAGCTGATGCCTGAGGTCAGCTGGACCATCTTGCTCCGAAGCTACAGGAGCCCATCTTGTTGCCTTTGCCTCACCACCTGCCAATGAGCTTGAAATTTCTGGGAGACAAAGGATAACCCCCTAAGAGGGAAGTTTTTGCAGGCAGGCAGGCTGGGTGGGGGTGGCCATCAGCAAAGCAGCCTCACAGGCTGGACTGAACTGGCCTTTTACCCTGCTGCTGCTGGGGCTTGGCAAGGCACTGTAGGGCAGCTTGTGCTGCTGCTGCCAGGGTCACACCAAGTTTGGGAAGAGGGAAGGATCTGCCGTATTGAAGCTTTGGGTGATGATGTAGTCAAATCCTCTAACTTGCAGTTTGTTTCTAAACTTTTTGTTGTGAAATAGGGGTTCAGTCCAGTTCGCTCTGCCGGCACCACGGGTTGATAAGCTGCCCCCTGTGAGCCCAGCGTGCCCTCACTGCCCTCTGCCCCAGCCATCCCACTGCCCCACAGCTGCACAGCACCCAAACACAGCCTTCCCTGTGAGCCTGTTCTGTGTGCCTCCTCTTAGGTGAACACTGATTTACTGGGGGCAAGCTGCTGAAGTTTTGATGTTTCATGCTGCAGGTTCTTGTTAACTAAAAATCACTTTTTAAGTCACTGACCGAGATCTTCAATATGGAATTTCCACTTTTGTGACAAGATCTGGTTTCAAATCGTTTCTGACCCATAGTGTTGCATTGAAAATAACCCTAGCTTGCTTACAGCATTGTTATAATCTCCAGGGAGTAATAATGTGACTAAAGTTCTTGCTCTGTTCATTTTGAAGCCTTTGCTGTATTGCTGAAGACTTGGTTTGCTCTGTGATTGACAGTTGTAATTAGTGACATTTTGCATGTTCGCATGTTTCTGAAAGAATGCAAATATGGCCTAAAATAATTTTTACTTTGAATAAGGATTTCTTCCCCTATATGTCTTAAGTTTCCCACAGCCTGCTTCCACAGTTTGACTGAAAGACACCAGGTTTTCTCATGATCTCCTGCTGGCTATTTGGGTAATTTGCTGAGACTTCCTTCTATTTTGACAGAAAAGTGATGTCAGTTTTCTGAAAACCAGGGAATGTGTTATTTTCTAGTCTTTTCTATATCGCCTTTCAGCTGCATGATTTCAGTTGTTGTAAATTATTAACTTTGGAGCACAGGGATTTTATTGCCTCTAACTCTTCTCCTGCCCTTTGAGTTGCAGGGTTTCTTTCACTGGCAGTGTGCACTGAGAAATCATGTTGGCTACTTGCAGCCCTGAAATTGTAAGTTATCCCATTACACGGTGATTTTTCCAGCTCAGTTCTCATGAGAACCTTGAAATAGGTTTTCCATAAAAATATTCCAGACACTCTTTTTTCTTTTAAAGGCTATAGTCAAATTTGAAGGGATAATCTAGCTATTGTTTCTAGTGATACACATGTTCTATCCTGATGATTTTGTAAATTATAGAGGATTTTTATAGTGCAGTCTGGGTCGCTGAGAACCTGGTGGATTCTTTGAACAAGCTTGCTTGTTCTTTGGCTACAAGCAGACAAACATTATTAGCATCTTTTAACTGATGGAAACTCTTCCATGGAAAATGCACACAGTCTTACTGGTTTTAATCTGCACTCCATGGATTTGCAGTAAACTGTAATAAAAGGTTTAGGTGTCTTATACCTCCATTTCCTCAATGGCTCACAGTAGCATCATCGGGAATGTACAACCAGTGTGTTCACCTTTGTGATTGCAGTTCTGTCATCTTCCTTTCTCTATAGCTGTTGTGGTATTGTCTGAGAAACAGGACTGCTGAATTTGAATTTGATATCACAGTGTGCTGATACTTTCAAACTGCTAGGTTCCTCATCTTCATTATGGTTCAGGATGGCCAGTATTTGTTGGAAAAGAAAAAAGAAAAGTAGTAACTATTCAGAACAAGAATTCACTTGCATTGAATAAATATCGTGAGCAATTCTTTTTATTAGTTTCTCTGCTGAGACATTAATCTGTCTTAAAATTTGTATGAGATGTGCCTTGGTTCAATTTCTGCCCTTTTATCTTAACACTTAGATAAGCCAAGATAAGAGAAAGGTGATTAATTACTTGGCCTCAGTTACTCCTACCCTCATAAGCAGCCCCATGAAAAATTGCTGCAGGAGGAATTACATGCATTGGTCTACTTGCACAATAAAAACAAGCTTTAACAGTTGTTCCTACCATGGTTAGGTAATCCTGTTAAAGCAGAAACATCTGCAAGTTTTATACTCAGGATGTCTCTCTGGTTTGATGAAAACAAAATAAAGGACAGATGTCAAAGATGCCAAAGAGCATTTTTCTTTCTCTTCCCTCCAAGAGTCCAGCTTCCTGATGTATGTGCTATTATTTACTGTGCCCCATTTAATTCTGTGTCATAGTCAAAATTGTTTGCAAGGGTTCTGGCAGTTTGAAATGGGGTACCAGGCTTCTTTAGCAAACTCAAAGCATTCATCTGACTGACTGCTGAGGTACAAACATGAACAACACACAGACATCTCTCACTGAGATGTTGAGGAAATAGCTGGTCAGGCCTTCCCAAGTGTCTGACTCACAGCACTCCACAAAATCTCAATCATGTGATTTAGCAAGGCATAAATTAAACCTGAGGTGTTTTTTTTATAGGCTTAATTACACCTGGTGAAGCAATGTCCTTTTGCTTGAGCAGGGAGTTGCCACACTGCTGCAAAGGCAAACCATTGCAGGGAGAACAGGAAGGTTTGAGCAGAGCCTTGGAGTTCATGGGACAAGCAGGAGGAATGTGTGTACACTTCCATGGGATTTGGTGGTGGGGTTTGCCTGTGACTGTAAGGATGATTGATTCCCCGTTTGCCATCACTGCTGACTCAATAAATGACATGATCAAGATGAGCATGTGTGTCTCAGATTTTGTGTCTTTTTCCCCCTCATATGGACTAGTGAAAGAGAAATGAACCAATGGAAAGTGGGCATGCCTGCCTAAAATAATTAGTGGTTGTATTTAGTCAGGAGATCTTTACATAAAACCGGTGACACTATTGTTCCTTTCAGTCAATTTTTGTGATGTAATATCTATAAGAAATCATTATGCTTTTGAGGGGACGTTAAAAACCATCATCAGTTTCACCCTCCCTTGCCACATTCCAGTGTTTGCAGGATTCTAGACTCGTCTAGTCCATGTCTAGCACCACACCTGGCAAATGGGAATTTTAAGTATGTTTCCATGAATAAGGAGGCCAGCACAGGCTGGTATGTGAAGCATTTGCTAAGCCCATGCAACTGCAACCAATGGGATATTTTCCACCATTAGGGGAAAGGGCTGGAGCCAATGCCGTCCCAGCCACTGCTGGGCTAATGCTTGGACTGCCTGTTAAACACAGAAGGTAAGTGCTCAGGGGAGAGCACAATGTTCCATTAATGTTGTATCATCGTATTGTGTAATGGGCCTTGCTGGATACGAACTCCTTTGTTAGACTGTTTTCTGTAAAAACACTGAATAAAAGATGTCCCTTTACCTTAAACCTCCATGGGGATTGCAAAATTGATGACAACTGGTTTTCAGTAGTTGTGAATGGCAGCAAAGTCCAGTTACAGGGCTCAGGGCTTCTTTCTTACAGAAACAGCAACACTCTCCCACCATGAGGACATGGATAACAGAATCCATCCCACACATACTCCCTTTGAAACAGACATAAAATTGTTGAATAATCACCATTTTGTGAAAGTTGCATTGAGGTGTTTGTCATCCTGGCAAAGCACTCTTGTTTACTGGTCAGCTTTCATTTTTATGGCCTGTTACATCAAATGGCATTTTTACCAAGCTCAAATCTTTTCTCAATCAAAGTCTTTAGTAGTAGGGAGCACTTTGAAGTCAACTTAAAAAGCACATTCAGTTCTTTCTAGTATTTGAAGTTCTTTGCCTATTGCATAAGTTACAGGCCTAATGCACTCCCCTTACTCCCGCACATAAATTGTACTGAAATTCAGTCTGTCTTCCCCAACCTGGAATTTGTTAATCACTTGGACACTGCCACAGTCATAAAACCATGAGCCTGCCACAATTCTTCTGAATGATCAGATTTCTTTCTTGTAGCCTCACACTTTTTATTCAAGCACTCTCCTATGGCATCCACTTCCATGTTGCCATACTACATAGAGTCCTGGCTCAGTTTTAACTTGGCTCCCTTATTCAGTCAAAAGATGGGATTTTAATTATTATTTTTAAGATGCTCAGCTTCTTGCAAACTATAGGGGGAGATGTTTGCTCATCAGGTTTTTTTCCCAGTGTGAAGCACTCATTTTTGTTGGAAGAAAAGAAAAATCCAGCCAACAAGCAATATTTTTCTGTCTATCCAACAAAAGAAACCCCTCGTTACCAAAGGGAGAATGAGGGAGAGGGACTGCTCTGGTTTTGTTTCAGTTTCAAGATGTTTGGCTTCTTTCTGCAGATGGGTGCTCCTCTTATCCTTTGGTGCTTGGAAACATGACCTTTCTATCCAGTCTGCTTTCCACTTTATTTTTTTTTTTTTCCGCTACAATTTATATAAAGCTGTTACATAATTTATACAAAATCATTTGTTTAATAAAAAACTATCCTATAAAGAGAATAAGGGATTTGGTATCAGATATAACAAGTAGGTAAACCAATTCCTTCATCTTCTACGTTTATAGCAACATTATTCCCTTTACAGAGAATTTCCTCTCATGTCATATGTGGTACTTGAGAATCAGTGAAGGTGACTTATTTCTAAAGGAAAAAAACTTTTTTTCTAAGCCTTTTCCTGCTTTACAGTTGCCTGTATTGTAGCAGCCTGGAGGGAAGGTGCCAGTGCTGGAGCCAGGCCCTATGTGTACCTGCACAGACCACAGTCACTTCAGGATCCTGTTTTATAACACTTCAAAATTATATCAATTTCAGAAAAACAGTTTTGACGTCGTCATGTGAATGTGATCTTCAGAGAGTAAATTAAATGGGTTATAACTGTCTTCCCTAGTGAATTTATGGCATGGGGAATTTCAGGTCAGCTCAGCTGACTGCCTCATTTTTCAAAGCATTTCACTATGGGTTCTACATTTTCAGTTAAGCTGTTGCTATTTAAAAAGATGACTTCCGTGTCATTTGCAAAGCATGTAAAAGCTGGAGGCGATTCAGCATTTTGACATTCTTAATTAACTGATGGCCTGTCATGAAAGTAGGTTGTAATTAAATGATATAGTAATTTTGGCCGTGCTGCCTTCCAAACTATTTTTATATCTCAGCAGAATAATTCAGGTGGTGACATCATGTCAGTATATGTGCTTCTCCTTCCTCAATGCCTGCTCAGGAATTGTTACTCATGGTTCGAAATAGCTTTAAGAAAATAAATTCCAACCAGTTCTTGGTGAAGAAGGAAATAGAAATTTTTAAAATTTCCTGTCGCAGACTGTGGCCTGTTATCCTGTTGGGCTCTATGAAGATGACTTGTAATATATGACAACCTACATGTCCTGTAAAAGAGACTCACATGTTCAGGGTTTCTAGGGCAATCCAGATGAGTTCATGAAAAATGGTGGGAGAAAAAGGTAATTCTAATGGCTACAGAGCCTGTGCCTTGGGATATTGCTAATTATTTGAGTAAGATTGGATTTGGATTTGGGCCCAAAGTACTTTTGACTAATGAAGATTATGCTGTCTTCAACTAGAGGGGTGGGTGTTGAAATGAGAGTGCTTTTACTGGATAAGCAAACAGTTTTGTGGAGGTATTCCAGGATGGACATGTCCCTAACAGAGCCTGACAGTGTTACTGTTCAGAAATGAGTGGGATTTGTCAGGAGCCAGTAATACCTACTGCATTTTGAGCCAGGTTCTTTTGATGTCCATTTTCTGATGTGCTGCCCTGGGGAAATCTGCCATCTATTCATCTCTTCAATCCTTTAATAACATCCCTTGTGCCAGGAACATCATAATGCTGAACGCCGTGACTGAGACATTACTATGAATATGCTGAAGATCCTTGCTTGGTGTGCGATGAAACAATCTTTAGGGAATAACTGAAACAAAAGAGTGTGTAGGATATCCTTTAATTCAATGAAGAATGTGGGTGGAGAAGTAATTGAAATGAACAAGATGCTTTG
Source organism: Eulacestoma nigropectus (assembly GCA_013397775.1). Classification (NCBI taxonomy): domain Eukaryota; kingdom Metazoa; phylum Chordata; class Aves; order Passeriformes; genus Eulacestoma; species Eulacestoma nigropectus. The sequence goes on along the minus strand of VZTE01005518.1, from coordinate 917,793 downwards.
GATTTTCGTTAATGCCTTGAATACTTCAGGGTGTACTTAAAGCTTTTTGTGTGCGTGTGAACCATTTCACTGCTTGAAGAACTGATGAACGCAGGAGCCCGTGTTTTTTAACCATTCTTTGCCTGCCCCCTATCACACCTTTTTTCCTGAGGTATGAGCACTGTATTCCCTGTGGCAGTTCTGATAGAGGAGAAATAACACTACAAAGAATTTTTGGCCTGTGTGTGGCTGACTGACAGCCACCTGCTGCTGAAAGCTACTGCAGTGGCTGCCTTCCCTCTCTGTGCCCTCAGCAGTGGCAGCCATTTTGGCCTTCCCCTACAGCAGCCACCAGTTGCCTCAGCCAAGTGTGGTTAAATTCGAGCAACATATTCCCAAATTATTTAAGGGCAAAGGAAGATGTGCCTGCAATCTGCAGCACAGGTGTGTGACTCTTTCTCCTTTGAATGACAGCTTCAAATACTCTGTGCACAAAGGATGGTAGTTTTGATGCCCACTGCAGCCACTGTCCTTAAGGAGAAGTAGTGAGGAAAAGACCAAGATGCCAACAGCAGATAAGCCAAGAAAGCGTTGCAAAAGTGATGCCTGCCAGATTCTTTCAAGAATAAAATCCCTTTTGCTGGAGTTTGACTCAATCACACCTTGAATGATTTAATTACAAAAAAACATTAACCAGAGCTTGGGAGTCATGCATGTCCATGCATAGCAGCTATTCATCTATCTCCAGTGCAACAAAGAAGGGAAATGCTTAAGATAACAATGAGCCAACTACATCTATCGCTTCCTTTCAAGTAAGTTTCAGTTCCTCCCTAAAGAAAACTCTGCTCTTCCTTTGAATCTAGAAAAACCTAAAGAATAAACTCATATATACATATTCAAACCCTTCACGGTAGCATTGAAAGAAAAAAAAAGGTACTATAGATGAAGTAAACTTTTGTTTACTTACATCTTCATAAAAAAAGGCCCCTCAAAAAACAAAACCAACCAGACTGGAAATATGTAGCTGCATGGTCATAGACAAGTTGACAACTCTACACTTGGACTGAAAACTTTGTCTGAAACATATTTCCTACCTCAAACAGAAACTATGAGCTTCATGGAAGATGTGTGCGCTCACTGCTCCTGCTGTCCCTCATCCCTGCCTTCCTCTGCCCCAGCACTCACTGGGCTCCTTCACTCTGCGTCCTCCCTTCTCCTTCCGAGACTGGCAGCTTTCCTCTCCTCCCTCAGGTTCACAGACCTGCAGATGTAGAGGAATTGGTGAAAGAAGATAATGAGAAAAAATACTATTATAGCATTCCCCCTCAGGGCCCCAGTGCTGCACACCGATGTTTGTGAGGCACAGGGATAGGATGCATCCCTGTTTGCTGTGCTCTGGCAGCACAGGCTATACAAGGAGTCAGACGTAGCAGTTTCTGACCTTCATCTGTTTATTTTGTCTGTGTTCCCACCTTGGACTTCGATTTATATTTAGGTGCCTTTCACGTAACCACAGAACAGAAGAGCTTCCCTAACTCAGTGACACGGCCCCCTCCGCTCTGGCCGTAATCCTCACCCTGTCAATAGGGATAGGACTGAAGAATTAAAAGCTGAAAATGACACCATATAAAGACGCAGAGAAGCTTGGGATTTAAAGATAAATGGAAAACATCATAATTTTTACAGAAGAAGGACGAGGAGGAACATAGCAGAAATAAACAGAATTGAAGATTATACAGAGAACAATTTTTCCTATATGAGAAAAAAAAGGGCTATTAAGTTAAATTGTGCAATAGAGCATTTACATCCACTGAAAGAAAATACATTTAAAGTGCCACAATTAGTGCATGGAACTCACTGTTACAAGACATCACAGATTAAAACACGATTTAAAATGATTAAATATTTTTCTGTGTAAAATGTGTCTCCATTTACATAAGTACAATGATGAACAGATTTATTTAATTTGTTTACTGAATCTGTATAAAAATCTGACAGCTTTTTTGGTCATAGAATATAGTTATGCTGGAAGAAATGAAAGAAAAGACACATCAAAAGATATCACTTCAACAGTCATAATAAAGAGTTATTTAATAATACCTATGTTGATGTGATTTTTCAGTTTGCAGCAGCTTTATTTTGCACTGTATGTAATTAAAATCAAGTCAAGTTTGCATTGTAGTGTTTTGATTTCTCTAAAATTCTTTTGTTCTTAGAATTTTCCTTGCATCTGAAGCGTCGACATTCAAGGGAATGGGTTTCTGTCCACAAAAACAGTCATTCAAAAATCCTCCACAAAACATCCTCTGTGCTACTGTTGGCTGGTGGAATTTCTCTCTGCCAGTGTCTGGTGGGGTTTGCTCCCAGCTAACACATTGAATGAGCCTTGCTTCTAGGAGTGAGTGCACCAAGCATGTTCACTGAAGCCCACACAAATGCCTGAGACATTATTTGTGAGCTTCTAAGCTCCCTTGTAGGGCCATTTCTGGTCTAGGTTGGAGAGTCTCAGTTTAAAAATCACCTGTTCTTCACCATTGTGCTTCCTCTTGGCCGTGAAGTGTAGAAATGGTGGTGGTGCATATGGAAAAGTGTGTGGGGCTGTCAACAACTCAGAAACTTCTTTACAGAAGTCATGAGATCCTTCTCCACAGAGTTGTGCTGGGGCCTCCATCCTCACCAATATATCATACTTAAGGCAGGTTTTTTTAGACCAAACTGGCATGAATTACGACTTTTATCCAAACAATGAGAATCTCAATTCTCCTACCATCCGCTATCCTCTGGCACAGCTCCAACATTATTCCTGGTGTACTAGCAGCCTTAAAAGAATTTTAGATGACTGAGGAAATTAAATAATAGCACATCCCAGGGATACCCCAATATACATGGGATAAGTTGTAAAATCAGGAGTTCTACAATTCTAGGCCAAACTCTTCAATGCATTTTTTGAGTGATAACGAGCGAGTTGTTTAATCCTCACAGAGCGATTAGCAGGTTTCAACTATTTGTAAATTACTTTCAGATCTTCAAATGGAAAATACATATCTGTCAGCATTTTAGGGAGATGAAGTTCTGTAGATGGAGTTAATGTTTCAGCTCTTATTCATTTTTGAACCTCAAAGTTCTTTTGTTTCAGTGAACCAGAAAGCACATATTTAAGTGATGATTTCATATCTTCCAAATGATGGCTTTTCATGTAATCATCATAATAACCTTTCCCATAAGAGACTCTCAAAGTAGTTTCACAGACCTTCCTAAGGACTCATGGGATACTTACTCGTGCTGTAGATCTAACTACTTTTACTGCACACATGGAGAGGGGATCAGAGGGGTTAAATGTCACTCAGCAAGGCAGCAAAAAGTTGAACAATAACCTGTTTCTCCTGATTCCAGATCCTGGTGAGTTTTTTGTTACTGAGCACAGACATGTTCATCTGGAATAGCCTCACAAATACATGAACTCCATGAATATTCACTAAAGCCACTTCCAGCTTCTGGCCAGAACAGGAATGTAACCATAAAGGTACTTAAGTATTTCCAGGGCTTGTAAATACAGATAAATAACAAAGTAAACTATAAGAATTAAATGATCCAGTTGTTTATTGGAACTACTAAATCCTGTAATTTGACTTCTTGCTTAGCAGAAGCTTTCAAATTACCTGAGTATCACATCTCACACTCAAATACCGAGTCCAAATAACAACCCTTGAAAAGTTGTCCTGTGAGTATCAGAGCGAACTTGCACATGGATTTGTGTCTTCACCCTCTCACCTCTTCCCTGCGCCAACCTCAGCCCTACCACAACCAGGATCACCCTGCTACCACAATGACTTCAGCTCCCTCCACATTTTCTGCAAGGCCAGGGCACTAATTGACAAACTGGCTGCTGCCACACTGAGTATGGACCAGCAGAGTTGGACTTGCTTTGGATCAGCCCCTCTGTGTCTGGCCATGGATTAACACAGAAATTGAAAGAACTAAATTTCCTTTGAGACTTACCACTTTTTCAGCTGTGGCAGAAATTGGCCAAGAGATCCTAAAGATACAGGAAAGAGGGAGGGGGAGAGAAAGACAATTTAACTGAGTAAGTGCTATTTCCTTGTGAAGTTTGGGGTAATAAGCTAAAATGGGTGCCAGAGGGAGAGAAAGAGAAAAAATTGAGATGTTCTTAAAGTGCAAAGCCCTTGCACAAGCTCCCATAGAGGTTTAAAACAGATAGAGACACAGATCTTTTAGAGCCTCCAGACCAGTATCTGGAGTATGGACAGAAAAGTGATGGGTGTTTCAAGATTTAGCCAGCATAGACAGTAAAGAAGTTATACCCCTTTCAAATGCATAACCTATTGAGTTTACTGTTGAAAAGGATTACCATCCAATCTTTTTTTTCTTTTTCTTTTTTTTTTTTTTTACTCCTAAGAATACATGGCATATTTAAAATTTGAACTGGGCAAAATGAGAATAGGTATTCAGCACGGAATGACTCTAAACTGACTCACACAATGAGATGGTGACCTAGCAGGCCTTTTTCCTTCCAAGAGATTAAGTCCTATCTGGTGGAAAATGCATCATAGATTAATTAAGTGCCTATGTATTAGTGGCTTTATCGTATGACTCACTAATACTCAGTTAACCTTAATATAGGATTCTGAGAATCTTAAGCCAAGGATTTTATTGATTCACATTGTTCTGGTGCAGGTAGTACTTGAGTTTAATGGATGAAGTCTGCACAGAATTTAGAAAAATCAAAGATTCAAGGCTGATGAGGTAATCAAAACATATTAAGACAGACACCACCGGAGCTGGGCCAGTCCCTCAGCCACTAGAGGGCAAAGCCACAGCATTGCAATCGGCAGCGCTGTCTGCTCGCCTCTTTCCAAGGGTGTTATCAGCGAGGGCGTTTATTTTACAACAAAAGCTGGTTAAATGATCACTAAGCCCTTCACTAGGAATGGCGCTAGTAATGAATACTTAGAGTATTGTTTCTGTCAGAGTGTGGTATGCAGGCAGTTATTAGCAACTGTGCAGAAAAAAAGCCAACATTTTCTTCCACGAAACTGTGAATAAAAACTTCAGTCACCCAAGAGGTTTGGACTCTTAGGCTCACAGCACAGGCCTTTCATACTCAAAGTCTTGCATATCAGTAGAAGGCTGAGTACTTGTATCAGGAAGTATGCTGGGAAAGTAATGAACATTCTGCTGCAAGGTTTCCTAATTTTTTGATGGTACCAGATCAGACTGAGAAACTCCTGAATGTTTCAGTCAATGACAGATTTTGGAGATGTCCAGAGCTTTATGTACAATCCCCTACCCAAGTCAGCCTTTGACCTTCTAATAGTAAGAATTCTTGTTCTCTCCACTGGCTCTTGTCCTCTCCTGTGCAATGCATGTCATCAAACATCTATTCTCTGCTCACACTAAATTTCCCACTGCACTTTTCAGAAATCAGGTGTGGGTCAGTTTGATGTGGACCTGAGAGACTGCTTGGCACAAGATCACTGTGCTGTCTGTGACAGTGGCCAGAAGCAGATGCCAGAGGAAGAGTTTAGTAGCAGGATAATCATATAGTCACACTTGTCAGGAGCAACCTCCCAGCTTCCAGCAATGTATGTCTCAGGCTTCCCGAGTGAGAAAAGTTATCTTGGCATGCAATATGCTTCAAAGGCTTTGCCTTCTCTGAACGAGTCCACCCATCCCTTCAACCATTGTAAACATCGCCATCCCCACGGCTGCTCCCATCATGTGCTGAACAGCACATGAGCTGTGTCAGATGATGCTGAAAGAGATGACAGGTTGTTACTTCTTAGTGCCCAAGGAAATCGACTTCTGCATAGACAAGCAGCCAGAATCCACAGCTACAGACAGAGAGTTCCATCTCCCCGGGAGCAGACTTACAGGACTGAACTCCTGCTTCTGTTTAAATTAAGTTTTTACGACCTCCTGATTTTGACATTCCCGGTGCTGGGAAATCCAGCTTGTCCTGCCCTAAACTGTCTTGGTGATTAATTACCTTCCCTGATAGGAGACTTCACAAGAAGATGAATACATCTGCATACACTCACTGAATCTTCGAAGTCCTTAAAACCTGTGATTGAGTCACCCCTTCACCTTCTTTTCTGACACTGAAATAGGTTGAACATTTTCACTTTAAATCATTCTTACTGATCTTCTCTGAACCATCTCTTTTTCAGCTTCTATTAAGGAATTAAGGAATTTGGGTATCAGACTTCAGGAGCAAAGGGATTAGTACCAGAAAAATAAATACAGACATCTTTCTATATGCTCCTGTTTATAAACCCAGCATTGCATTATCCTCTTGACTACAGCACCACACCACCTGCTTATTTTCTTCTGATTATATGTGATGATTCTTGAGGTTTTTGAGCATTAACTTGTAAGAGCACAAATTCTCTCATCCTATAATCACTCTCTCTGTTCCTTGGTGCATGGTTTTACATTCGGCTGTACAGAAATGCACATTACTTGTTATCAAGCTGTCTCAGCTACTTTACAGCACAACTTGTTATTTATGAATCCCAATTGCTTACATCACTTGCAAACTCTTTAAGAGAGGATTTTAGGTTTTTCTTAGAGCCATTAATATCAATATAATGCAGTGTAGAACTAATTGCCATAGGATGCAGAAACACAATCTTTGATGATGACTTTTTATTTCCCCACTTTTTAACTGTCAGTTAGTTAGAGTCTCAACAGTTTAATATGTGCTGTGATGAGTCTCTATCATTTTGGCTTCTTAATTAAAATGTTGCAAGTTACCAGAACAAATATTTTGCAGACCTACTTACCTTTATCAATCAAACTTGCAATGCCATTAAAAAAAATCAAATTATTTTAGCAAGATTTATTTTCCACATTAATTTGCTTTTATTGTGTTTCCACTCTTTAATTCTTTTTTAATCAAGTAATGTAGATAATGTCCCATTTTATTACCCAGAATTCTTGTCAGTCTGGCAGGTTGTGATTACCTTGGTCACCTTGTTTACCATTTTAAAATATTGGTACAATATTTCATCCAGTCCTCTGGAACTTTAACAGTGTTCCAAGATTCATTGAAAATCAACATTAATGGTCTAAAGATACTCTGTGCCAGTGCTTTTAAAACTTTTGGATGCAAGTTACCTGGACCTGCTGATAGCCAACTTCATTAGCTTCTGTTTAACATCCTCCTCAGTCTTCGTTGTAATGGAAAGTATTTCATCATCATCATCATCATGTATTTGTGTATCATCTGGCTCTTCCCCAAAACCAGACCAGGAATAGTTATTGAGTTCTTCTGCTTTTCCTACATTGTTGTTAACCATTCCACTATTTCTACCTAGGAACAGAGTGAAGCTATTATGAAACTTCCTTTTCCCCCAGGTTTCTGCAAGTTTCACCATGTAGCTAAAAAATCCTCTTATTTGTCCTTAACTCTGTTGTTCAAAGATTACTCTGGCATCATTTTGAATCCCTAGAATTCCCTGGAACTCCTAGATCCCAGTGTACATATGTTGTCACACACATCTTTGTAATGACTCTGTAACTCTGTGCTGCTCCCTGCAACCAGGGCATCTCAGAGCTTCCCCTCACCTTACTAACTGTGGTCTTCTCACCCCCTTTCCCATTCCCTGCCTTTTGCAAATTGAAGTATCCTCTTCTCTCTGCTCTCCTTTTTGCCTTTTCCTTGGTAGCTTCTCATAAAGAGCTGGGGAGAAGTGGCAAAATACTCAGGAAAAGAGGTGGTAAACTCAATACCAAACATCCATGCTGTCATGTGGGAAAGTGTCAGGCACCATTTCTTATGACAATGCTGTAGGGGCTCACGGACATGGAAGAGCTGCAGATACATTTTGGAGAGTTTGTAACTTGGACACTTGTGCCAAGTGAAAAGTCATCATCCATGTCTTACAGCCTTGCTGTGGCTTAGGATCAAAATTATCGGTTTGGCTTGTATATAGTGTTTCTCACTATCAATATTGAAATGTTTCCTCTTCTAGCAGAGGGAGCACACTGATAACACAGGATGGGCAATCTCCCTGCTCTAAGCTCAGGTGTCTGGCACCACAACTGCCCGGAGCAGCACCCTGGGGTTTGTGGAGTTTGCTGCTCCTCTAGATACATCTTCATTAGGAACAAGTCATGTGGCATCCAAGATACCCAGGAGGGATGGGGAATGAGACCGTCCCATCACCTTAACTCACAGAGATGTTTCCCATTGCTCCTAACTCCCGTTTTGCATGCTTTCATGTGACAGCCTTCTTGCAAAACAGCCAGTTATGATATCCTTCAGGATAAAACTCTCTGTATTTGGTGAGAAGACATCCCAATGAATGGCTGTATCCAGAGGAATAAAAGTAGAACAAAATTATGGTAGCAACATGCCTTTGTGAGACATTCGTAGATGGCAAAGCTATGCACTTGCATGCCTTTGGCCAGAGGTTATAGAGACTTACGCCGCTCACTCTTTAATTTATTTCCTTTTTGTTTGTCAGGCATATTGTGTGTTTATCAGTCTGAGGTGCTTCATGAGAATCATTTTGAGGACAGTAATTGTGTATTGCACCAATCTGAACCCCTCATCTGTGCTTCACAAGTATGACACCACTAATTGCTAAAGAGATAGCAAGTTGTGGTTAAACAGTAACGCTTTATGGGAGAAAATAAATTCCATCTCCATTAACATGCTACTCCCAGCTATGATGGATGAGCATTTTTTATCTCCTCAGCTATTTGCCCATGGATTGATGATTCAGTTGATTGGGAGTATCTTGTATTTTCTGCTTGAAAAGCACATAGTTCCACCAGAATCAATGAATAAACATTAAGTGCTTCCCTTTCATTTCAAGCAGGATGGGCTGATGCTCCTGGAGCAAGGAGGCCTAGATTTTATCGCCAGGGCTCATTACACTGCATTCACTGACATATACGGGAAGTCAATGGAGGAGCCCAACCTGCTAGAAAGTGATAGCCTGTAAGTGTGAAGGCCTGGGAAGAGGGAACGGCCGTGCAATTGCATTAGCAGCCACCACACTCACATTTCCCTCCTTCCTGGGCTGACATAGCACCCTGCTGTGGCTGGGAGGTCACGGACCTGCACAAAGGTGAGCGGACAGCGACTCCTTCCCACTCCCTCGGCAACAAGCGAGCCCTTCCTGAGGGGGAAGCAGGGTGAGGGGTTCCTGAGGCGAGGGATGATGGGTTCCTGAGGTGAGGGGTTCCTGAGGTGAGGGGTTCCTGAGGCAAGAGGTTCCTGAGACGAGGAGTGAGGGGTTCCTGAAGGGAGGGGTGAGGGGTTCGTGAGGCGCTGAGCGCTCGCTCTCTCGGGTGAGGCTGCAGGCGGCGGTGAGGGCGAGCTGTGCCGGTTCGCAGCCCGGGACCGGCCGCCCCCCGCCCACCCCGCGCCCGCCGGACCGCGGCAGACGCGGGAAGTGACATTTCCTGGAGTTCCCGAGCGCTCGCAGCCAGGCGAAGAGTCCCGCTCCCGGCATGGGCCGCCTCCTCTTGGACAGAGAACGGGTGAGACTCCGGGCGCAGTGTCACGGTTTGGTGTAACCTGTCAGCTCGCCATCGCGGCTCCTGTGAGGAACGAGCGCGCCTGTTTGTTGTTGTTTGGTGTGGGGTGGGTTTTGTTGTTGTTGTTTTGTGTTTGGTTTTTTGTTTGGTTGGTTTTTGGTTTTTTTTTTTTTTTTTTTTTTAATTTTTTGGAACCCTTTTTGCNTTTTTTTTTTTTTAAAGTTTCTGGAAGCCTCTTTGCTGAGGATTGAACGTGTCTGCCAGCGGATGGCTCCGTGCCTCGCACCTCTCAGGGCGGCCGAGGACGTCCCGCAGGACGGGGTGCCGCTCTCCGATTGTGGAGACACTCAACATGAAATGGCGAAATAACACATGGACGGCTCCCAGCCGCCAGTCCTTCTGCCCAGGTTTTGTGTAGTGGTCACACTACAAACCCGCTGCAGCCCGGGCCCGGGGCCGCGTCCTTCGGCCGCGGGGCACCGGCAGCGCCCGGTGGCGGCGGTGGATGCCCGGTGCCGCCCTCCGCCTCTGTGTGTGTGTGGCTGTGGGGCCCGCGGGCTCGGCGGGTCCCTGCGGGGACAGAGCGGGCGGCTGCTCCCGCTGTCCGCCCGCTGCGGGGCTGTCGGTGCGGGGGTGCCGGTGCGGTGCCCGGTGCGGATCCCGCTGCCCGGTGCGGGGGTGCCGGCGCGGACCCCGCGGGGCGGGGGCGCGGCAGCTCCGCGCCGCCTCC
>VZTE01005518.1:896871-907379 GCA_013397775.1 Eulacestoma nigropectus | reverse complement strand
AGGGCTCCGGCGCCTCGGTGGAGCCGCCGTATCGCCGACAGCGCCCTGGGCCTGCGGGCTCCGGGCGCCCCTTCGCCCCGCCGCCCTTGTCCTCCGCACGCCGCCAAGGGGAAGGCAGCGGTCGCCCCCCAGCCCTCCCCGGCGGCCGCCCCGGTCCTCCGAGCCCCCTCCCCGCCGTTCCCCCTCCGTCCCCGGGCATCCGGACTGAGTGACCCGCTGGCCCGGGGCACCTTTCTCCCCGCGCCGGCGATCGCGGGGATGGGGAAGGAGCTCCTGCTCCCCGCGGGACGCCCCGTGTGCCGGCGCGGGGCAGGGCGAGGCTGTGCCCGGGCAGCCGCGGCTGCCGGCCCGGCCAGGGGAGGATCCCTCCTTGCATCTCGTGCCCTTTTTATGGCCTGATCTCCGCTCTCTCCCCGGGCAGGGAACGTTACTTGCTCATCGCGATGTGTAACAAGTCACTCCTGCAATGGTGGTAGTGGTGGAGGGGGATGGGGAGAGCGGGCGGGATGCGTTTTATAACATCTCTAATTACGTGAAATTATGGTCATGTCTCACTCTAAGAATAACTGGCACTCTTGGCATGTCAGACTTTTTGCAGAGGTGGGCTAGTTTCTTGCTCATAGATGTTATGGCTAAATAGGTGCCTGTGGCAGAGGGTGGCTCAAGAATTGTTTTTATCTTCTTAACCAGAGAAACAAGTAGCAGATGGAAATTGATAGACTTCATGTTTTTGTGTTAGCGACCTTGTTTATTTATAGACAAGATATTCCTTATTATTTTATGACAGAGGTTTTCCAGAGGGTGTCATTTTTACACATATTTTCATTTAGTTCAGATATTAAAAGTTAACTGAATTATATCAGTCTTTTTATTCAGTGTGGTTGTCTCAGATCAGAATTTCTGAATACCACTGCCCTCAATTTTTGGGTTCAGACTGAACCCAAAACCGGAAGGAGCTGTGTACAAACAAGTAAAATAGTAATAATAAAAAAAGTGCTCTACTTGAATAAAAGCTCTTCTTTTCTTTGGGCAGCATTTAACTGACTAGGCAAGGCTTTAAAACATTGTAATTAACTTTTATTAGCAAGTAATTTTTGATTGCATGGAATGAATCCAGATTTTAGGTACACCTTCAGTGGCTGAGGCATTCAAATCCTTTGTTACTGCCTGAACCATCAGTGTGCTTCTTTTTATAAAGTTACAGCATGTGATGCAAAATGAGAACAACAGTCTCCTTGACCCAAGAGAGACAAATTTTAAAATCTCTTCAGAGGCTTGGGGAATCTGAAATGGAAGCTGAAGAAGGGTCTAAAATTTCAAACAAGCCTCCTTCTCTAATTGAAGCCCTGATCAACCCTGAACAAGTTACCATGTTCTGACACATGTGATTTATTTGCATTGCTTTATGGTGCCTCCTGTAGTGTGTGAGAAAGGAAGAAACCCACCGCAAAACCGCCGTGCTGACTCCTGATATTGGGTGTTATTTTTGTGTGTTAGCTTTGAGTCAGTTATGAGGCTGGGGATTAAATACTTTCAAACACACACTCATTTCAGGATCTGAGGCCTGGGGCTAAGGCTGAGATGAAATACAGTTTTTTTAGCTTGGCATGAAGTCTGGCTGTGGTTGTCTCAGGGAACAAAGGTAGAGACTGCACAAAGATGCAGTATTAAAACTTGTGGCCAAAGAATGGTAAGCCTTTAATGTCTGTCGTAGTCTGTCCACTCACTGTGCCAGCTTTGGCAGAAAACAGCTTGCTAGTTTTTCGATTTACAGACTATAGAAAATTACCTGGAAATTATTTTGCTAAAGGATTTGAGTGGTGTTTTGGTTTTGAATACAAGCTGGCCAGAAAGAGGTTTTGGGAAGAAGTTGTATGTTCATGTTTTGTTGATCAGAAAAATCTTTTTGGTATGCTAAGCTGAGAATCTTCCAAATAAAACTGATTTTCGTAGCCAAAAATCAGTTGAGGAGTGATAGTTTCGGTGCACAGTTAGTCTGTGTGCTGATGAATCTGATCTTTTCCAGAACACTGCTGTAAGACACCAGTATATTCATAGGCTTCTTTGAAAGTGTTATATAAAGGCTAACGTTTATTTTTGTAATGTGACTGAGATTAAAGAAATTGAGAGGTGGCCTGTTTATAGTTCTATTTGTGATTCTTTAGGAGACTTGGACTTTTAAATGGACAGAAATGTGAACTAATATGCTTGGTTATCCCTCCTGCTGTTTCTGTAAAGCATTGCAAAAGGTACAGTGGTACTACAAGTTTACAAAGCTTTTTGTGTTGATAAGAAATAGAAAGTCAAAAGTAAATGGCTGAAAGTAACTGAAAGTATTGAGTTTTAGGTGATAGAGGCAGCTTTTACTTCTGTGTTGGCTTGAAGTGTTGGCTGTATCTTGCAATACTGGGAAAATTGTATCAATTAATGTAAATGGATGGGAAGTTATAAAATATATATCAAGGATCCTTCATTGACATAGTGGTTTCTCCTTGAATTGGAGTTCAGGAGAAATAGAATTCAGGCTACCTATTGATACAACTTTTTTGACTAATGAATAGAGCAAAACATGCCATATAGTTATCGAAAACATAGCACACTGAAAAATCAGTGTGATAAATGTAAACGACCTTTATCACAATGCACACAAATATAATTTATATGTAAAGAATAATTATTTGTCTTATCTCTATAAATAATTTTATTCTTACATACAAGTAAAGTACTTTCCTACTTACTATTTGTTTGGCTGAGTTGCACTTAAACTGCTATTCAGATTGCATAGCAGACAGGGAGAATAGGAAAAATACTTTTAGGGTGAGTTTATATGTATTCTTTCACTGAATAATTCCAGTTTAGTTTATAACTGGATTATTCCATCAGTAATTATATTATTGTTTTATTGCTGCAAGAGATAAGCAGAGGTGGCTAATATTGGTACTTATTTTTCAGAAATAACAGCCCTTCAAGTAGTACATCAGCATAAAATAGGCTTAACATGAATGGCAGAGGAAATCCATAAAGTGTCACTTAAACTATTTTAAAGGCAGTTACTAGAGAAATCGAATTAATTTAAAAACATAGGTTGAAGGCAAGCAGTGCATGGCCAGGAATTTCAGGGCGTCAACAGAGGGTAAATTGTTCCTTCCCTATTCTTTCATCCATATCTGCTCAAGGGAGAGGGGACATAAAGAAGCAAGTCCAGTCAGCTGAGATTTGCACAGGCATAGTTCTGTTACAGTAAGAAAAATGGTAAAAAAAAAAAAAAAAAGGTGATAAACTGTGTGAAAAACAGGTGTGGAGTCACAACCTGTAGATCCTCTGTGTTTTAGGAAGTGCGGAGCTGGAGTGCTCTCTGAATAGCTTGTGTGATATCTTCAGTCTGAGGATAAACTAAGGCAAGAGTTGTATTAGTTATGAAGGCCAGGGAAAAAAGAGCTTTAGGAAACGTTAACATTGTTTTGTTTTCATGTGAAATTTGATATTTTGGAAATGTCAATATGTGGCAGTGTGACCATATGTTATGTTTTGAAGTTTTGGTGTTGATACCTTGAACTTCTCATGTGTTTTGTCCCCAGTTTACGTTGAGCAAAGGCAAACATGGACTTCCGTGCTGGATTCCACTCGCATTGGTTTTTTGTCTCTATGTTTCTTGAGTAGAAATGATCAACTTTCATTTGGAATTATTTGCAGATAATGCTAATAGCTATACCCCTGTATATTTTGTCTCTGTGTTGTATATAAAATATATAAATATCTTTGTCTTGCTTGCTATATGTGTTAATATTGTTAATATTATATGTCTGATATTTTGATGGCAGCTGAAGTTACAAACCTACCTGTGAATCAGTGGGGTCACTGTAGTATCAGTTGTTTAAGGGAATACCCCGAAGGTCCAGATGCAATCCAGTAGATTGCTAGGATTTTCTAGGTTTGTCTTTCAAGGATTTTATTGCATGCTGCTTGTTTCCTATACTTCTTCCCCTTCCTTTCAATATCCACAGGAAGCTTGATGAACTCTTGTTTTTAAGAGCTTGATTGCATAGTGGAGTTGAGCAGGGCTTTACATTTGGAAGTGGTATTGCCAGTTAACAACTTTTTGAAACATGTTATGTTGGATTTCTGTTGCAGTTTGGTTCCAACATAGTGACAAAGGTGGAAAGCTTTCCAGCGGAGGCTCGAGGCATCAGCTGCTGCTTGAGGCAGTGCTGCTGAACCCTGGTGTAGGGGACGGCTTTATATGTAAAGTAATGCAGTAAGTGTGCCTTCGCTGGTGTCGTCCTGATTTTTAGCCTGACTCGAGCTGAGCTGATGTTTGCAGTAGTTACAAAAAAGCACTAAAGCCTAATGCAGACGAAGCTGGAAGTGTTTTTCCTCTGCTATTTTCTATGTGTGAAAATGTGGAATTCAGTTTGGTAACTATTTTAGGGCTGTTTCCCAGCTATTCTTCATTAGTGGCAGAGGAATTAGGCATGAACAAAGATGCTTCAAGTGTTTTGAGCTTTTCTTTGCTTGTGCTGAGAAGATCCCTTGTCCAGTTAAGTGCTAGAAAATAAATGCTATATACCAAATTATTACCATGCTGCCTGGTAGTGTTTCAGTGTGAATTTTGCTTATTGACTACTTGTACTGCAATTTTGCAGAAGAGGCTTTTTTTTTGTTGTTGTTAGTAAAATGGTAGCTGGGAGGAACTTGTCATTCCCTCTTCCCAGCATACAAAGAATCCAGAGGTCATTTCCTATCAGGTGATAAATTGAAATTAGGCCATATGTGGGTCAGAGCTTCATGTGTGCTCTATCAATTACAGAAGAGCTGTAGCTGCTCTAGTAGTACTTAACAGCCTTCTGGATTCTTGCAGTTTTAAAAAATACTATAATTGGGAAGTTTTTATTTACTTCTATGATACACTATTTTTAAAATAAATAATAGAAGTCAAACTTTATACACATGCTTTGGGTACAACATTTCTGTCTCACTCTAAGTTTAAATTTTTATTTAGGGAAGTAATATGGGTGAAATACATTAGCAGATTCATATCAGATTATCAATGGAAGAACATACACTGGTTCTTTTTTCCAAGAAGTAGTGTGATGCACTTAAAAGAAGTTGGTAAATGTTCAGTATGAGAAGAAGATCAAAGAGCTTTCTAAATCGCATAATACCTTCTTTATCTGTGGATGACACTGACTATTAGAGGAGCTTTTCTGTTTCCAGGTTCAGTTTTGTTGTGTCAAAACTCTGCTTTGAACTCAGTGTACATGTTGTCTTACCTGTTTGCACTCCAAGTGTGAACTAGAAGATTGATTTAGGAACACTAAAATAAAGGCCAAGCCATTTGAAACTATGATTTTATAGTGTCTGTAGTTACTATAAATTCAAGAAGAATTGGCAAATTGTATGAATATGCATAAAATTTATTGCTTGACCAGTTGGCCAGTCAGATAATTGGAAGTTTGTAAGATACTACATGACAAAAATTGTAGATATTTTCAGATTTGTGAGTTTTTTGTTTCTCAGTTATTATTTACTGTGCTTCTCTTACATTTCTTTTAACCCAGTCAATGAAACTGTTCTCTCATCTGTTTCCTTTTCTTCTTCAACAACTTTGATTTTTTTTTTTCTCTCTCGTTTTTTTGAATTGTTGTATTTTAAGAGGAAGGTTGACGATTGCTGTCATTAATAGTAAAATATGAGTCCTGGTTTCTCGTGATGTAGATTCTTCTGGTCTGTGTGGTGCTCAGACCTCATTCTGATCTTGGGTGTGCCACACATCCAGTATCTCCGAGGTGCACTTTGGTGATGAGTGTGGGGGTGAAGGTAAACCCTGCCCCAGTCATCTGCTGAAGGTGCCTGGCAGAATTAAATTTGTATTCACACTTCAAGTTCTGCAGCTCTGAGCTTTGCATATCAATTTAAACAAAATATAATTAGTCTTGTTTCTCTGCCAGACTGGGAGGTGCAGTGAGTGAAGAGGTGCACGTTTGGTTTTGCTGCAGGTGTTGTAGAGAAGCAAAGGCAAGTGGGCTGCTGTGGTTTATTGCAGAAGAGAGGTGGATAACTGTGCTGGTTACTTCTTAAATAAGGGTGTTATGAAAGAAAAGTTTATCTTGTGTGTCACTCCCACCAACTGCTGAGTAGGGGTAGTGCTGTCCTGTGTTTTTAGTGCATCACAGGTCCAAGGACCATGTTGCCTGACACCATGCAATACTGAGGACAGAGAACTGGACTTGATTGACCTGGTGCTCTGAAGAGTTCGGTGGTTCTTGGATTGAGTCAGTGCAATGTGCTGGAACCAGTAATAAAGGAGCTGAAACACTGGGAATCTGTTCCAGATTAGTTTCTGGTGGCTGCAACATATTTTCCACCCATAATTCTTTAGATTTGTGGAAGATTTTGTAAGTAGCAGGGAAATTCTTACATGATCTGGACATGGAGAGAAGTATATTTTGTTTCGAGTTGGAAGATGTGTTGAATGAGTTTATAGTGTAAATCTTATCTGATGTTATATGTATCCAAGTCCTTGGAGATACTATATTAGTAAGCATTTTGTTCTACCATCTGTGGAATGAAAGAATCTTGTTTTTCTGTAGATGTAAATCCTTTTTGCCCCATAATATCTCTTCTTTTCCTTCCCTCTGCATTAATCCCATCTTTCTCACGTAACACCACAATTCTGTTTTTTTTCCCAGAGCTGTATGGCTATCGATTGCCCAGCAGGTTGCTGCCAAAATACATAGAGCAGCTTGCTTTTCCCTTGGAGGGCAGTCACTTGGATTTGTTTTACTGTGTAGTTGCTCATTTTCATGACAGACATATATATAATTTTTAAAATATGAGCATAAAGAATAGTAAATGAACAATATGATCCCGTAATCTTAATTTCTGTAGGAGGTTAGATTCAAGATACAACACTTGAAAAGTGGCAGCATCTGAACACTTAACCAGTATGTAAAAGTTCTCTTATTCATATTACTGAGACTGTGAATACTGAGCTTTCTTTGTAGGCTGGAGGAGACTCAAAAGTTACATGGTTAAAATATACCCAGCAAACCAATCATGCCAATGTAATTTTTTATTCCCTGTCTGCGCTGTAATGCAGATAAATGAACATTTAATAGGAATTGAGATAATGGAAGAGGAAAGTTCCCTCTTTGTCTGTGATTTTTTTTCATTTATCTTGCAGTCTTTTTGAAATTGCCCATTCGCCTGTGATGCTGTAGAAGTGCATGCTGTGTCTTGGAAATAGCTTGCTTCTGAGACTTAATATTTTGTATAGAAAGGCACAGGTATCTGATTTACACCCTTTTTGGGGTTTATACTTCAGTATACAGCTGCTGTTTCTGTTTGCAGCCACACTGGTAGTCCAGCAGAGCATATTGGTTGTCACTGTGTTACAAAGGTACGTTGTAAATGCTGTGTTGGTTAATTCAAAATGAGTATTTTAATGATCTCTTATTTGGTGAACTTGAAAGTATGTGCAAAGCCCACTTCTTAAGTTATATTATTAACAGATTACTTTAAATAGCATATATATTGAAACAGGCTCTTAGCTGAAACATCAAATTGCATTGATTGTAGTAATTTCGTACTGTGTTTTTGTATAAATGATGAAGGCTGCATAAAACCCCAGCGTATTTCATGTGTTTCATGTTCTTTCTTGACTCTTTTATAAATGTAACTTTAAAAGGTCGTTACTTAACCATCAGTCCACCTGCGTGCTTTTCTGCTTTCAAGTAATTGTGTTGCTGTACTGGCTTAATAGCTTCTGTATTGTATTTACCTTGGTTTCACTTAACAAGTCACCTGTAAAATGCATTTTAGCCCATCTCTGGAATTTGCTCATAGATTTTCTTTTTGTACACTCTTGTAGAATGAATGTGGGGTTTATTATGATGCCAGTTAGAAATTGTTTCATGAGACTCACGGGCAATAGATAATTGTATATGTAGTGGTTTTGTTCCCTTATTCATTTCCTATAATACCCCTTGTGGCTATATATATTTTTTTTTTTTTTCACTAAGCTTCATTTCTGTACAGATGGCTTTTAAATGTAATTGTACCTTCTAATTTGAGGAAACATCCAGTAGTGCCTCCTATGTAGTTAACAAAACTTGTCTTGACTAGAGGCTTCAAATACTGAGATGCTTGAGGGAAGTGGTCCTGGATGCTGAATACCCACTGTGTACATGCATCAGAAAATGCATTTCAGGCTACAAGGCTTGGGGTTTAAATGAATTTGTGAAGGAGCTTAATGATGGTAAATAATGATGAGGTTGGGTAGGAGGCAGGTTGGCAGTTAGGACAGTGTCTTAGGAAATGGCTGTTATTTTAGCCTTGTGGTTTTTTTCTTTTTTGATGGCCATTTTGTCTGAAGACTTCCATTTCTGTTTGCAACGTGGATGTACCACCATTGCTGTTGGGTTTGCTCCCACTGTTCTTAATCTTGTGTGGTTAATAAGGTTGTTTACAAGTATGTTTGTACCAGTAATGAACAGTAATGTTGGAGCATGGGGTTTCTCATTTTTTTGTCAGAGAAAGAAGAAAGCTTGGGTAGGGAGGAAACAAATGGATACTGGAAGAAGTGAGTGGGGAAGGAGTGTGAGAGGGGAAAAGGAGACCTCCAGATGAAGTAAACAGGAGTATGCTACAGGCTAAGAAGGAGGGGTAAAGAGGCAGGGATTTGTGGCTGAGCAGAATCAATCACCCTATCAGTCGACAGAAGAGGTGGCAGACGTTTCTCAGTTTTGCTCTATCTGAGAAATGTTGCATCTGAGTTCAGAAGAATTTGGTGTTCCTAGAGCTCTATAGGATTTCTGATAACTGTATTAATAGTCATAAATCATTAAGAATGAAGGCTTTCAAATATTTTTGGGTTTTATCTGTTAAGTCTTTATTTCCTGTGACTGCTAACGGAGATACAGAATTATGGGCACTTAGTATTATAACTAAAACTTCCTGGAGTCCAACATAAATTTCAGGTAAATGTCCTGATTGCTTCAGTGGCACAATATATCAGTGAAAAGAAAAAGAGCTTTACAGTGAACCTAAATGCAAGTTACTGCCTGTTCGTGGTGGTTAGTGCTCAGTCCCTTCAGCACTGTTACAAGCACGTTAATGGACCTCAGCATAGACGAGATGCATGCTCAGAAATAGCAGTTTCAGTACACACTGTTGCCATGGATTATTGAGTTGTATCGAGTGAGTTACTAGTTACAGATGACTTAAGACATAACGCACTGTGAGCACCAGCAGTGATGTTAGATCATGATCACAAACGTGGGAGGGAGCTTTGCTACACTTGAGAACAGTGTTTTATAATGTGTTTG
Source organism: Eulacestoma nigropectus (assembly GCA_013397775.1). NCBI lineage: Eukaryota > Metazoa > Chordata > Aves > Passeriformes > Eulacestoma > Eulacestoma nigropectus. Next base: position 898,053 of record VZTE01005518.1, on the reverse strand, counting down.
GTGTGATATGAATATGAAGGTCTACACAAAATGGGAATTAAGTTACCTACTTAGAGATAATTTCAGGGAGAAGAGAGTATGAAATAAAAGTCCCTATTTATTTCAGGGATACATGGTAATCCAGCTTTACATAACATAGGATTTGAGAAATAGTAACTGTTTGGTGTCTATAATTGTGATATTTCTTTAAAATGTATGTAAGAATTTAGAACACTGTTGTGTTACACAGTTATCAGATGAGCAGAGATGACCACAGGAGTGCTGGAAACAGAGCCTGTTGATAAAGGTGGTGTTAGTAGCTGCCTGACTGCTCTCCAGTGGTCTTTCAGAGTTTTTGCCTGTTCAGATGGTCCTTCCTCTAAAGAGCAGCTGAGTGCATAAATTGTGTTGCTTCCAGCAGCTTCTCTCTCTGGTGGGTACAACTTGGAATTGATGGGCTGGTAAATGGCAGCAAAGCAGTTTCCCTTCTTGCCCGTTGTCCTTTTGATCTGTCTCATTCTGGTTGTGTGGCACTTCTGGCTTTTAATATCAGGTTTTGCTCACGGCACTCTCCAGTGTCAGCCCCTCATGGGCTGGCAGTTCCTTAGCAGTTGTAGGCTTTTAATTAGAGATTCTAGGGGACCTTAATCAGTTCTTCCTTTATTGCCCAAATCTAAGAAAGATCTGAAACAATGTTGAGTCTATTTAGGTTTCATTCTTGTTTCTACCCTACATTAGAAAGAAGAAAAATTCGTAAAGTATTAGAATAAAGGATTAATCCACTCTGGGATAGCGTGCTCAGCTTTAAGTAATTTTATTCTTAAATGTGTTAAACATCATAGTCAAAACCTTTTCAAATACTGAAACATTAAAATCATCCCATAAACCTACTTATTCTATATGTTTACTTTAGTTTGTATTTGAATAAAGATAAATAACAGCTTCAGATCAGTATGTTAAATAGATTAATTTTTAAAAATAACTATGTTGTTATATTGATGACATTACTTGGAACTCGTGCACAAATTAAGAAACATGATTTTGTATTAAATTTATGTTTAATGCACTGTGCATTAGCTTTTTGTGGTTTACAGTATTTTAAACTTGAAAGTTGCATGAAACAAAGTGTTGTAAAACATTAGATGCATAAACCACCACATTTTGAAGTGACCTCTACGAGCATATGAGTGAGCCCAGAAAGGA
>VZTE01005518.1:822392-896808 GCA_013397775.1 Eulacestoma nigropectus | reverse complement strand
TTTCCCTAACTGTGTTCCTCTGGAAAAACTTGCGTGGAAGGCAGCACTGCGGTGTAAACCTATCTATTTGTTCTTCCCCAGAGCAGGGATGGATCCTTTTCCAGGCACTCAGGAGCAGTTACATAAGCAGGAGCTGATTCCTGCCTCCAGGTGCTGAGGCCCGGCCTCTGCAGCGGGCTGAGGCTGCTTGGCAGGGCTGGGGTTTGTGTCAGGAAAACAAATCAATTGCTTTCTCATTGAAACAGTAAAAAAGGGTAGGAAATGGAATTTTATTTCTACTGTAAATGGTTATAAAGCAGGTGTCCTTTTCAGTTGGGCTGCTTTTATTTTCTGGAGCACAAAGGTTGATAATGCTGCTGTAGTTTGTCTTGTCTCCCTGTTACTTTTGACTGTGATACTTCCTATAATGCTGCTTTGAAGTTGCTGCTCCTTTGACTGCCTTACTACTGCTCAGGCATGTGTGAATGTCTCCTTATGGAAACTTGGCTGGAGACAAAAGTGGAAGTAATGGCTTTAAAATGGCATGGGGGAGAGTCAAGGGAAAAGATGCAAATATTGGTGAAATAATTAGAGAGACTGTTCTACTTTAAGCGTTGTCCTCCTCTGTTTGTTCAGTTGATTGGAAATAAAAGACAATCCAATGCAACATTGCAGTAGTTTATCTTTTGTCAGCAGTCATGGGTAGTGAGCTGCTACAAAGTGTTGTATTACACAGAAACAGCCTGCCATGCCCCAGCCTGCTCTTGGGTGCATTTACATTGAGTAGTAGGAACATCAGCAAATTACAGAAAGTAAAGCTGAAGGATGCTTGGTCATCTTGAGCTTTTGGTGCAGGGAAAGGATTAGCAGCGACTGTATCTTCTTTGTATCTGTTACATATCATTTTTGCTGCTGTATTTAGTATTTCTTATTAAATGGATTTATAGTGAGTTTTAATGGGATTTTTAAAATCTGAATTGTGGTATAGACCATGTAGTTTAAAAAAAAAAAATCTGTTGTCATTTGCTGAGTTTTCTTTAATAACTTAGCACTTTGAAAACAATTTTTTTTTTTTTTCTGGTTGCATTGAACGACTACTACTTTAATTTATTAATAGAACACTTAATTTTCGAATGTTTAATTTGGCGTCTAATCTGAAGTCCTTGCCACTGCAGGCATTTTCAGGTGTATGACAGATATTGCTACTGCTGTGTGACAAACACTTTGTAACACCTGCCCTTCCCTTCATTTGGCACGTGCTAGGTAGAAAGAACTAAATGTTTCGGGACAAAATTGTTAGGCATGTGGTAAATCACCATTATTCCAAGCATTACATTACTTGGGTGAAGAACCCCCTTTTCCATTTGTGAAGGCTTAGCTTCCAGATTGATTGGTCAGATAAAATAATTAATTTTACATTACTGATGTGTATCCTGAAACTTTCCACCTGTCTCCTCCCTTGTTTAAGTACACTGATTTCCTGTTAATGTAACCCCCTGCTGTGGCATTTCTTGTTGTAGTTTGTATTTTCTTGCAGAGTTGGGGCCTGAACACATCCCCTGTCTGTAGTCTCTGAATTTCCCATCTGATACTTCCAGAGTGTAGACAAGGTAGGAAGTTAAGATACCAGTGTTGAAATCTGGGTTTGCATTTAAGATAATGCCTAGTTCAACTAATCTAGCAGTAATAAAGTGCCTTAAAATGGCTGCAAATGTCTCCCTGCCTACTCAAAGACATCTTCTCACTGGTAGCACATTATAGAGGATCTGTAGTGTAGTTAAGAGTTGGATCTTTGCCAGTAGATGGAAGCATTTTTTAGCATCTCCTCATGCTTTGAGCATTTTTCGCATTTTTTTACTGTAGTATCAAAATTGCTTCTTTTTCAGTCTCTTTCCATTTATTATAAACTATTCCAGTTTCTGCTAGTTCAGATTACTTTCATTTAATGTTGTAAACATTTTTTACATTCTTTTTTATGGAAGATATTTCTAATTTTATATTTTTAGAGTTCTTTTCTTCTGTTCTTCATCCTTTCTTTATTCTGAGCACGTCTCTGCTTGTCAAATTTCTCTTCAATTTCTGTTTTGCTTTTGCAGTAATTGGTAGTCGCCTTCTTGGAGCTCCTGAGGGAAATCAGACGTAGGGTACAACCAAAGCAGCACCTGAGTGACACCACTGTAGGGCAGGAGACAGAGGAGTTCAGCCAACCATCAGCAGAAGAGATAAGGAACTGAAATGCTCCAAGTAGCAAAATGGGACAGCAGGGACACCAGGCCTACTTCATTTGTAGTGATCTTAGGTCTCAGCGGGCCCATAATTTTTAGGTGGAAATGTCTGTGTTCTTTACAAGTGTGACGGAACCCTTTTTTAGCAGTGTGTGTGATTCAGAGAAAACCTAATAATCACTAGGTTATATGTTATTGTGAGTATTCATGGCTCTCATTTGTAGTTATTCCTTTTGTCCTCAATTTTCATTTAAATATACTTCTCCTACATTAAATTCCTACTGAAAAAGGAATTTGGCTCTGTTGCAAACTTGTTCATTTTTTTTCATGAAATCCAAATGTTATAATATACTTTTTTTTTTACTCGCTTTTTGTTAAGGTGTACTATATTCATATCTGTAAGCATGCTTTGATTTTTGCATTGATCTTTGTAAGGGGAAATGGCTGCTGAGAGTAAATGTTGAACTGTAAACAAAAGGCTCCAGAACCTCCAGGTAATATCTCTTCAAAGCTTACTTTGGAGACTGGCAGCGATTGATTGGATCTGTGTTCTTCTCCGTTGAATGGTTACGCACGAAAAAGTCATTACCTAGGAAGAATGGAACAAGGAAAGAGGAGCAGAATAAAAGCAATGAATAATAAAGCTGTGCTGTTGCCCTGAATATTGCTTGCCTAGAAGGTTTGCTGGCTTAGAGCACGGGTGTCAGCACAGCACATTTCAGCTGTGGGTTGCTAGGGCTGATCCGTTTCTGATCAGGGAAGGTTGAATTTCGTGGTTAATGTATGACTGGTTCATGTGATGTTCGTGGTGCAGCTGACAGGCCTTGCCATAAATCACAGACAGAATTGTCATTAAATGATCTGTCTTTTCAAAGGGGTCATGAAAACTGAATCATTTTCCTGCACTACAGGCTAGGAGAGGACATGATGGTGGTTCAGAAAACCTTCCCCACTGCCACGTGTACTTCACATCCCTTTGACAAACCTTATTCTGAAGCCTTTCAGTGGACTTAAATTTCCTCCACTTCTGTTTTTGTATGCATGTGAAGCCTATCTGAATAATGTTGTAATAAGATTACATCTACTATTTCCCAGATAACCAAAATTCATTTTAGTTTATAGAGGTAGAAATACACATAGCATCAGAAATTTTACTTGTATACAGGGAGAGTTCTGCTGGCATCCAAAGCTGTGGGATTCTGAGTTTGCAAACACTACTACTCAGAGTGATGCTGTTCAGTTCATTAGTTTCCTGGAATTATTACTGTATCTAATTTCTGAAAAGAATAATAACCCTGGGAAAAATTTAGTGTAACACTGAATATTGCTTTCATGCATGGAGAACTGATTTTATTTTTAGCACTGTTCATTTTGCCGGAGCTTTAAGGGTTTTCTTCTAACATACGTTGCAGCTTCATCAGAGCACTAATAAGTATTTTAACTACCTAAGAGGTCAAAATGTCAGTGGTAGCAAACCTTAAAATGTGAATTTAACTTACCTCTTTCCTTTTCTTGTTGCACTGTTTGTCATAAGCTAGTTTGTGTTTTCTCTGCCCATGGCTGTGTTGGATTTTTGAGCTATATTGACTCTTAGGATGCAGCCTGGGAAAATGAGCACCTGACCTATAGAAATGCTGTGGATTGAAGAACAAAAGTTTCTTCAGGTGACTTTTTTTTTTTCTCTTGGGTCCTCCCTGCTATTGAAGGTTGGTGCTATTGTGGGTTTTGTGAGAAGAAGCCTGTAGGAAACAAAGGGAGCCTAAGATTGTAGGGGGAATAATTTGAAGACAAAACCACTTGTTTAGCTGTAACAAAATCAGTGGGAAGCTGATGAATACTGTTTACAGAATTCAGAGTGCTGTGAATTTTTGTTAAGTATCAAAGCTACTAGCTCTTTATTTTTGGAAGACCTATTGTAGTATAATATAATTTATTTCAGAGGCTAGTTTTGTAAATTGTTACAGTCAAGGTCATCAGGAATACAAGGACAGTTGGAGTTGCTGCATTACACTGAGGGTTTACAGTTAAATGAAGAATAATACAGGTAGGTAGCAATGTGGTTTTTATTAGCAACATTTTTCACCAGACTATTGGAGAGCAATAGTGGCATAGTGCACACATCCCTGAATTTAAAGCTGCAGATGTAATCCAAATCATTTGAAGCTTGCAGCATTTGCCAAATATGCCTGTGCTAGCTGCAGTCACGTGTTGAAAAAAACATGGTTTGTGGCAGAATTACCAATCATAAAGTACATGTTTGTATTTTCTTTCTAGGATCAAGTAGAACACCCTGATTCAGCAGAACTGGCTGGTTGTGCTGCAGTCATCATGAGAAGGCACAGGGTCATTTGTTTCTTAACATGTGTATAAGAGAAAAAGGTAAGAGGCAAGTTCTACTTTAGAATATAGTGATTCAGAGTTCTGCACCTGAGATGGTTTTTATGTATTCTTATGGATATATATTTATATACATACACCTTTGTATATGGATGTATCTCTTACATAGAACATGATGGAGTATTTTTAGCAATTTGTTGTTTTGTTTTTTACCGAGAGTAATTGCCGTGTTTTAGAGCAAAGATTGTGTCTTACTTTGTTTGGGAGAGGGGGAAGGTGGGCAAAGTCTTTCTTTCTCAGTCTGTGCTATAGACAGATCTCATCAGTTCTAAATAAAGCTATTGCTCAACTCTGAACAAACTGTTCACTGCAGCAGAGGTGCCTGACTCCCAGGGACAGGTAACACACAGATCGCCGAAGGGAGCTGGAACAAGTTGTGCACTTGACCATTGTTTGTTGAGGTTGAAGGAGGTCTTCAGGAGCACTGGATCTAATAAATCAGTCTGTCCAGTCGATCTGTACTTCCATGCTGTCATGCTATGGGAAAGTGACATTTTCTGGATGTGTGATTTTTATCAGGATGAATGAACAATGTTTGGTTTCAGTTTGATCATGCCCTTTGTGACTTCCATCTTAGGAGCTTTTCATGGATATTTTTTGTGATAAACTATTTGAGCATTTTGTTTAGTAAGAGATTACTGAAACTTGTAGGTTCACAGTTTGATATTGAAAGAGTTGTCTCCACAGGACAGCATGACAGAAAATCCTGTGATCCTGTTCTGGTCCTTTACATACTCTGGTTTTTAGGCCTTTGCTGTGAGGCCAGTAGTTGTATGTCAGTATTATTTCCTTTCAGTGCATTTTTTATTACAGTATTTTAATGTGATTGTGAGCCGATCATACACTGTTAAAGACAATTTGAGAGACTAAAGGCTGTCAGTTCCTGTGGTGAAAACATCTCGAGGATCATTTAGGATGTGCAGTGCAGAAGATCATGGGTTACATAATCCCTTATCATAGAGCCCAACACAAACAGGAGTCTGGCTGCTTTGCAGGTATGACACAAGGCCAGTCTCTTGTACAGTTCATTTCCCAAGAGCAAGCTGGCATGTGGGATATCTGAGCTCTCTTGAGAGGCAGTCTCCAAGGCTAAGCCTGTTCAGAATAACATCTAATTTTAAGGAAGGTTTTTCTGTCCTTTACTTCTGTCTCCTTCCCTCCCCCACTATGCAACTGAAGTTTGTGTTATGTCTGAATGCTGTGATGACAAGGGCAGTAATTCTGGGTAGAGATGACACACACATTTCTGGTACATGCACCTTTGAATTTAGACATCAAGGGAGATTAGAGCATGTAAGGTTGATAAAATATAAATTCCTAAGTTTTAGGAATGAAGATGATGATAAGCCCATGCTGTTGTTACAAAGAAATTGATAAGTAAAACACAGTTCCTGAATTATGCATGATCTGTGATCCAACAGGAGCTTGAAAATAATCTGATTTGACAGGCTGCATGTTTTAATTAGCTCTTTGCCCTGAAAGACAGAAGATGACTCTGCAATGGGTAACAAGTGATATTGGGCTCTGGACTTATTATACCAGTGGGTAGTAACCATTGTATTAATCTTTTTTGTATACGAAGTTAAATAAAACACAAAATTTTATTATTTTTTCCCTAATTGGTCTTTTCTGCCAAATCTTTGCATGGAGGACTGTATTTTTGAAAAAATCATCTTTTGTTTTTTACTCATTGGTAGTTTGTGTTTAAATTAGGAATTTAGGAAGTATTTCCTTTTTGGTGGCATACAGCTAAAATTACCACTGAAACTTCTTCCTGATTTGCTCATGTTTTTATTCTCCCTTTTCCAGAATCTAAGTTGTGTGTTTGCTCATCAGCTTCTCTCCATGCCATGACTCAGGATATTTGAGCAATACTACAGAGTTTCACAACTATTAAGGATCCTTTAAAAATGTCATGCCAGCCTTTATACTAAGAGGAACATTGGGATTAAAATAATTCTAAAAGTCTTCCAAACTTTTATAGTAATACATGTGAGTTGCAGTCAAAAGTTTCAAAAGACCTGTAAAGGAATATGCTTTTTATTTAGCTTGGATATTTAATAAAAATATTCAAAATAAATTAAATTCTGAACCACAGGGAAAACAGCTACTCAATTATTACAGCATGCTGTGTTAGAGCATTTTATGTTCCATTTTGATCTTGAGTTGCTGGCTATGGAGAGTTGAAGCATTAGATCTTCAATTGGCAAATATGTGAGTTGCTGACAATCAGGAAGCCTTGCTGATATCTGTTAGGAACATGAGTACTCGTCCTCCTTTACTGTCAGACAGAGGAGAGGACATTAAGGACTTCTGTGGATTTGGCAGTGTGTTTTGCCCTTGGCAGAAACTGGCAGAAAAGCTTGGGGGGTTGTTGTGTTCTTTTATATAAGAATAATAATAATAATTTTAGATGTTAGACCTGAAGATTTGCAGCTGACCTTTTCTGAGAAATACCTACTGCACAGACAATGAGATCTCATTTAAGTGGCTGTCAGCTTAGTGACTGTGAGTTTAAAAATAAAAGGTTCTCCATATATCCTGGTACATCAGTAAGTGAAATAACAATAGTGATATGAAAGGTCTTTTCTCTCTTCAGTTGGAACTCATGAGCACAAAAATTTTTTATGACATTTTTCAGTCTTGCAGAGCTTCACTGACAAATACTCTTTGCATCATTGACCTTAGAAGCAGGACTTTGCGTAGGAATAATGATACATGTCTTCATCAATTGTTTGCTAGGAGCAATGTTATCATTATAATGTAAATTAAATACATTATAAATGGATGTGAAATTATATTGTATTTTGTACAAAACAATCTTACTTTTTGAGACTACTGAAATGCAGCCTGTGATCAAAGTGGGCAGCTTTTCCATTGCTTGTGTTATGATCTGTGCATCTGTGCACAGTAAATGATATGGCAGATCATCTATTTTCCTTGCAGAAGGAGTTAATCTAAAATCCCCGAACAGAGGACAAATGTGGGAGTATGTCAGATGACAAGTCCAGTTTATCTCTGAATTATTTTGCCAATGGTCTTTTTTCTGTTGATGCTTATTGCAATTCTAAGTTACTGTTAGATTAATTTTCTTCAAAACTATCTTTTGTATATATCTTTAACATGTGCCTTAGTCTGATTATATTAAATAGCAATATATTTAATTTTTTATATGTAATTAATTTAAATGTATGTTTTAGAACAACCATGTATCAAATTTTAAGTCGACCTTGAAAACTTGAACTCTGCATTTTGTGATATTTTAATGCACAATCTTTTCCTATAACCTAATTGCAGCTCTTGCCCGTAAGAAATACAAAACTGTTGTACAGTAAATATTTATCATTTGTAAATTGGTAAATACAAAATGTTGTCGTAATGGAAATGAAGGTGGTTGATGCTTTCCTCAAATCCAGATACTATGGGGATAATGGTAAAGTATTGTTTTAAATTGGAGGCTTCCTCTGATGTGTTGTATTTCTGGTGGAAAAAAGCAGGTTTTTAATTGAGCTGTCAGGTCTAACACTGCTTCATGCTGCAAAACAAGGTTCTCACCCTCTCCTCCTCCATTGCCTTATTGCACAACGGTGAAAGCCAACTCTGAAGAGAATAAGGCTGTTTTGGATGATGTTCAGAGAACAGATAAAATCAAGGTCTCTCTGTGGTTTATAGGTTATGGCACACATTTCCCAAATGTCTTTGCTGAAAATGTCTTTGCTGGTAGTGAATGTTTGGAAAAAATGAATCAGAGTGTCTTGTTGCTACAAGACTTTGGTAGTGAGGAGTCCATGTTACTGCTGTGAGGGCAAAATATTACTTATTATGTGAAGATAGTTATGTAATGATTCAGGGTTGGGTTTTTGGCTTTGGTTTTGCCTTTTTTCCCCTCATTTCTCCCATGTCATCTTCTTTTCTAGCCTGGGAGCATTATCTTTTGATGAGACTATTTACTTCTGTGCATTTTGCTAGATTTCCAGTGTCTGTCTTTCAGGGAAACAAGGATTATTAAAGCAGACATTTTAAGAGGTAGCACAATTCAAGTAACACTCGTTAAGTCCCTTAACAACTTTTACGAGTATGAATCTTTGAAGTATCTCGAGGGAAATGAGTGACACAGAATACTGCTAGCCTACTGTACATAAAAAATCAGAAGCACAGTGAGTTTAAACTACATGTTCAGAGCCACATGAACTAATTGGTGATAGCACAGATCTGGAAGTCAGGTGTTCAGATTTTTTAGTTGGCCTTCCTGGTTCTGTTGACTGTTTTTTTTTTTTTTTTAACTGGTGTCACAGCAGTTTTGCTCTTACCGTTATGGTGATCCTGATAGCCAGACACATTAATGTGAGAGAGTGGAGGTAATAAAATCCAAAGCAAGTTTGGGGAAGTTGTTAATCTGAATTAAGCAAGTTTAAGCACACAAATAATTTTCATTCCTGGAAAATGCTTTTGATTTATGTCTGTAATGTATATAAAATCTGATTTACAAAGGACTTTTCTCCTTAAATCAGGACAATATGTAGTGGAAGACTGCTGACTGAAGGTTAAGCATCTGATTGTAATTTGTTCTCTGGCAGGTTCAGACAAGGATCTGGTGGTCGTTCCCTGACAAATGGAGAACTATTTCCAAGCAGAGGCATATAACCTCGATAAGGTTTTAGATGAATTTGAGCAAAACGAAGGTGAGTCATTTCGAGCAGGATTGTAGATGCACGTCAGATGTCTTCTACAGAGAACAGTATTGAAGAGGGGGAGATCTGTGATATCCTTTGTGGGTTTGAGTTGCAAATTAATCTCAGGATTTACAAAAAACATCTGTTAATTTTGCATGGTATGTCTTCAGCATTTCTTAGTAGTATTCTCTTCTGCTTCAATTCATCTTGTTTACCTTTGTAAAATTTCTCACTCTTTTAATAGCAAATGTGCCATACACTTTTAAGGAAAGGTATTGTGAAGCTTAATCTCAGTAGCAATATGTAAACAATTTATTTTAAACAAATCAGGCAAAACTTATTTTAAGCTTCTTTTGCAGAAATATTTTATTAGGTCACATAAATCATATAATGAAGGTTATCTTGTTCAAAGCACTAAATTTTTTGCTTAGTCTAATTGGTAATTCCTTGCTGTCAAGGAAGTTGAACATTTTATGGGGGTGAGAATCTTTCTAAGCACTTCTGTCTGTCTGAAATATATTAATCAATACTTCAAAGTTGCTTTTGCAAATTCAACCTGATACTAATTGGGGTAGCTCTAAACTTCTTGAGTTCCAGAGGCATTATGGAGTTACACTACTTAGGTTGATCAAGGATGTTGGTTATGGCAGGTGAGCTTCATTTTCTTCATTTTTGTGCCCGTATTTGAACACCTCTGCATTTCTATTTGGGACATTCTAATGCAGCAGGATTAATTTGATGTGACAGTAAGTTTTCTTCTTTAAACTCTTTTTCAGATGCCGCTGTTTCACCTACACTGCTGGGTGCAAAGTGGAATCAGATTCTAGATCCGCCTTCTCGTCACCTGTCATTCAACTCAACCGTGGCCAACGTGAATGAAGCTACAACTCCTAATGAATGTCAGCAGAGATTAAAGTCTTTCTCCTTGTCCCATTCAGTGACTACACCAACAGGTGGAGGGGATCGCTGTGCTAATGGAAAGGATTTTAGCATAAGCCCAGATACCCCAGTCATGTGGATTGATGATCAGGCAGCAGCAGATGATCAATTGATTATAAGAAATAGTAATCGGGATGATCAGTGTAACTCTGTGGAAGCAGGAGAAAAGAAATGTGGAAATACAGCTTGCTTGCCAGAGGAGAAAAATGTGTTAGTGGTGGCAGTCATGCACAACTGTGACAGAAGAACACTACAAAGTGATGATGTGGTGGATTGTACAAATTACAACAGGCAGTCCCTAATGGACTCTGTTAGCTTTACACTGGATAATGAAAACCGACAGACTGACCAGTTTAGTGTTACTGTAAATGGATCCACAGAAAAGGATATAGATACGGAAAAGCAAGTAAACAGGCTGTGCACTGAAGATGACTCTGTAAGTCATTTGATTAATGCTTCTTCTGAAAGCCTGACTGCTGCCTGCCCCTCCTCTCGATTAAAGGAGGATTTTAATATGAGCAAAGATTCGCTGTTTTCAGAAGCTACAACTGCAGGGATCAATGCAGTGACTCTCTTACAGAGACCAGTTGATGGTACTGCTAAAATGCAAGAAAACGGTGCGTCAGTTGAAAATTTCACTAGTAAAGCCATTCCTCAGAGAACAGATCTAGAAGCTAAAAACTCTTCTGGTTCCAGTAGTGGAAGCTTAATTGTAGAACAGGAAACAACCCAGCAGTTGCAGTCTAGGCTATCTGGGTTTATGGAAACCTGTCAACCTAACGTGGCTGGAAGTGGCAATTACAAGGAATGTGTTGCAGAGGATGTTAGTGCCACTGAAAGCGAAGTCATTGAATGTGATAAAAATCTCGGCACAACGGAATTGCACAGCATGGCAGAATGTTACCCTGAATCTCAGGAGATGACTAATTGGGAACTGACGAAGTTGAATGAGATGAATAATAAGCAAACTCTAGGAGAGAATGAAAGACTTTTGCAGACCAAACAGCCTGATGATGCATGTGGTAATAGCAAAGAAGATGAAGATGAGCTGTTGGAAGCAGGCATAGACTTAAAAGGGTCTGGTACAGATGAGCTTGAAGGGTCCAGTCTCTCTGATGTGATGGCTACATCAGCAGCAAGCTCTCTGTCTAATGGTTGTGATTCCTATGGAATGCAGAACCCAGTTGTTGCTCATGTTCCAAAGACTTTACCCTCCAAGGAAGACTCAGTAACAGAGGAGAAGGAGATTGAGGAGAGCAAGTCAGAATGTTACCCTAATGTTTATGAACAGAGAGGAAATGAGATCGCAGAAGGGAGCGGTCTTATTTTAAACAGCACTGGTGACCACATAAAGAAAAATTATTTGCATAATCTTTGTAGTCAGGTTTCATCCATGCAAGGGCAAACTTCACCAAAACCAGTGACTAATCTGCAATATATCAGTGTTCCTTTTGGTGGTGCAAGGCCCAAGCAACCCACAAATCTGAAACTGCAGATTCCGAAGCCATTGTCGGACCACTTACAAAATGATGTTATTCCCCCAAATTGTGGAGGTAATAGTAAAAACAAAAATGTCTTTGGTAAGACACAATTAGGGGATACAGCAGACGCGTTTCCTGGTGAAACATCTTCAAATGCCTCTGGTACTGGTTCTAATGGGGAACATTTGGATGAGTATGAATCTGGAGTCTCTAATAGTTCGTGCCTTGCAGTAGCCCCAGATAGTCCAGATAATGATCTCAGAGCTGGTCAGTGTGGAGCTCCAGCCAGAAAGCCTTTTACGACTTTGGGTGAGGTGGCCCCAGTGTGGGTTCCAGATTCTCAAGCCCCAAACTGTATGAAATGTGAGGCCAGATTTACATTCACCAAAAGAAGGCACCATTGCAGAGCCTGTGGGAAGGTAAGCTCATATTTTTTGAATAAGCTCAAAGCACCTTTTTTTCCCTGATATTGCACAACATCACATCAGAGGGCTTGCTAAGATACTGGATATAGTTACCTGTGACATCTCTTCCTAAAAGGCTGTATCTGAGAGAGGCAAAAATGGGAGCCTGTGAGCTCTGATCTATTTGGAGTTCTAATAAAGAATAACTAATTGTTATTAGTCTAAATGAGCAGATGTATTTGTTGATCACAGTGATCACCATCCTTGGGTCTATGTCAAACTCTTATAAAATGACTAAGTGCAGGAAACTGCTTTACAGAAATTACTGCATCAATAATCCCATTAAAGTTACTGAAACAAACTTGTGCATTGGGAGTAGGCTGTTGGATTGCTGGCATGCTGCTGGTTTACATGGCTGATCAACTCCGTACTTCTCAGTCTTCTTTACTAACTTTTCTCATATTGCTTACATTATTTTTAAAAGTATTAACATGTTTTTAAAGATACATTTGCTCCTGGGGAAAAAAAAAGTAAATTAACTGTAACCTGATGTATGTCCACGTGGTGAGAAATTTTGTAATGAAGACAACTAAAGCATAATTTCTGTATCACTTTTTGTTGTGTAAGAAATACTTTATTGTTGAGGGTTTTTTAAATTTATGTATGTGCTAAGTGAACACAAATTCTTATATGAGGAGTTTATTATGAGTTACTAACTTGTAAATTATTTCCAAGTATCTTTTACTGAAATACATGTCAGTGGCATAAGTAGGAACTCAGAGAAAAAATAATAATGATTCAAAAGCAGTAAACTAACACTCCTGTCAATTAGGTATTAATGAATATTGTAAAAAGAAATACTAAACCCAATTAAGAACTAGAGTAAAAGTAACTTTGGTTCATTTAGGCCTCATTCAAAGGCTTCTGAAGTTGATTGAAAGACCTCCTGGCTGCTATGGGTGATAATTTTTGCTACCAGAAGAGTGCAGGGAAAGCAGAATGATGTGGATAAAGGACCTAAAAGAAGCAAAAGTATCAGGAAAGCTCAATCCCTCGTGCCAGCTGTTTCTGGAAGCAGCCCAGCAGAATCCCCAGGCTTGCTCCTCTGAAATGGAACACGTATGTGTCCCTTTTGTCCCTTTAGGAACCAGAATGCATAGCACTCCATCTCTCACATGCTGAACAGTCTTTCCCAGGACACTTTTAAAAGCTAAGCAGACATTCCTTGTGCACCGGTCCAGGACTTCCAGTTGGTTCTGCCCATCCTGTTGCAGCTTGGTTGCAGTGGAAGTCCTGATGTGGAGCCAGTAACCACAGGTGATCAATAAGCATCACATAAAGCACATGCCTACCTTAGTGTACCTTTTGGTTAATATCAGGGGTCTCATTCTTCTCATTGCAGTTAAGGAGAATCTGTAAGGCATGAAAGTTAAAGGATTGCCCATGATTTTAGCTTTGGTATGTTAGTTTATACTGTTATTCAGGTAATTTTTTGGTTTTTTTGGAGTTGAACAAATATGACTACAATTTTCATGTGCAGTAATGTTTTCTACTTATTTTTGTATTTTAAACAAGTTTATTGCTTGGGTGCAATTGCTTCTCTGTAACGACTGAAGCCCTGAATTACACAAATGAATGCAGAAAATTAAAGTATCTGTAAATGCATAAAACATGCATTTAATGCATAAAAAATGATGGAGCAAGGCCAAAAATTTCCATGTGGTTTTTTTTTTTCCCTTTTTTTTTTTTTTTAAAATTCTTCTGACAAACCTTGAGAAGAACAACCAGTACCAGTGGGTTTTTTGGATTATATGTGGGAAATGGATAAAATAAAAAATCCCTCTGCTCAGTAGACAAACTGACTCAGTAGACTTAGAATTGATTGTTTTTAGAAGCTTTTGTTAGCTAATATTTGTCTGGGCCAAATTTGCACAAGTTCAGCCAAAAGATGTGGCAGAGAGGACTCATTAATAAATGCTACGGATCAGTGTAAGTCAAATAATACTTAGCACTTACTGCAAATTACTTTACAGCCCTTAATTCCTGTAACGATTCTGGGCAGAGAGAGACCAAAGCTTTGACAGACGAGCTCTGATGAATGTGGCTGCAGTGGCTTGAGAAATCCCAGTTCTCAGCTGTCTGCTCCTGCTTTCTGGTCACCATCCCCAGCCCCAGAGCAAGTCCTGTGGACCACGTGTGGTGTAGGTAAAAACTGAACCACAGGGATGCTTCTTCCACTGTTGAATGTCCGTATCTCACTTAAAGAATTGGGGAGACAACACCTTCAGCTCTTGCACGTCTTTGTTTCTAAAGGAAATCATGGGATTAAATATTGTGAACACAAGCTTTAGCACAACAGTTTCTTTTTAAGCTTTATTAGCATCATGACAAATCATTTTAGTAGGGGTGAATGTGTCTGTTTCATTTGGGAATAAACACTGCATTTAAAAATAGTTGAGTGGCAGCTGGAAAGTGTCTGGGTTTTTAATTTGAGGGTAATAATTGTGAAGTTAATGGATAATATGAACCATTTGGATTGAAAGAAAGTAGTACACTTACAGTAAATTTTGAGTTAAAATTAAGAACCTGATGAATGTGTGTGAACACATTCATAAATTATATGTTATGTATTTATGTACTTTCTATTGTCAGATGAAATCATCATCCTTGATAGGAAGACCAGAAAATTTATATGCAATCTTTTTTATTGACAACCAAAACTATATTTTTCCACTAAAATATTAAAAAAAAATCAGCAATTCCCCTAGCAACTAATGCTTTAACAACTCCTGGTGAACCTGAAAACCCTAGTAACATAAAAACTTGCTTTGACACTGCTCTGTTGGTTTTTTATAGCCTGATGTACTGAGATAATGACTTGGTGATTGTTAATAACAAGTCTGACTTGTCAGTTGTGCTGGATTGCGTTCTCTGCATTACTGCTGCTCAAGGCTGATGCAGCCTGAGAGAGGAGGTGGGGATGTTCTGTCATTGCTTCTGTTTTCTCTTTTAATATTTAAATCATTGCATTTGGGAGCTTTCATGAATGCACAATGTGTTGTTTGAAAAAGGGTCCTAAATTAGATATTAATTTGTGTTGGGCCTTCATTTATGGTTGATGACATTGATTTTTCCATGTTCAATACTGAATGAACTTTTGACTGGAAGTTTCATCCGGAGAACTAAAATGATGTCAAATGTCTCTAAAATATGCTGTGATGTTGTTATTAATATTCCCTAGAATACTTGTAAATTGGGTTAAGATGTAAGTGCAGAAATCAGATTTTTAAAGTACATGTGCTTTGGTTTTTTAAAGGTTTTCACATATGTGGAAGGGTGGATTTTATTTTTGCATTAAAATGCCAGCGTATACTTACTTATATTTTGGTTTTGAAATGTTTGAGTTGTCATAATTAGAAAACATTAAAACTGTTCTAATGAGACAAGGCTGAGCTTTCTGCACGTTTGATTTTCAACTCTCATGTTGAGTTCAGAACCTATATTTACTTATTTTAAACACTTGCCAGTAAAAACCTGCAAGTAATAGGCTGCAAAGTCATAATTTGGTGTGATCTTTAACTTGGTTGAGATTTAATTTGGCTTAAAGATGTTTATATATAAGAATCCTGTGTAGCAGTCTATATTACAGAAATAATGTTGCTGAAGTGATGGAATATTTTTTTTATTCAGAAAGTGTTATAGATCATAATAATGCATAGTGAATTGCACAGATAATATCCACCCACAGTTAAAATTTGAAATTCTCTCTTGATATCTGAACTCATTTGTTAGGTAGCTGCTGCTGTTTCTAGACCTCCTGAGTGTGACATTACCTTTCTGCAGGAAGTGGATGTTCATCACTATCTTCACATCACCTGAAAAAAAAACCTGAGGAACTACCGGGTTTTTTTAAATAAAGAAAATGTAATTATTTAAAACAAATAAGAAATCGTTAGGGCATGTGTTCTGCAGGATTTTGAGAAAGCAGTTACTATTGTAGCATCATATCTGCAGGCAAGTGTGTGTTTTGGTGCACAAGCCATGCTCTTGTTTTATGGTTTTGCTTGTCTGGAGGAAACCTCAGGACTGTTTCCTGCCCAGGACTGGGGAGGTTTTAGAGCTGGTTCAGGTGAGAAGGACCAGCACTGCAGCTGCATCTCCACAGCACCTTGTGCTCCTGGGGCTTTGCCCTGGCCCCTTTAGCAGCCAGTGTGCACAGAATGCAGTTCCTGAGTTCTCCCTACTGTTGTGATGCTGTAGTGTTTGTATTCATGTCAATGTGAGCTTTTTTATAGAAATGGAGCAAGATTTTTTTGCAGTACTAATGTCGTTCAGCTTTCTTAAATGCCTTGGTTTGTATGTTTAACACTTAAAACATTTTGATAATTGCTGTTCCTCCTCAACCAAGGAATAGCTTGCTAGATATGAAGAGATTAAACAGCTGGAGTTGCTAATATAGAATCACAGAATTATTTAGGTTGGAAAAAACCTCTTGAGATCTTCAAGCCCAACCTATGACCAATCACCACCCTTTCAACCAGACCACGGCACTGAGTGCCACGTCCAGTCTTTCCTTAAACACCTCCAGGGACAGTGACTCCACCACCTCCCTGGGCAGCCCCTTCCAATGTTTAATCACCTCTTTGTGAAGACATTCCTCCTGATGTCCACAAATTCCTCCTAATGTCCAATTCTGTATAGTGAATTGTACCACTACAAAGAATTAATTAATTAAGTTTGAATTAATGTGTGCCATAGCAGTCTGTTATATATATGGAATACTTGTGCATTGAAATGTATTTAATTCTAGGTAATACTCATGCTTTTTCTAGGACTGAAGTTAATTCCCAAATTGTTAATTCTGTAAGGGATTGTAATGTAGTAGGTATTTATTACTTCCATTGTCGTTTATGCCAAACAAATTTAAAAACACCACAGTGCAGTATCAGGACAAGATGCATTTATGTGTTCCACAAAACAATCATCAGGATTAGTAGGACAGACACCCTGGGCTGGTCACTACAGCTTTAATGGGAAAATACTGATTTTTTTACCTCTTTATTTTGAACGTCAAGAGCTTTGTAGATACTCAGTTGTCCAGATTCATCAGTTTGTCCCATATTTGTGCACACCCCTGAGTAGTTTCCCCTGTGTTCCAGGTGTTTTGTGCTGCGTGCTGTAGCCTGAAGTGCAAGCTGCTGTACATGGACCGCAAGGAAGCCAGAGTGTGTGTGATCTGCCACTCAGTGCTGATGAATGGTGAGTGGGAAGGGAATCCGAGATGTGGCGCTTCACTGGCTTTGTGTGGAGCTGCAGTGAGGGTATTTAAAAAAAATAAATCAAAATACTTTATTTCTGTGGGTAAGTATTCTAAAACAGTAAAGGTGCTTGAGAGGCGGGCGTGGAATCCCTGTGAAGAGCAGAAAACCTGGTAAGGTTGCAGTGAGTTTGAAAGCTTTCATTTGGGAGTGCTCTACCAGGATTGCAAAACCTGTGACTTTTGGCTTTTTTTTGCTGTTAACTCAGAAGTGTACTCTCTGTGCTTTGTTTCCTGAATAGATAACCTGCTACACATTTATGTGGAATGCCAGAGAGGAGAGTAATGCAGTTGTGCCTGTTCTAGATTATGCACTATAGGAGATTGGGAAAGTAGTATTTATCCACAGTTTAATCCAGCTCCTCTTTCTTCTTAACTCTTTGGTGCTAGATTAGGAGGTCTTGTCTAAATACAGGTCCATGAATGTGGGCAGCTGAGCTTCGATTGTTACTTTGGCACATTACTGGGGTCTGTCAAACCCAGGACAGTGCTGTGATTAAAAGCCTGGTGAGAACATGGGACACAGGAGAGAGGTCACAAATAGTTCTGAAGTTAACATGTAGAACTGATAGGAAGTTCTATCACCTCTGCTTGGTGTGAGGAAAGACTCTGCTTGGTTGTGACCAGTGGGCTGTGGAGTGTATTTTGTGTATTGCCCTTTATTGTATTAACAGAGCTGTGCTATAAATATGGGCAAACACAGAACACTGTCTCGAGGCCTCTGAAAATTTCCAGAACTTCCCACACTGGCAGTTTCCTCTGGGTGATGATCTGTCCAGCTGACTTATGCCCATGACACTGAGACAGCTGTTGCTGGAAGACACAATGTTCAGTTTTTCTGTCTTGAATTGAGAAGGCAGAGAAATTGGATTAGGTTGAGAGAGGGCCCATGTGAGTGCTTAAATCATGAGATAACCTGTCTCATCGTGAGAAATTCCAGGCATTTTGGTTTATTAGTGGGATGGTGAATGGGTGGCTTGGTCCTGGGGTATAAATATATGTCTGGATCACTGACACTTGATGCCAGAAGTTAATTCAGTGGTAGAGGAAGGTCTGACAGGTGCATTCTAACATGTACAAGGTAGAATGAGAAGTCAGACTAATTCAGGCTCTGAATGCAAACTTTTAGCTGTTAGGATAACTGTTCAATAATTGTCAGGATAGTTTATCATGGAATCTCCATTGCTGCAATTGTTTAGCTAAACTTCGGAGACTTTTAGCAAAGATTCTAACCAAGAATTAGTTAGGAAAATTGTGGTTTGTGTCAGCATTCACACAAAGTAATTTTGGCAGTATCTTTACATATTACTGCATAGGGGATTATTTGAGCTGTTTTCAGAAAGATCTCTTACTTTGTTGAACATTTAAACTAAAACACTAAACTTAAGCTCATAGCTTTATTTTTTCTCCAAAGAAGTTGAGTAATGGTTCAGGTTAGGTTGAAGGTAACTGAATGCTTAGTCTTGAGATGAAAATCAAAAATTAGTAGACAGTATCTGTTATTAAACATGAATAATTTTCTCAAAAAAAATTTCAAAAAGATAAAATGTTTCAAAAATATTAAACATTAATTGGTGTGCAGTCGTAGGTTTTAATTATTAATAAATCTTTACTCTAGCCTGAATGTGTAAGGTGACAGGAAATTGTAGGTTGTGATATCTAGAAAGTAAAAACGAGTCCCAGTAATGATGCTGAAGGGGTTCTAAAGTGTTACATTTTGGGATGGAGAAATGAACACATTTCAAGGTGTACAAGAACAAGGAATTACAAATACACTTAGCAAAAGACAGCTGGCTCGTTGTGGTGGTGAGTAGGATTAATTTTCTCTGGGGGAAGGGAAGAAGCTGAAAATATTTCAGTTGAAACCAAAGTGTTGTTTTAAAAAGACATAATAAAACCGACCATATTATAGTGATTTCCTTTTGAAAGCCTCTCTGTGCTGTTGCCAGGACAGATGCACATTAATGGCAGCAACCAGTGACACCAGTGCCTGGTTCATTCCAGGGCTGGTGCTGTGCTCGTCTCAGCTCCCTCTGTTCCTGTCCCTGCTGCAGTGCTTCGTGCTGATGCTTTGGGTTACTGGTTAGTTAACCTGTAGCCTGATTGTATCCCACCCCTCCTGATCCTTCCAGTTTCTTTGTCAGTGCAGGTTTTGGGGCTTTTGTCCCTCTCAGTGCAGCAGATTAAGCATTAATCTTTGCACAGCCTTGGAAAGGGGGGTAGGAACTGTAAAAGCAGTTATTTCATTTGATTGCTCGGTACCTGGTTTGTGTTTGACTGGGGTGTGGGGGAGGGTTGTGTGTTTGCTGGCGTGTTTCCATGGCCAGGATATGTGTTTCATTGGTTTCCAGTGCTATTTTTAGTGTATTTTCATTTGGTAGATATGCTGACTTGGCACTTTGCTCCATTTAAAGAAGGCTTTAAGAATGCTCTTTTACCATGCTATGACTTTTCTAATGAAGGAGTCCTGGACATGTAACTTTGTGCATTTTTAATACTGTCTTCTTTCAGGACTTCTACTATAACTGCTACAGAATTGCTGTTTAAAAAGTGCTTCAGTTCAAATAATTTTCTCAGCTGGAATGTCAAATTTTCATTGACAGGCATTTCACTCTTGGTTTTGCAGGTTGATGAGGGGAAGCAGGAGGGTTTATGTTCTATTGAGTTCTGATTGAGGTTTTTTTGATCTTGTTATTTCCACCTTGGTTTTCTAACAATTTGCAGTGAAGGAACCTAAGGATGTACATGCTCCGAGAGCTTAGGTGCCATGATATTTATGCCTGACTCAAAGCATGCATTTATTTGTAACATACTAATATGGTTGTGAGTGCAAGCACACATATGAATTTTCTGGTGTCTTGCTACAAGCCTTTCTTAGAGGTGAAAAAGTAGTAGTGCGGTGGAAATAGTCTGGTTTACTCACTGGAGGAGATTTTTGTATGATAGATGTTGTTGACAAAGAAGATTTATGTGTTATTGTTTGGTCAATTGAATTAAGGCTCAAGTCATGCCTTCCAAATTAATAGCATAAAGGGTTTTTTACAGTTAAGAATAAAAGTTTTTGATCTGTACTCAGCTGCCCTGGGCACAAAGGAATGCAAGGTGCTTTTTATCATAAATGAAAGATAAATCTGCTCAAGTGTCCTGTGGGTTATGAAACATTTGTAGTAGGAATGTCTATCTGTCCATGCAGTGTGATGTATTTATATACATATATTTATGTATACATGGACTGTTTTTCAATTAAATCTTTGAAGAAGAAACAAAACGAAGCATGAGGAACTAAGCATCACTCAAGTCAAAGTGCATTGTTAACATTTTCAGAAAATACTTCTTTATAGACTGATATTTTTATTGCACAGGGGCCAGTGCAGTTTCTCCTCGTGCTATGGATTTTCTTGCTTAGTTGCCGTCTCCTGGGCTGTTACACGAAAGGAATGGTCTTTGGGAGGTGGCAGGGTACATACTGACCACAGCTGAGAACACGGTGTTTCGGACTGTTAGATACCTTCCTCTGTGTTCATGGCTCTTGTTCTTTGTTTGCTTTAGCTCAAGCCTGGGAGAACATGATGAGTGCCTCAAGCCAGAGCCCTAACCCTAACAATCCCGCTGAATACTGTTCTACTATCCCTCCTTTGCAGCAGGCTCAGGCCTCGGGCGCCCTGAGCTCTCCGCCTCCCACTGTCATGGTACCTGTGGGAGTTCTAAAGCATCCTGGAGCAGAAGGTAAGAGCACTTCCTTTTCCTTTCAGTTTACCTGTAGTAAGAATTTAGAAAGAATATCTGCACTTCATCCATTTCAAATAATGGCTAATGCCAGTTGTGCTATTCCTGCCCTCTGCAGGGACATCAGGCTTTTCAGGACATGTAAACTATTCTCAGTGGTTGTGTCTGTACAGGAGGCTGCCGTAGGGAATGCATTAGGTGATGATGTGTTAAGTTCCTTCCAATCCACATTTTTATAGTTATTTTTTCCATTTTGCTGTTTTATACACAGATTTTCCAATTTTCTAGCCAGTGTTGCTGTGAGATCTTAAACACTGTTTTTTTATGTTCTCTCCAGTGGCTCAGCCTAGAGAACAAAGGCGTGTTTGGTTTGCTGATGGGATATTACCCAATGGAGAAGTTGCTGATGCAGCAAAGCTGACAGTGGCTGGGACAACTTCCACAGGAACCTTAGCAGTGTCTCATGATCCATCAAAGCCCATGGCCAACAACACTTTATCAGCAGAAGTAAGAGAGTGTGTGGTTTTTGCCTGTTTTTGCCTTGGTTGTGAGTGGTGTGTGAGTTGCTGTGGTGACTGCAGTAAGACTGATGTAGGAAATCTGCTCAGGCTTGTCTTAGTATGTTGCATAGCAAGTGTTGTCCTTATTTGAATGCTTGCATAGTGCTGAAGCAACCATATTTTTTTCAAATGAAATGAAGATTTTTGGGGCAGAGCGCTAAGAATGTTTGTTGTCTGTGTGGCTTCCAACTGTTGGGCTGTACAGCCAGTGTGTGAAGGATATTTGTGTAATACATGCTTTAAGAAAGGAGAGTCGTGGTCAGTAAGGAGTTTGAAACAATAAGATTGCCATAGTGTGGATCAGAAGAATACTCTGTATGTCACAAAATTATGTATATGCAGGAAAGTGTAGGTAAAATCTAACAATGCTAAGTCCACCATACCCTGTGTAAATGAAATTGAGACTCTACAAAAAGTTTGAATTGGCACAGGTGCATTGGGATTTTGTGAAGAAATGGGTAAGTGTGGTGTTAGAGAAGGGAGGTGCAGTCTCTAAGCAGACTTTCTAGCAATAGCTGGCATACAGGAGTCATCACATGATCGTCTATTGTTACAAAGCCAAATTACTTGGTGTTTCTGTTTCTCCAGCAGACACAGACTCCTTCACCACATCTATAATAATTTAGCCAGCCAGCTCTTACATTTTTATCATTATTACTGTTTTAATGTTGTCCTTCCTTGTTGTTTGCTTCTTGTAGACTGATAATGCCTCTGTATTCTCGGGAAATATAACTCAGGTTGGCAGTCCTGTTGGCAGTGCAATGAATCTGATTCCTGAAGATGGTCTTCCTCCAATTCTCATCTCCACTGGAGTAAAAGGAGGTGAGGGTATAACTTGGCAGACAGCTTTTATGCTTCCCAGATGCAATAACCTAATGGCTGCTGTGTTTATGTTAAAAATAAGATGCTGGCAGTGTGCTGAATATTTGAAGGAATTCTCAGTAAGTACTCGTGGGTAAATGTTGGGCCACTCCTTTGCACAGTTGGTCCCTATTTGCATCCAGGAAGAGCCCCACCTTGCAATGAAATTCCTGTAACAAGTAAAATACGAAGCAAAAAATTAACTGCAGTCCAGAAACGTGTGCTAATTTCTTCACTAATCGGACTGTGGGGAATGTTTCACACAGTGATAGGTTTTAATTAGCCTTATGAATGTTCATGCTTCCCTTCTCTGAAATTCTGTTGGAACATGGGCTCTGTCTGAGGCATCCACAAGCACTGTATTCAACAACACTATTGCACATCTTGGCCCACAGTGCAGCTTTTAGTCATTGTGATGTCCCCTTATAGAGGATTCAAATGGAGGAGGCTTCAGAAAATGAAAAAGTAATTTTTAAAAGATTAGAAAATGTGTATTTGTTTATGGGAAATTACTTTCCACAGTCTGATTCATGACATCCTTTAATACATTCCTGGAATGAACTTATTTTCTCTTCTTTGGTTGTTTTATTCCTATTAGATATTTTGCTGACACAGTGCATTTCTAATGTTAAGCTGGAAGTAACCTTTTATTTCAGGATAGTGTCAAAACCAAAATGTGAGCAGCATTTAATTTCAAAACAGATCTGTTCCATCCTGTGTTAGCTGTTCATGGTAGTCCAGGATTGATGCCCTTCTTCCTTACTGTGATTTAACTAACAATTCTTAACTTCTTTGTCATTTGGGATTTCACTTGACATTGTGACACATTTCTCAATTTGATTTCAATTTTCTCCTCTAGTTGATACTGAAAAATAGTTATTTTTCTGAAACAAACTGCACCTTTCTAAAGGATGTACAGAGGCTATCTCATAAATTCTGTTGAAGTTTGAAAATACCACCCTAGGAAACAATCAATCAAACCAGCAATACAAGTGTTTGTCTAAAAGGTCAAAACAGTAAAAAGAAATAGAATTGGGGTTATCAGATTATAATGTAGAGTCTGTACCAGTAATTTATGGATTTCATTGTGTTTGTTTCTTTTGTAGACTATGCTGTGGAAGAGAGACCTTCTCAGATCTCTGTCATGCAGCAGCTGGAGGATGGTGGCCCTGACCCTCTAGTATTTGTTTTAAATGCTAATTTGCTGTCCATGGTAAAAATAGTAAATTGTAAGTGTTTATTGTTAAATAAGTCTTGGTCTATGAGAGGGGAAATGTTATCTAGATTATTAGTAGGAACAGCAGCATTATTCTCTGGTAGGATAGTCTCAGAAAATGTGTACAGGTTGGAAACTTTGTACTGAGCCATAGTAAGTTAAATGGCAAAAGGCCCTTTTCTGGTTATTTAGGTATCAGTACAGATAATTTTGTGTAGAAAATATAAACTGGACTGATAGAGCCTCCAGTCTCAGGTTTGGAGATCAGTGTCTCCTGTAGAGCTGGGTAGGGCAGGGTATTTTATCAGCCATTTTCCTTTCATTGCTTCACTTATTCCCCTGTATTCCCATTCTGGAAAAAGCAGATGGGATCCCATAATAATGCAGAGGTTCCATTCCTCTGTGCACCTCTTCTGTCCCTTTCTATCCTGTGCCTGTGTGTACCTGTGCTGAGGGAGGAGTGGGGAGGCAGATGGATGGCTTCTCGTGCCAGTTCCTCAGCTGATCTCTGCTGGGCAGAAACATGATGGAGGAACTGGGAAGGACAGTTCTGTGTTAATGAGCTGTTTATAAACCTTTCAGCATCTCTTAGATTGCAGTACAATGTTTTACATATGTATAAAAAGGTAGTATATAATAGACACAGGTTTTATTTCAATTACTCAGTACTCTCAAGAAATGAAACTCAGAGCATGGGTCATTACAGACATCCTGTGAAGCAGAACAACACAGTGAGGTCTCATGGAGACACCTGACATCCAGCTCTCCATATTAAGAGAGATATCACTGTTGGAAACTGTTTTAGCTGTCAGGATCACGGCATGCACAGCCAACAGCCTGGCCTGTTCCCAGGCTCTTTCATTCACATTTAAATCCTGTCCTTTCATTTGAATACAGAAACTGCTAAAAGTCTGCTCCGTGGTGTTAATCCCAAGATCAGACTGGGAGCTGTAATGCTCTGGCTCTTCCTTAGCTGTAAACTGGGAATTACTGAGCTGCTCTTGTTTTGGATGTGCTTGCTCTCACGGTAACAGATGTAGGACGTAATTTGTCTGTGTGACAGATAACACAACAATACATGCTGTAGAACTGATTCTTGCAAGAGCTGTCTTCCTGCAGTGAAATTTAGGCATCCTTTTTGCAATTCTGCTCTGCTGATGCATGTTTCCATCCGTGCAGATGTGAACAGGAAGTGCTGGTGTTTCACCACGAAAGGCATGCACGCGGTGGGGCAGTCGGAGATTGTCATTCTCCTGCAGTGTTTGCCTGATGAGAAATGTTTGCCTAAGGATATCTTTAACCATTTTGTGCAACTTTACCGGGATGCCTTAGCAGGTAGGAATGCTCTCTGTTAAAAATGCTTTGAGTAGATGATCATACAGGGTCAGATACATTTTTGTCACAGCAAATGGCTCTTTTTGTAGAAAAGAATATAAGAAATTATTAAGGATCAAAGCTGATGGGGGATTAGTTGTTGATTGTTAGTATCCAGTGTCCTAGTCACCTCACCAAATAAAATGCTGGTAACCTGAGGAGCTGCTCCAAAGGTCTTCCAGCCAGAATGAAAATTTTGAGAATTCTTGGCAATAGTATGTTCAATATCCCCAGACCAGGTAGTTCAGAAGTTTGATTCTCATAGTACCTGCGTCTATTCCCTATTTATATTTTAAAATAACATATGTATATGTGTGCCCAGAATGAACTGTAGAGCATTTCAGAAATTATCCCTGAATTTTGAATTTTTGTATCTCGATTGCAAGATTTTTATATAAACCATTGCGCATTTTACATTTGCCAAGTAAATAGACTTCCATTTCTAGGTATTATTGTTGGACCTTAGAGTTCAAAAATCCTTGCAAAAGGAAAAATGCAAGTATTTGGTTCCACTGATCAGAAAATAAAGCTTGTTTTCCAGAGGTGAAATTGGATCACATTAAGGTTATATACTGAAAATACATTTACAAGAGGTTCTGCTTATCATTCATAATGCCTTTGGAGTGACTGAATCCAGTACTTTAATAAAATAATGAAAGATATTTGTTTCCTAAAATATCTTTATACAACAAAGGTCATCTTGTCCGGAGAGGTTGCCAGGTTGAGAATGTATTATTATCACATGTCATAATGGATCTTGTGTGCATGGCAAACAACTGCCTTTCTAAACCTCAGTTCATTTGCAATTCTTTGTCTTATAATGTTGTTATTCAGGGGGAGATAGATATGAAAAATGGCAAGCATGTGTATATAAATGTGTATATATGTATATTGCAGATATAAATCCAGCTTGGTGTGTATATTGCTATGAAGTTCTGTATAATTACACTACAGAAATACATAATTTATAACTCCTACATAATGTATTTGGAATTCCTTTTTTAGTACTGTAGTGGTAGTAATTTGATATCCTACAATTCCACTGGTGCAAAGAGCTGCTTACTATTGTACACTTCTTAATCAGAAACCAAATGTCACCACTGAAGAATTCCATTGTGTGTTTTCTTTTGGTAGGATCTGCTGTGTGTTGTGTTTCAGACACGAAGGATGAGTAGACAGACACCTTCAGTTACTGTATAATACCTGCAGGTTTTGTAGATAGAGCACCTTGATAAACTCCCAGAGCTCTTTGGAATGCTCTCTCCATATCCATCCTTTTTTCCTTTCCAAGGCACATGTTGTTTGAGAGGCAGAAGGATCTATCAGCATATTTGTACCTCTGGCTGCTTTAAACATTATTCAGGCAGAGAGGAGGTAATGCTGTAGGGGTTTCAGTTTGGTGTCTGTAATCCCTTGGAAGTGGTGAGCACTTTTCCTGCTCTTGTAGGTGGAGCTGTGCTTTCCAAGCTGTTCATTTCAGAGGTACTGCACCTCTCCTGGAAATGAGATGATGGACATTTAGAGCAATCAAGAATTCCCAGCAGAATTTAGAGACTACTTAAAAGCCTCACCTTTTCATTATATAATACACTGTCTTAAATTTATTCTTTATCAGGAACTGAAATAAATTCTGGAGATGTTTTTTATTTATTTCCTTTAGTACAAGTTTTCTTCAAAACAGTAATAAAATAAAAAGGCACATACAGTACTTTTTATTGGAATGGAAACG
This sequence comes from Eulacestoma nigropectus, assembly GCA_013397775.1. Taxonomy (NCBI): domain Eukaryota; kingdom Metazoa; phylum Chordata; class Aves; order Passeriformes; genus Eulacestoma; species Eulacestoma nigropectus. The sequence goes on along the minus strand of VZTE01005518.1, from coordinate 869,927 downwards.
AATTACTTTTAGCGATGTTGATTTTGCTTTGAAGTGATTTTAGGTTTCTTGGGTTTGTTTTCAGCTGAAAAACACAGCATTCCCTTTTGTTTTTTTGATTAAAGCCCAATCCATAGCAGATTATTTCTTCCTGAGTCACATGAATTTAGGAGTTTGTATTCTGTGCTCAAGCCTAGAAGCACAAACTTTTATGCCTCTTCCCAGATGTTTCTGCTTTCCTGAAGGGATAACTTGTTCTGGAGGCCGAGTCCTGCCCTCTGTGCTGGGTGTCATTTGCAGGGTGGCTCTGGCAGTGTGGCTGCGGAGAGATTTTGAAGGAAAAATGGCATTTTTCACTATAGGCTGTATGCATGCGAGTTATAAAAAAATAAAGTTGTCAGTTAAGGCAAGTATTCGTTGCTGCTCACTTTTCATCACTTTATTTTTCCTCTGGCCCCTCTGTCATCAAGCTCCCTGCTGTGTTGCTTTTCTTGTTTTGAAATTGGAAGCTAATGATTTCTGTTGTGGTTGTAGTAGTTGTACTGCTGTAGTAGTAATCCCATGATTATCCTCGTCTGTTGGCTATAAGCCTGGCAGTGAATGGGAAAATGAGAACTTCTGTCCATCTGAATGGGTACTTTGAGGCAGTTGGATGTGTTAATGTAGTGCTGCCAGAGATGCCCTAGTGCATCAGCTCTGTGCTGGAAGACAATAAATGCTACTGTTACTTTTGTAGTGGAAATGTAAATCTGGCAACTGCCTGAAATGGCTTTGTGGACACCCTGGTTTTTGGGAATATTCCTTGTGAGGGTGGATCTATCCCAGACACAGTTTGTGTATTTTTTACCCAGCCTGGTTTTAATTAAATATGGTGGTAGTTAACAGTAGATCTGTAAAGAAGCCCATGTAGATGTTCTGAACAGAGAACAGCTTAACTGAGTAATACACCCCTGCAACTGGTCTGCGGAAAGGTGGAGACAAAATCGAGCTTCATATGAAGTGTGTGAGTGATGTTTGGTAGATTGCCACAGTAGCCTGAGAAAGTTTTGGATGCTGGCAGCTGCTGCTCTCACTGATGGTAAGTGAGGCATTATGGCCCTTGGCAATAGGAATAAGTTCTTTCCAAATTACTTTCAGATGTGTTTCAATAAAGAGATGCTGACCATGGCCAGAACTTTGAATGTGGAGTTCATAGGGTTTTTCTCAGTGCTGGCATCTGCTACAGATGCGTTGTGCCAGCAAGGTACATTCACGGTCTTGACTCTTCTGTGGCTCTTCGTGGTTCTTGGAGTGATTGGGTTTGTGTTCCTTTTCCAAAGGAAATTAGCTCATTTGCTCTTGAAGAAAATCCATCTGGCAGGATTGTTCACAGGTAAATATTGCTTTGCATCTCTTGCTGCAGGACTGGGATGCTGGGGTTTTTGGGGTGCCAGCAGTGTTTGGTACATGGAAGTTCTTGGGTGTTCTGGATGGCAGTGGAATGAGGGTGGATGGATGCAGCTGACTTCCCCAAGCCACATATAAATGCTTTCCCTGAGTCTGGGTGCCAGTACCTTTTTTTTGACCTGGCTTTAACCAAAAGATAGGAAGTATACATTAAGTATTTACCCTCACTGCTTTTTGATAAAAGTACCTTCACGTGGCTTCACCACATATTGAGAGCAATAAATAAATGCAGTAATCTTTTTTTTTTCCTTTACCTTTCCTGGTATAGACTGTTTTGAGTCCAGAACGGATTGCCAAACTGCTATACAAAGCACATTGTTCATCACAGAAAGATATCTAAGTGAAGAATTAAAAACACCGTGGATCACGACATCAGTGGATAAAAGCATCTTTTTTTTCTAGAGAACTTTGTAGCGATGCTTAAGATGCTTTAAAGTCAGGGATAACCCAGTCTCATTGAGAAGAGAATAAGTACTGACCTCCTGCAGAATTGCTTCAGATGCATCATGCACACTTAAAGCACTCCTAAATAATGTCAGTTGTCTGATGTCAGGTGCTAGAACTTAATATATGAAAAGGCACCTTTCTGCTCACTCTGAGATTGCCTCATTAGAACGGAAGTTGTGATGTGTTTAAATTAAATTACATGCTTTTGCAAAGGATAGTTATTTTTGAAGGTTTTTCTGACGCCTACACTTTCTCTACAAGCCTCTGAAACAGTTCTGTGCTTAAAATGTGTAATGGTGCAGTGGGTTGGGTTTGACAATGTCAGGCTGGTAATAGCAACTTCTCAGTGGGGCCTTGGCTTGGAACCACCTTCAGAGACAGGGCAGGAAGGGCTGACAAGCCCTGCTCAGTGCAGAAATGTTTGTGGGACAAGCCCAGAGAGGCTTTTTGACTTGGTTGTGCTGACTGAAAAGGGCCCTAAAGAAGTGTGTAGGAAAACACTTGCTTCTTCCCATGCTGTCCACATCCAGGCTCTTACGCTGTTATAAATAATGAATTGCAGCACAACTACCTAATCCCAATAATTTGTCCTCTTAAAGTAGTGGCAGCCTCTTGGAGCTTGCACTGTGCGAGCTGCTTCTGTCAGGAGTAATTTATAATGCTGTGGCTTATGGAACGAAAGGGCTGAACAGCTGAGTTGCAGATTCCACTCTAAGGGTTTTTTCCATGTTTCCGTTGGCTGAAAAATTCTTATTAAGGCATCCCAGGCGTGTGAGCCTTGAAGCTCCATCTCCTGAAACGGAAAAAATAAGTAGTCATCCCCTTCTGCTGCAGCACTTGGCACCAGTCTCAAGTGGAAATGTCTGATTGCTTTGTCATTCCAGTGGGCAGTGCCACACGTCTCAGATCCATACAGGATTGTACAGCTGCACTTTGGCTGGCCTCTTGCACACAGAAAGTACACAGAAAAGGGGGCAGAATTCAGTGCAGTTTGGCAATTCATACACGTCATACACTTGAAGAGTGTAAAGGATTATTATGGTCATGTTGTTGGAACCGAGAACCTCACCAAGTAATTTTATTATCAGGCCTGTAGCTCTATTTGGGTAAGAACAGATGGGAAGGGGAAAAGGAAGTATAAATGAAGAAGAGGCGATTAGTGAGGGTAGGTGGGAACTGCAAAAGCAAACGAGTGCCAGCAGCTATTTTAGATAAGTGAAAATCTTTCTCAGGAACACCAGTGGATACACTGGTTTGCACTCACTAGCAGGATGCCCAAGTTGGTGCATTGGTGTAGTCACTGAGCAGGCAATAGTGTCACAGCAGAGCTGACAGACGTGCATTTGCACATGGCCAGGAGCAGGGATTCTCGGCAGCTGACATTTAATGTGGCTCTGTTATTCATGGTAGTTTCACCAGTAGCTACTTTTCATCAAGTGTGCTCAGCTGAGAAGTTGTAGCCACTCTTCAGAGTTCTGGAGTTTGATCTGCGTGATCATGTCAGCTTTGTGTATATCTGTAAAATTACAGGTTGGCTTTGCAGGACAGTGGCAAGTTTTGAATGAGCCCCACCCTGCTATGGATTGCCTGTCCTGCCAAAGCTGTCACTTTAAAACAGGGAACTTGAGAATTTAGTTTGTGCAGCACTGTGTGAATACAGAAAAAAAATCCACTAAGGGGCCCTCAAATTTGAAAAACAAGAGAACCCCTGAGCTTATTTGTTAGTTAGAGTATAAAAGGAGCCTTTTACTTACAGACCTGCCAGTCACTATATCTAAAGCTGGAGGACCCTAGGTCATGTGAAGGACAGTACTCAGTGGTGATTGTGCCAGCATGGTCTGGAGGGGTGCAAAGTAGCATGGCCACATCTCCAGAGGGAGGGCTGGAATAGCTGTATTATTCTCATAACTTGTATTACTGAGGATAGCAAAATATCACTTCTGCAACTCGTATTTTTACTTAAAACCTGGCATTGGTCTGTGTGTGTCTCATGTGTGTAAAAGGAAGAAACTCTCCAGGTAGTGTCCAGTGGATGTGCAGATGGAGACATGCACATCACTGCCTTGAGTTCAGATACAAACACTCTGTTATGAGGTGGTGGAGAAAGAGCAGAAACTCCTACTTAGCAGTCTCTTGTCTGCAGGTGGGAAAGCCTGGGCTTGCTCCAGAAGCCCAGGAGGTCTGCATGAGTACCTCAATCCCATGCAATTCCTCATGAGTGGTGTGATCAAGCACACCACGCTCTCTGAAATAGTCTTTTTGTTTGAGAGCAAATCAGCATTATTAATATTCACATCTTCCTATGGAGAATTGTGATCAGCTGTTCTGTACATTATTTGCATGCTGTTGTTGTCATTTGATAAAAGGAATCACACCATGGTTCTTTGCTTCGATGTTAAATGCTGTGTTGGATGCTATAATAACCTAATCAACATTCCGATTCATTCAGCCATTTGAGTGTAAACATTTTGGAAATTAGAAGCATCAAAGAGTAAAAATGTGAATAAAAATTAGTGATGTTTCTCCCCTGTGTCTCTCTCAGTTGCGTTTTACATTAAGTGTACTAATGAAATAAACAGTCTTTTGTGTAATTCTTGAAGTGACCCAGATCTTCAATACATATCTGAGCAGGTACCCCAGTGGTTTGCCTAAATGGAAGGACAGCCAGTGGACATTAATTGTTTGACCAGGTGCACATCTCTCCTTAAATTGCAGCTGAATCTAAGAGTTCAGTTCAATCAACAGCAGCTTCTGCAGTGGAAGCCCCTTGGAATATCTGTAAGGCACTGAAAACAGGCTTTGTTATGGGTGTTTCTGTAGTGCCAGGGGGAGGTTTCAGGTACCACCTTAGCAGCAATACTGGCCTGAGCTCTCATATAATATCCTGTGAGGGTGGGGAGGCCCTGGCACAGGTTGCCCAGGGAAGCTGTGGCTGCCCCATCCCTGTAAGTGTTCAAGGCCGGATTAAAGCAGTTTTGCACAGGAGGTAACCTGAGCCCCTGTGTGCAGCAAATCATTGTTTCAGATGTGGTTAATACACATTAATGCTTCAGGGAGCAAAGTGAATTTAATACAGATTTTTTTTTTCCCTTCTGAAAACGTCTTGACAATCTTGATACAGCTCTCAATCTAGTGAAGTAATGAATTCTTTTTTTTTTTCCCATAGGTAACATTGTTGGCAACCTGGGACACTCCTTTTTCAGTCAGAGCTTCCTTGGAAGCAAAGAACACGGAGGGTTCTTGTACGTTGCAGCTACGTATCAGTCCCTGCAAGACCTGGTGCTCCCAACCCCACCGTACTTGTTTGGCATCCTCATCCAGAAGTGGGAGACTCCCTGGGCTAAAGTGTTCCCCATCCGGCTGATGCTGAGACTCGGAGCTGAATACAGGCGTGAGTAGCAGGCACTGTTTGAGTAACTTCTGCAGGGGATGGGTGAATTCTGCTTTAGAGCACACCCCCCCAGCCATGGATTGTTACCTGTCAGAGCCAGCCAGGCTCAAACAGGCAAGGAAAAGCTGTGTGTCAGACCCACAGTGCAGCACTGGGGTGGCGATGTGACCTACAGCCTTTTTACAACTCTGCTGGGTCATCAGGGAGATTTTTGTGGAGACAAGTCTAGTTCTGAGCAGCTGTTTGTATCCATTTAGTGACCTGAGAGTTACGTGCAGAACAAGTCTGATTAGCTGGTGTAGTTAGCACATGGGAGAGCCTTTGAGATGTTAAGCTTTTTCCATGCTGCAATGAAAGAGCATTTGCTTTTAGGTTCATTTTCCAGAGAGCAACAATATGTGTGCAGGGGCAACAAACATGGCAAAATTTGTTGCAAAAAATCTATTGCAACTAATAATAAATAGGCTGGAGAGAATGTTTCATGTGAACAAAATCTGAGCAGTTAGCATGAAATTAGCATAAAGTTAAGATCAAATAATTTTCAAAAGACATTTACCATTGCTGGAGCAAAGACATCATTGGCAGTTTGTCCACCATGACAGGCCAAAAATTGTATGTCTTACTCATCTGCAGTTTTAATTGGCAGATCTCATTAATCTAAATTAATGTGAAAATGGTTTGTTGTTAATTTTTCCAGAACTTTTTCAGAATATTTTAACAAAATAAGTTTTATAATGTGCTGTGCAGAGATTTGTCTCTAACTTTTAAAGTTTTGAGAACATTGGGAGTTTTCCACAAAATACATACGTTGCTGGAGGAGAAAAATAAAATCCTCAAAATTTGCCTTCTGAGGATGAGGAGTGAAGGTTAAACTTGTCCCAAGAAACATTCGTGTTAAAGGTGGTGTGTAGGTTTTTGTGTGTATCTGTGAGCATTTTTTAAGTAGTGCATTTATTCCCATCAGTATTTAGAAAAACAAACAATAATGCTCATATTTTGGATGTGACATCTCTTTTTGAGCACAGAAAGAAGTGTTTTGATAGTGACAAACAGAAGTACCTGCTCTGATATATTGGGAAGCCGGGCTTTGCATCATTCCTATAGCTGTGGTTTGGATTTAGGGACACTCCTTGGAGCTGTGCCAGTTGTGACTGCAGGGCACTGCCTCAGTTTCTCCCTGGAAGGTGCTGCTTTTGTGTCCTGGGTTTCCTTCCAGTCTCTTTGCCGGTGGAATGTCAGAATCCAGCCATTTGTGCAGTGCTGCTGGCTGCAAATCAGATGCAGAAAGCCCTGGAGGTTGCTGGGTGTGCAGAAAACATCTGCTGAGCATCTGCAGATCAGCCCAACAGCTCAGGCTCAAGGAATTCGGTGCATCTGGGATGTAGCTGAGCTGCTGCTTGAAACCAGGGTGGCAGACACAGGAAATTCAGCCCTTGTTGGTGCCTCAGGCACTGTGCAGGGGTTGGTTGCTGTGTGGTGTGTGGTGCTTTCAGGTGTCAAATCAGTGTGCAGAGGCTGGAGCTGATTTCCATCAGGAAATCCTCATGTTATTCACATGATGCTGAGCACTTTGCAGCCCCTTCTGACCACACTGGGAGCTGGGAGTGTGGCATTTGGGGAAATCAGGCTGAGTGTTTGCCTGAGGATAGTTTAGGAATCCTCCTTCAAACATGTGTTTGGGAAACCTTGGCATTATGTACCAGTGCATGAGTCATGTTCCAGGCTTGTGATGGCTTCTGCTGCAACATAACATAATGCAGCCAGATCCATGGGAATTGCATCACAGATGTTTTACAGGTATGGGTAAGTCAGCCAAGGAATGCAGATATTTTACATCACTGACATAGCATAAATGTCCTTTAAATTGTTTTTGACATACCTCTGTAGAGTTTGCCACACTCACATGAAGTAATGAAAACAGGAAATAAAATAATCTGGGTTATCACTTGAATGTCACGTGTCAGCCACAGAACTGAAAGACTGATGATGCTGTAGTGGAGAGCAGGATGATTGTACAGAAATAGAAGCCATTTCCAAGAGGTAGCCTGAAAAAAGCATTTAGAATGGTCAGCTTTGCCATCAGGGCCCAAGTCATTCAGTTCAGTCCTGCAGTGTGGCACCTGTAAGCTTTCCACATAATTATTCTTGTTTCTAGCATGGTGGGCAAGCAGCCATGACACACGTGTAAGGTGCATTATAATGTTAAACCCTTCTGCCCTTTTGCTTTTTGAATTCCAGTCTTCCCAGTCTCTTCTTTAGCTACTGCTTATCACATTAAACCGAGGAGATGGTATTTAGGTCTGGTTTTGCAGAGTCTGAGTATATAAATTTTCATCTGACCTGTTCTGTTCTGTTCTATTCTAGTTTATCCGTGCCCACTTTTTAGTGTCAGATTCCGTAAGCCTTTGTTTGGAGAGACTGGACACACGATCATGAACCTCCTTGCAGTAAGTCTGTGATGGAATTTGTACATTCCATTGGTGTGAGTGGATCCGTGTGGGGAGATGGAGGCTCCAGGTGCACATAGTAGCTGGCAGGTCTAGGAGATGCAAGAGGAAGTAGTGAGGATTTGGGTGAATTTACCTGCTTTTACTGAGAGTGGGTGTTAGCTTTCAACAACACAGTGAATTGTAATGAGGTACCCAAATCAACATCCTAAACCTGGCTGCTGGAGGATGTTTGAATCTTGAAATAAGTGCATTGTTTGCTCAGATTGCTTCTTCAGAAGTGCTGGGTCATCACAGTGTGCAGTCACAGCTCTCTGATTACACAGCGCTCCGACTGAAGAGACGTTATTATCTCTTCCTACTTTGCAAGTATTTTCAATATAGGAAATTCTCCTTGATGCATGACTTAATCTCACTGCTAGAAAAACTAATAACTCCATCTAGTAATGTAACAGAACACAGAGAGCAAATTTTCTTACATACAGTGATAATAGTCAAGGCTGGAGAACATTAATTTTGATGTAAGAAAATGTGTGAAATGACTAACAGTCACGATGATGTTTTTTTCATTTGTGCATTGCAATTACATGGGTTACACGCTGTGGTGTCTCTGTCCCTCCCTGCCTTCCAGTCACTGATAACAATTATTTGAATGGGCTCAGTAGTAGTCACCAGGATAGTTATGAAACCTACAGTGTTAATGATGATCATCACCCCTAACTTAAAATCTTGTTTTAATTACCAGGACTTCAGAAACTACCAGTACACACTGCCTGTGGTCCAAGGTTTAGTGGTTGATATGGAAGTCAGAAAAACCAGCATCAAAATACCTAGCAACAGATACAATGAGGTAATGCTTATAACATATACATTTGTGTACAGTTTCTTTGTGATTGGAGTACCTGGGATCTAAAGGAATTTTTATTTTATTCACTACCACTAGGGAAAAATGCCTCAAAAGCAAATAGTAACTGCATGATGCACCCAGCTTTCAGAAGTGAATGAGCCTGGCTGCACAGGAAGAATGCAGTTCCATTTAGTATTAATTAAACTCTTAAACTCTTTTTCTTCAGGTTTTTGAACTGTTTACACAAAGTGTCGTATGTTTGATTTGAACAAGTTGACAAACTTTACACTCGAGTAAACTAGGAAGAAAAAATGCATTAGCTTTTCTCATCTGTACTGTGTGTTCCCACTCAAAGCATTTCGTAGTATTTGTTGGATTGCTGGTTATTTTATGTAAAAGTTTCGTCAACATTGAAATTTTATACTTAATTTCTGGTGTGAGAAAATCAGTCAGCATCTGTAGGAGTTAGTGCTGCTAACTAGAGAAAGCTGGGGGAGGAGGTATTCGAACAGTAATAAAAGGGAACAGTGGAGAAGGGGATTGATTTTGTGTTCTGTCTGAAGAGAAAGGGGTAACTTGGTAGTTTGAAACCTGTCAGAGTTGGGGTGAGAGCAAACCTCCTGAGCAGAATGGTATTTGTAAAAGTTCTTGTAAGATCAGAGCAGAACGCAGCTTTATCTCAAGAGGGAATTTCCCTGCAAGAAGCATTTGAGTAAAATAAGTGAGAAAAAAGAAATTCATTGAAAAAAAAGTGTTCTTTTATGAAGTTTGAAAAGGATGAAATTGATGAAGCCAGAAGATAAAGGGTCTGTTAAAAGGTGCTTTAATTTTTGATGCAGTTGTGCCAGAACAGGAGAGGTCAGTGAGGTTTGAATGAATTCAGTCTGGAATGGCACAGACGATGCAGTTCAGTGTTGGCTGTGCCTGGTGTTTGCAAAGTGTCAGCTCCACTTGTGCCAGACATGGACTGAGCAGGACTCAGAGGGAATTCCTGTGTCAGGGACGTAGCAAAACCTCTGCATCATGCTTGGGTTCTCTTCCCAGTGTGATGCAAGGACTCAACTTTTCAAATGGAGAAAGTATTACTTATTTAACATTTTTACTTGTGATTCATTTGAAAAGTTGAATTAATAGAAATTTTTCATGAGTTTACTTTGAATTAAGATTTACAGATTCACAGAATATTCTGAGTTGGAAGGGACCCACAAGGATCACTGAATGCAACTCTTAAGTTGGACTTAAGCCCATACAGGGATCAAACCCATGACCTTGGTGTTACCAGCACCTTGCTCTAACCAACTGAGCCAATCTTAAAATGAATAAAATAATAAGACCTTTATGTTTATTTAATTAGAAAGGGCTGTTACTCAGATGTTTTCACTATCTAAAAAGTGAAAAACTAATTTTAAATCTCATGCATATATTAAATGGGGAGAATTCAGCCTGTGATTAATAAATCACACATTAACATATAGTTTTTCTATTAAATACATTTTTTTGTCTTCAAAATTATTTAATTTTTCTATAACTTAGAGGTCCCTAGTTGCCTGTTTAGTCCCTCAATCATTTGCTTTCTAACCAAGCAGTTGCCCCATCCAGTTGTTGTGCTGAAGGCAACTGCTGGGCTCTACAAAGGTGCCTGTTCTGGAGCTAAAATCCAGTTTCTGGAGCATGACACGATCAACTGGATAATGAAAGACACTGTTGTCTGATGCAAAATCTTAATTAAGTTTCCTCCCCAAACATTACACCTGTGCACATTTGTCAATAGCGAGCGTCAGTTAATGTTCCTGACACTGTAATTAAGGTTTTACGTTGGACAGAGAGAGACAAATGTGTTGTGCGTAGCCTGCATGTTTATCAGCTCCAGGAAGCAGAGGTGGGAGTGTGAGTGCTGTTAGGAGATGTCAAATAATTCTGCATTTTTCTGGGTTTTCACTGCAGGGAGATTTGTGTCATTTAATTTGACTTTATTTTATTTTAAGCAAACATGTCATTTTCATGTTTGAAACAAATTCCAGAGATGGGTGACTCCCTCAGTTTTCTTTTGGATCAAAAATCCCTGAGTCTGAGCCTCCACAAAGAGGAATAGTGGAGAAAAAAAAAAGAAACTCTGTAATCTACCAGAGTATTTTGTCAAGGCATGTAACTTGGTGTATGTTAGATGATAGTCAGCAGAACTGAAGGGCAGATGTGTCACAAACTTTCTTGGATGCTTTCTGGAGGTCTCCTCTGCAGAGAAAGAAAATTCTTTTGGATGTCTATGATTCAGATCTTTTTAAAAAGTCTTAAATTGGGAACAGTGATCCCAGTTTCACCAGTTCATGCAGGTGAAGCACAGAGACACTAAAGTTTTGGTGTCTGGTCATGGCAGAACAGGATGAAATGGCCCCAGTCTGAGTGCCCATGTGGCACTGAACTGGGGAGGGGCATTTATGATTTCCATCATAAACAACTGCAGTTGTGTAAACAGGCCAAGCATTTCCTCCCAGGGTTTTTCTCATGGTTTTTTCCCCGTGTATTTTTAAAACCAGGTAAAGGTAACAGCTTTTGCAACTTCTGTAGCTCAGCTATCCCATATACCATTCATTTTAATTGCACAAAAGATGGCACTTTAAAGCATCCAGGCAGTGAAAGACCTGAGCCCTCTTCTCAAAAGGAGTTTATGGTTCTGAGTGCTAAAACCTGACATGGAATATGAGAACTTGAGAAGCTTCTGATTAAACTGCTCCAAGAATCACCTATTTATGCAAGTCCTTGATGAACTGGGCGGAAATGCTAAACCTTTGTGTTTGCAGATGATGAAAGCCATGAACAAATCCAACGAGCACGTGCTGGCAGGAGGAGCGTGTTTCAACGAGAAGGCAGACTCGCATCTGGTGTGTGTGCAGAACGATGACGGCAACTACCAGACACAGGCCATCAGCATCCACAACCAGCCCAGGAAAGGTGAGGAGAGCCCTGGTTCCGCCGCTCTGCACGGCTGCTTGGCCCCTGTGTTGCTGCTCCAGCTTTTGTGGGGCTTTGTGAATAGGCCACAGCTGGGTTTGGCTGGGTTTCACCCAGTTTTTGTTAGAGAAAATCAGTCTGACCACTGGTGTCCCCTGACTGAGCAGCTTTGTGCTGGAACTGGCTTAGGCCACACCTCTCCATTAATAATGAGAGCTGGCTTTGGTATTACTGGATGTGCAGGCCAGGTTGTGGTTGCCTGTGCTTGAGCTACACTATGTGAAAGAAAGACTAGATTCAGTAGGACAGAAAGTTAAATAGGAATAACCAACCACAGCAGCATTTTAATAATGCATCTTCAAGAAACTTCTCATGTTCACCTTAATTGGACCATCTAATTTCCAGGGTATATTCTTGTTACAGTAGGCTGAAAGGCTACAGCAGCTGTGTGCTGAGAATTTAAATGTTGTGGGTTTGGGGACATTTCTGGCAAAGACATTTATACAATCTCCAAATGAGAACAAGACAGAGGCTGATTTGGATGTTTTGCAAGTATCACTGGTCATTCCAGCGAGTGTACTGGCATGGAACATCACTCAGGACTGATGGTCTTGTCTGACTTCTATTAAATTCACCTATGAGACAAGAAGAGGGATTTCCAGCAGGAATTTCATGATGCTTAGTAGTCATTGAAGATAATTCTACTTTAGGTCAGGTGGCTTTGAGCTGTGGCCCTGCCGGTGGGTTGGTGTTTCAGCGTGATCCATAAACAGCTCACTCACAATCTGCCAGCTGTGTGGGAACATCTAGAAGCTCATTGTGTACTTGGTTACCCAAAATTAGTAATTCTGAAACTCAGAGGTGTGTAGGGCATGGAGAGGGAGAGTGATAAAATACAAGCATTCATTAATTTAGACAAAAACTCTTGTCCAGTGTAGAAAGTAACTGGGTGATTTGCCTTTGCATATCTAAGCTTATGATGTGCAATACAGGCACCATAATTCCAAGCAGCATTTGTCCTGATTCAGGTTATCACCGCTCTGGCTAATAGAGCTGTGGTACCTGATTCTTGGGTAAGGCACTGCTTTGACGAAAGCCTCACTAAATCTCTCGTGTTGTTGTTGTTGCAGTGACTGGTGCCAGCTTCTTTGTGTTCAGTGGAGCTTTAAAATCCTCTTCAGGCTACCTTGCCAAATCCAGTATAGTGGAAGGTAAGAACTGAACTGCTTGCTTAAAACACACTTCTCTCTTTGCCCAGCTCAGCTCTGCAGCTAGCAGGGGGCTCTCTGCTCACATGCCTTGGGCCTTGGAGTCATGCTGCTGCTTCAGCTTTATCCTACTTCTTAGCAAAAACCACCTTGTTCCCTTTAACAAGGAGGAATTCGTGCAGGTGCTGCAAAACAGGGTCACAAGAAAATGAGGGTAAAATACAAAATACTTGACTTGGGAGGCTGTGATCAATTTATTGATTGGGTTGAATGAGGAAATCGTGAGCCTTAGAAATACAGAATGTGTAATCCACCAACCAGCAGAGGAAGCCCTGCTAAACTTCATCTGCTACCATATAGCTCTGCAGTGTGCAAGGGTATGAATGTGCATTGTTTATGTGGTTGTACGTGGGCAGATGAGAACGTGACAGGTTGAGAGCACTGAGCTGGTACCTCTCGGATTTGGTTTGTTGTTGTATCACAGGAATAGCCACTGGTGGGGTACTCCGGGCTGGAAGCTGTTAGTGCCTGCAGCTGTGACAGTGCAGGCAGCAGTGGTGTAGGAGTGCTCCTGCCCTCGGTGGTGAGGGATGCCAGGTGCCCAAGTGAGCAGTCAGTTGGCAGAGCCCCGCAGGTGAGCAGGAGCTCCTTGTGCTGCACCAGCTCCAGGCTTGCAGCTCTGAGCGTGCAGCCATGGGTAGGGTCCCCAGGCTGACAGGCAGCCCACTGCTACCAGAGGATGCAGGTCATTGTGCCATTTCCTGTGCCTAAATTGGTGGTTAGGGTAAGACAGAGGCACAGGAGGACTCAGTCTCTACATGGGGAAGTGTTTCAGTCCTGTTAGTTTTGCCACAACTGAGATTGACCCAAAGTGGTGCTGAGTTAACAGCTGGACTGGATAACTTGGAGGTCTTTTCAGCCTTAATTCTGTGAATCCAGATTCTTTATCTTTTGCCACTGTCAGGCAAGCACTGACTTCTCAAACACGGTCACTGCTGGAGTGCTGCTTCCAGAGCCAGCAGAGATGGCTGAATGGAGCAGGGTCATGCAGGGTTTCTGAGGCTGGCCTGGAGCAGGTGTCAAGTTGTGAGGCAAACTCATGGGGACTTTGCTACAGCTGACTTCACCTGGGAGGTGCCCTTCCTCTTACTGTTGTGTTTTCCCTCAGCAGCACTCAGCAGGTCTGCTGGTTAGGAATCTGAGTGTTCGGAAATGGTCTGATGGAGCACTGCTGCCCACGATGCTTAAAATGAACATTTAACTTCTGCTGCAAACAGAGGAAGCATGTTTATTTTTTTCTATATAGGCTCTATTTGGCATGGCTTATCTTGGCTTATGAGGATTTCTTGGTTCCCTAGACGGAGTGATGGTCCAGATAACTGCTGAGAACATGGACTCTTTGAGACAGGCCTTGAGAGAGATGAAAGACTTCACCATCACCTGTGGCAAAGTAGATGCTGAAGACCCTCAGGAACACGTTCATATTCAGTGGGTAGAAGATGATAAAAACTTTAATAAGGGGTAAGTAGAGGAGCAGTCATTTGACACTGGTGCCTGTTAAAAATTTTAATTGATCTTGTAAGGCGCATGAGTCTTCAAATCAATAGGAATTAAAAGTCTGTGCCTCTCTTTTGAGTGATAAGATACAATTAATTGTAATGAAAATTAAATTGAGATACCAGAGCTTTGGGGCATCAATTTAGAAAATTGGCAATGCTATGGATTTTTTTGGCATTGCCAATATCCAGCCATTGGAAATCACTAATCTGTCTCCAACTCTCAGTGCTGAACCCTGCACACTGTGGTCACTTTGCTCTGTTGGTGCTTAGTTTGCATTAAGTAGAGCTGGAAACAAAATTGCTGAACATCAACAGTATCTTTGGACACTTGATAGTTAAGGAAAAAGAAAGGTGGATTTGGCAGCCTAAGTATTTATGGCAGTAAAATGCTGTTGTGATGGATTCCGTATTTCAGGGCTCAGCACCTAGAAAGAAGGATATTTCTGTAGTTTCAGGCTCTCCAGATCAATCTCAGATCTTCTGCAGTCAAGTCCTGGCTGTGTAAGTTGTGTTTCAGGTACTGCTGGTCTGAGTTTACAAATGAGGAAAAATCCAACTTGTATGCAATGCCTTGTTACTCTGTCAGAACCTTACAAGATCTCAGCTCTGCTGCAAAGCTTTGTTGAAAACCTTCAGCAAGGTCCTTCCTGCACCTGCTTTGTGCATGTTACCCCTTTTAGGAACTGCCCTCTGATTCCAAGGTCATTGTCCTCTGCAGAGGGCTCTGTCCAGCTCAGGTCTTGTGCTGAGTCAGAGCTCACCCTTCTCCCTCCCTTTTGCAGCGTCGTGAGCCCTATTGATGGCAAATCCATGGAATCTATAACCAGCGTGAAGATATTCCACGGCTCTGAGTACAAGGCCAACGGGAAGGTCATCCGGTGGACAGAGGTGGGTCCGTCAGCCCGGCACTGGGGCTGGGACTGCGGCCAGGGCTGCATCCACCTGCACCCCCACTCACCCCAGGAAAGCAGCAAATGCTTCAGCACGAGCCTGTGGTGCCTTCCCTTCCTGCACAGGGAGCTGCAGGCTGGCATCCTGCGGGATAAAACATCCTCCCACTGGTGCAATCGCAGCCTGTGCTGCACCGGCCACCGCTGCTCACATCAGGGTGTTCAGCATGGGGGGGGCCACAACAACACTTGCTGTGTTACAAAAGAACAGTTGGTTTCATCTGCCTTGGTGTTAAAAGCTGCCTTTCTACATGGAGACAAATCTTAATATAAATTGTTTTTTAGAAATGTTATTTTGAGCCACTTTCTCTAAAATGTTGCATGTTAAAGTGCTGTGGCATAAATCACTCAGAAACTGCTTGCATGGCTGATGTTGCCTGTGACTCTGCCAGCACACAAATGCTGATATCAAAATATTTTTTTAAGTGTTTCACTTTACCTGCTGAGGAGGAACCAAGTTCCTTACTCTGCAGCTTGGCCCCCATGTGCCCTTTTTTCCCAGGTCAGCTGGGTCTAACAGAGACAAGGCTCAATGACAACACTAGCAGAGATCTTTAGGCTTGTATTAAAAATGTAATTTTTCTGAACTTAACATCTGTTTAAAAGGAGGTTTTTATTAAAACCATGTGCAATACATAGTGAATTTCCATAGCAAGGCTTTTGACCAGATCTAATAGGGTTCAGAGGACTATTTAAATTTAAATCTTTCTTCTGCTGTTTTATTTTTTCCTCCCTAAGGTGATTTGTCTTCAGGGGCTTGTGCTGGGCTTTCCTGAAGAGTTAGTTCTTAAGTGTTCAGTTGTAGAAGTTTTAATGACATCTCAGTAACCCGAATTTTCTAGAAAAGCCAAGTGTTATGTCTTGTGTTGACTCTTCCCTTCAGGTGTTTTTTCTGGAAAATGATGAGCAACATAATGGTCTGAGTGACCCAGCTGATCACAGCAGACTGACTGAAAATGTGGCAAAGGCTTTCTGTCTGGCTCTGTGTCCTCATCTGAAACTGCTGAAAGAAGATGGAATGACTAAGCTGGGTCTGCGTGTTACACTGGACTCAGATCAAGTAAGTCTTCAATAGTTTGGGTTTAACTGGGGGGTTGTTCTCTTGTTCATCCCCCAAAATAGGAATACAGCATTTTAACCAGGAGAATGCTGAAGAAGTACCAGTATCAGATGCTGATCAGGTGGTGCTGGCTGTTGTTTGGTGTTTTGGGACAACTGTTAGAGCCAATGCCCAGCCTGAATTAACACAGGCTTGACTTCCATATGGCACAAGCAGCACCTGCTCTGTGCTCAGAGACTCTAAATTGGTCTTTTTGGCAGCAGTTAACGCTGTGTGAGGGTCCTGCTCATCCCAAGGAGCTGCTTTGACAAACCAGGAGAAAAAAGAGGCTCCTTTTGCCCAGGCAGCTACTGGGAACACAAGGACAAAGACAAGTGGAGAAGCTGCTTCAGTGCCTGCTTGATCCAGTTTAAGTGCCCAACTTCCCTGGGAGAGGCCACAGCTCCTCCCCCCTTCCCACCCCCTGACTCACAGCCTCGTGTCCTGTTCTTAAAACCCACTCTTTGTATTTTTTAGGTTGGTTATCAAGCTGGGAGCAATGGACAGCCACTGCCCTCTCAATACATGAATGACCTGGACAGTGCCTTAGTGCCAGTGATTCATGGAGGGGCCTGTCAGTTGAGTGAGGGGCCAGTCATAATGGAGCTCATCTTTTATATTCTGGAAAACATCTCATAAGAGGACTTCATTTTCTGTTCAGACCTGTTCCAGCAGCAGTTGTATCTGAATCATTTGCACTTTAAAACTGGAAAATTAAGCTTTTGTTAACACTATTGGGGAAGGGGGGGAGGGGGGGTGGGACAGTTGTTCCATAATTCTAAATCTTCTATGCATTGTCAACAACCAGAGGATCAGGGCAGCTTCTGTACTACAACATGGCTATGCTATCCTTGCAGCTAATCCACTTCTGTTACTGTTTAGAAAAATGCTCATGTTTAAAGACTTACAGTCGTGTACTCTCAATGCTCAAAGGGTGCAAAGATCACTGGGGCATAAATAAAAAGTGAAATTCCAACCTTGTACTGTCTGTAGATGGACATGTAAGAAACAACAATCAAGACCTCCATTCTGACCTCATCCTAAGGCCATTTGTGGTTATTCTGTAGACATTAAAAAGTAATGTTTACATTATTTTGACCAGATTATTGGTTGAAATACGTTTGGAGAAGCCCTTGAGAGATAGGGAAGATTCCCTAGCCATAACTCTGTTTGTCTGTGCATCCAGAGGAGCAGGACAAGCATCTCTCTGAAAGTTACTGAACTGCAGTTGTGTGTGTGTAATAGGCTAGTTTATTTTTCTCCTATTTACCACAGAAGTCCGTCACTTGGGCAGGTTTCTGTGATCTCCTACAACAGCTCTGCTGTTCTGTACTTTGTTTACAAATCTGTCTGCAGCAGAGAAAAGATCAGCCCTGAAGTGCAGTTACATCTTGTTCCTTGTCTCCAGTAGGTCCTGCTTTTTAGAGGCAAGTCCCACCCTGGGCAGCTGTGTCCCCTCCCTGCTGTTTGCTGTAGTGTAACGCCAGTGTCATGTAACCCAAGCCAGCTTGCACTTCATATTGCAGCCCCATGTCCAAGCTTACCTGTGATACCAGTATAGAGTGGCTGTTCCTGCATGTTCTGCTGAAAAAGGCTTTGTGGTCAGTTCTGAACACGTGCACTCGGCCCAGTGCTCTTGGTCTCACCTGAGAGGGCTTTGGTAAGGAAAGCAGCTGCTCGTGTCTGCCAGGGCATTAAGAAGCTGGAATTGAGCATCAGCCAGAGGAAATGTGGTTCCATGTTCTTACTGTCTCCATGGAAAGCTGCTAACCAGTGGCAAGAGCTGAAAGCAGGAGAAGGGGTTTGGTTTGTTTAGCCATAGTCATGCAAAGCAGCTCTCTGAAGTCCCTCCCAGGAAGAGGGGTGAAGGTTTCTCCTCCTGTCTAGAACTAATTAATTTGGGAAGAGAGGTGCTAATTTATGGATTTTTGGTCTCAGACATTTCCTATTGCCCTCTGTTCTGGAGGAGGCAGCAGGGTCTGGTTGGGCTGTACTCTGAGAGTAACACCAGTGGCCTTGCAAAGAGAAAGGGAAGTGGGAGGCCACTGTGAGGCTGAGGCTCTGGTTTTTAAACAAATAACACCATTGGCTGGGCAGGGGAAAGGTAACTGCACAGAGTGATAAATTTTATAGAAAGGCAGCCCAGTGTCTGCACAGAGTGCACTTGGGAATAAATGGCTGCTTCTTTTCAAAAAGCAAAGTATGACAAATCCAATGTTCCAGGCACCACCCAGTCCTTGGAGAAGACAGGCCAGGGAACTGGGGCCAACTCCACAAACAAAAGCTGGCCAGCAAGAGGGAGCACACTACCACTTAAAAGGGTGTTAGATCCAAGTGAAGCCTTACCTCTGGCATTTAGGAGAAGGAGGGTGACTTAATGCAGCTCATTGAGTGGTTCCTGCTGGCCAAAGCAGGAGCTGTGACCCACCCCCTGCTCCTGCCGAGGTGCCTGTGCAGCCCAGCTGGACTGTGGCCACTTGATCCCCCTCTGCACACTGGTTCTGCACACTCTGGGACACAGCTTGGCACGACAAGGTGTAGGCACGATTCCACATCTGGAAGAGCATTCCAGAAACTCGGTAATAATCTTCCTCCTAGAGCCTGCACTCCAGCTTTGCCACAGCAGCGGCTTTCCAGTTACTTTGGTTGCATTGTTACGCTAAATAATGCAGTAAAAGAGGTGAAAAATGTTTCTCTTCCTTTGCCCCAGAAGTCTTTTAGGTTTGGATTCTGTTTGTGCAAAACACTATCAACTGGTGACTGACATGTTTGCTTCAACCATAGCCTTTGAAATGACCTTAATTACCATGTTGTTAAGAAATGAGTACTTGTTTAGAAAAAAATTGTACTTTTAAAATTCAGTTAGTTAACACTGCAAAAAACTGCATATTATATTTTTATTTTCAACATGTAGTTTTGTATATTAAATTTATTGAAATTAAAAACTAAACACTGTATTGTCTTCATCTGCTCAGGAAGACAGAGGCAGCGCTGCCTGACCTGTCTGGACTCTGTTCTGTCTCCCAACCTGCCCATCCCTGGCACAGGCACATCCTCCCCTTGGAGAACCCTGGTTTCTGTTAGCTCACAGAGATTTAAAAACACAAACAGATTTAGTACCCTTTTCTGTATGCTGCTGATCAAAAAGCGTTCCTGAAAATAAATCATGATCCAGTCTTCTTAAAGGACAAAGAATAACTATTTTTCCCCATCACCTGGAAGAATTGTAAAAGCCTATTTTTGTAAAAATACAAGGAACATTGGGGAAGCAGCAGAGTCTAGTGTATTTTTCTTTCTTTTTTAAATTAAAACCCCAACACAATAAAGGATGAAGGCACAGTACCCTTCTGCGCCGGACAAGCAGTGCAGCAAGCACGGCACACAACTGGGAGCCAGAACAAAAATGGAGGTCTGTAAACACCAACCTGCTAAGGAGCCCCGTGGCCTTTCCTTCGGAAAGGGACAGCCCATGGAACCTCATGTGCCAAGGGCGTGCACAGAGGAGGGACTGGCACCCCTGAATTGCTGCCTGAGAGCTCTCCTCTGGTTTAGGAAACAAAAAAAAGACCCCAACCCAAATAGGCCTGGATAGAACAGAAAAAGCAGTAGCAGACTGTTCACTGAACCACGCCGGCTGCTCAGACACTTGGGGAAAGGAATTCTGGTAAAGGTCTTACCTGTGACTTAACCAAAAAGCTCTGGCACTGCCTCAGAGGCTAAACCTTTCCCACAGCACTCTGCATAGTTAATGTAACATTCGTCCTGGTGCTACATTAGTAGTCCCACATTAAGGCAATTCTGTCTATTTTGGGTAGACCGGTCCCAAGCCCTGCAGCAGCGCATTCCCAGAGCCTCCCGTTTGCCTTGGAGTTATTAATAAGCACTATGGCTGTTATCAAAATAGACATTAGGATCAGTAGTGCATTCGTTTAACATCTTTGGTGCTTGCAGCTTAGCAGCATCTTCCTGCCTTCGCTCAGCCCACGACTTCCAACATTCCCATGGATCTGGGGAAAACAACACAAACAAACCCATCAGAATTCCTTGCTGCAGTACAGAACAGATGTTCACAGTTCAAGGTGACATTATATGTAAAATGCTGACATGAAGGTTCTGGATGGGCAACTAGAAAAATCAATGGAGCAAAATTATTAAGCTCCAGTGATGGAAAGTGTTTGGGCACAAGGCCAAGTTGTTTTTTCAGGTATGGCCATCAGACATGTCCCTCAGCCTGACCTGGAGCTCACAGGACCTCCTGACCTCCTTGGCTGGGAGGAAACCACTAGAACAGGCCCTTTGGTGCCCAAATGGTGACTCCTGTACTGAAATGAGACCTCAGTCTCTACAATCTTAACACCATTTGGAAGCTAAGGTGTGGCAAACAGGTGATGTCACTCTGAAGCTGATGAATATTTGTTTAACTGCCATTTATAAATGTAAAGTGAAACCATATGCGTTAAGGAAGAGGGAGCATAGAGGCTTCAGGAGATCAAGCAAAGGAAGATGGATTATTTATCACTTATTTTCTAAATACTATTCTTAATAAAGGTGACACCAGGAGCTGTCCCTGTATTCAAGTGATTGTGAAACAGCATCTTTGAGATACAAGGTAATCAGAGATTCTGTAACCTCATTTATGAAATTATGTCAACTCCCCACCACAAATATAAAGAGGAATGCTAGTGAAGCCAGAGCTGTGTAATTAGGTCAATGCCAACAAAAGACATTATTCAAGCAGAGTTTATGTGTAGCCCTGTCAAGCCCTGCCCAGACCACCACAGGATGCAGCGTTCATACCTCAGACAGAACTAACGTTCAAGGACCAGCCAATTTTCTGTAACTGTTTGAAGATCTTGACCACTGAGGGGCTCCCTGAGTCTCACTTTTACCTCCAGTTTCCCTCCAGTGGGCTTTCTGCCATCAAAAATCTGAAATAACCATAAAAAGAAGAGCAGTTAGGACAAATAGGGATTATAATGCTAAACTACAGAGCCTCAGGCAACTGTTGACTGTATTTACCCATGGCCCGATGGTGACAGAGACCCCTGCAGGTGACTGCAGTGCTGGGAGTGTCACAGCCAAGCACCTCCTCGGATTGGAACTCGGCAGAGCAGGTCCCCCACAGCCCAGGCAGGTTATCAAACTTACCTAATACAAAACTCGACTGTACTCACACATTAATGTGATCCAAGTACTCATTTCTCCTTCGGGTTTAAATACTAAGTACAAGAACACCTCATCCCGAAAACATACCTCGATGATCTCTCTAACTTCACATTCTGATTCCAGCTTGTCCAGTTTCAAGTGTGCTGTCCCCACGTGTTTGTCGCTTCTGAAAAAGGACCTGTGCCAAAGATGTGAAGGGGTAAGGATTGTCAGAACATTAAAGAGAAAACAAGCCCAGAGGTCATCACTATTTGCTCCATCCCCACATCCAGAGAGGGCTGGTCAGGACATGCTCCTGGAACCCCGCGCACCACAGTGCCAGAGGCAAACCCTTAAAAACCAGATTACAAGGAACAAGATAAGAAAGTACTCATTTGTTAATTATTCTTTTGCAACCAAGGTAAAGATGAGGACAGCAGTGAAGAAAATAGACTAAATCAGCACTTGGAGTGGCAACAGCTTCTGTCCCTGCCCAGGGTGACAAGGAAGGAGGGCCCAGTGGCCAGGATATGGGCATCCTCTGCTTGGGGCTGATGAATGGAACAAGCTGAAGGAATTCCCAAGGAAGTTGCATCTCCCAGAAAAACAAACATTTCACAGGCACCTGCTGCTTTTGGCAAACTACTTTTAGGAAAACATCACATGAATCATTGTTTCCTCTTGATAAATCAAAACAATTTCAGTAAATAAGAACATTTCAGCTATTGTTTTGATTCACCTACATACTGGTAGTTTTAACAGTCAAAAACTATAATTTTAGAATTTCCAGTCTGCTGGATTTAAACACAGAAGCATTTTTATCCTGCAAGGAAAACAAGCAACTTCTCCTTGCTGTAGTCACTTCTGTTGAACACTTTAATCAGCAATAAGTCAACCTGTACCTGAACAGAGACAGGTGTTACAACCCTTCTTCTGACAAACTCCTCCAAAAGGCAACAGCCAAGACTAAACCACCCTAATTCCACAGAACTGTTCAGCTCAAAGCAGAGGATTTCTTTGCCTGTATCCAAGCATCTCCCTGTACCAGTCTCCAATAGGTTTGATGAATAACTAAACTCTACAGAGTCTGCAGATAAGAAAGGTAACTTAGCCACACCTGCTGTGTTTTAGACAGGAAATTGTTCAAGATTTCAGAAGCTTCCTTTTTTACTCACTCCATTTCACAAAAAAAAAGCAACCAAACCGACAAACATACAATAACCCATCCCCCACAATCCCAAACCATCCACCCTTCTTCCTATTGTCATTAAGAGCTATTAAGGTATTATCAAGCAAGATTTGACATATGCAATGGAAACTCCAAAGACTGTTACTGGAGCCTCATGATCTCATCATTGGTGGCAACCAGAGATTGAGACTCTCCATCGATGAGGCCACAGCAGACTCACAGAATCATTCAAGAAACTTCAGAATTTCTTAGCTCACGTTAGAATACTTCCTTCACTTCACAAGCACCTTAAAATGAAGGATTATGTAACTGTACTGCAGTGTGTGGGGCACTTTGCTCATAAACTTCAGAGAATCAGCAATTCTTGCTGAATTTTTTAAAGCATATTTCCGTTTTATAACTTCAAGAAACAATAGAGACTGGTTCATCCCTGCTCAGTTCCAGGGGACTGCTGTGAAGACTGAGAACTTGCTCTAGGCTATGGCTTCAGAATAGCTCTGGGGAAATCCCCTTTCATCTTCATAAGCTTTTAGGAGAGACTCAAGAAGAGACTTTTCCTTTGGAAAAATACATTGCTGGGTTTTTACTTGAAAGTGGCGTTAAACTGAAGTTTAATATATATGACCTAAAACAAGTCTCCTTTGCTCACCGAGCAAAAATAATTCTTGGGAGATGGTCAAAGAGCTATCAGAGACCCCAAAGCTACAACATCCACAAAAGCATTTCCGAAAGTATTATTCATTTGTAGTCTTAGAAAAGACAGGGAGCAGTCAGTCTTTAGAAAAGAGCCTGGATCACTTCATCCTCTCCTTTCTCCTGAAGAGATGGTTGGGAAAAGGTGATGAAAAAAACCCATTTTAAACAAACGTAAACACTTCACAGCTCTATGCAAAAGAGGGGGATCTTGAACACAGAGCAGTGGAGCAGTCAGGATTGGTAGAAAAAGAGTAAGAAAATCAACTTTTGCTTCAACAGAGATGCCAATGGATGATCTGGAGTAAAACAGTGAGACCATAGCTCACAAACTGAAACATCTGCAACTTGAAAACCATCTCAGAAAAACTATGGATGATTTCTGCATGGCCCAGTAATAGAAACAAAGAAAAGGACAAAGAGCCACCACACAAAAACCAGGTTATCTGGCATCCCATCATAGTCATGGATCACAACCAACCCAGGGATGAGGGAATACAGGCCACTCCTATTTTGAATAACTCAGTTATGAGCCTGGACTGAGGATGATCTCCCTGAACTATAACTTGTTAACATCCATCTTGTGATCCTGCTCTCTGAGATGAGGGGAGTCTGTCTCTCAAGGCAGCTGCCAGCAGTGCTCAGGAAATATTGCAAGACCCAATAAATGAATGTAAGTACAAAAACATAACTCTGCCATCATCTGTCACCTGCTTTTGTGCTGTTCATATTTTGCTGCCACTTTACTTCATTATTCTACAGAGTTATTCCACAGAATACTTAAATTTCTAGTCCTGATGACTGAAACCAAACTGGGTAAGAATCAAAACAATTTGAAGCAAATAACTGCTTCCTCAGTCTCACCAACTCCTTTTAACACACTAATCCTCAACTGATCTGAATCAACTTCACTGAACTTGTGCCTTTCTTCACCCCCACAGGGGAAGCTACAGAGCTTGGGCACATTTTGAAAGCTCTCAGACATGAGAACGAGACAACTCTTTAGTGCTGGCTTAGATATTGTGCTTCATAAACTTCAGCTCCAATACTCTTTTTCAGCTGTTAGGAGAGAAGCGAACTGTGGACTCACCCTTTGTGAAACACCTCAAATTTAATTCCTTTGGACCGAATCGCACGTCGGAAGCCTCGGTGGTTCCGGTTGATGTTCAGCTTGAACAGCTGGTTGTACTCTGCAAGTGAAATAAAGGAAAAGGAAAGAAAGCTGTGAGTCAAATGATGTGTAGTGCTCTATTCCATGCACCTACTCAGATCTCTTATCTCAGTTTGGCCCATTTGTGAGACACTTCACAGCCACAGGAACTCCTCCTCAGGAGGGTCTTTCCGTCATTCCCAGGGTGTGTCCCTGTGCCACAGGTCACCTTCACCTTACAGGGACAGAAACCAAACCGCAGGAAAATCAAGTCATTGTGAGGTGACAGCAAGGTACTGAAGAGCTAAAACTAGAGAGTTTAGGTCTTTCAGCAAGTAATCAGTGTTTGTGGCTAAGAAACAAAGGTACAAAATATTAAAGAAAAAGCAGAGTAAGGCTGGAATGACTGGGAAGGGGTGTTTTGGATAATGTAATTAATACTGGTTTAATTCATGACATAACAGCAACCACCAATATTGGCATAAGGGGGAAGAATTGCCAACGCAGCTGGACTTCACCCCACAACAAACTCTTTCATAAGAAAGAAGAGAAACGGTGGTGGGAGGCCCTCTGGCCTGGTTCACAGTCTAACACCAGCCTATACTCTCCAGGGAATCCTAAGGTGCAACATTTTTCCTGCTGTTCCAGAAAAAAAGGACTCACCTGGACAATTGTTATTGTTAATGACAGGTGTTTTACTCTTTTGAGGTTGTTCCTAATAAAAAGAGATAGACATTACATAAAACTGTCAGATATTATTTCAAAACACAGAGTAGTGACCACTTTTATTGCCAGCTCTATTTTATGCCTATACAAGAAACGTGAGGCTTTAGAGGTTATCTAAATCATAAGAAGAGTCATGGTACATTCAAGACTAAAATACTTGGATTTCACTGTGGTAACAAGGATAATACTGGATAAAGAATAAGCCAAAACATTACATTAAATATGAGAGCCATAGATAAGCTACATGGTCACAGTCAATTCAATCCAATCATCGTAAAGTTACTGACTGGGGCTGTTAAACTCCATGACAAACTGCACCTTCCACGACACAGTAATTCTGTTCCTCCTGCATTAGCTGGAATAATAAGCTACACAAGGAATTCATCACAAATCATTCAGGGAATTGCCCTACTATTATTTTCCCTGACAATCAATCTGCCACCAAAATGAATTAACTTTTAACCTAAAGTGGAGTACAAACTAAATCTCTGGGGAATGAACAAGGACAATGTGACCTAATTATTGCAGCTACTTTGCAAAACTGATTTCAGCTATGAAGGAGAAAGGTGGCATATTTGACTGTTGGCTAAGCAGTAGAGAACTGGTTTTTCTTTAAACAAAGGAAAACAGATTAAAAGGAACTATGCTGATTCTTACTCATTCCCCAGAAAATTATTCATACAGACCAGTTCTGGTTTCAGCCACCCTAATTGAGTTACTCCTTCATTAAGGCCTCGTGTCACTCAAACCTAACACAAACCTGTTCTGACCATCACCAATTTCCCACAGGTAATTGAATTAATTTTAGTGGAATTACTGCAAAATTTATTGGGAGGTAGAAATCTAGGCTCTGCACTCTCCTAGGGCTAAGCATTAGTCCTGCAAGAGCAAGGTCTGGTTTTGCCCTATACAGAGAGCAGCAAAGCCCCAGGACTTCTACTGATAGTAAAGAGACCAGTCAGCCCCTCCTCATAAGCCCTTCTAGCTCTAAGGTTTGAGTATTTTTCAGACCAGAGACTGCTTTTCAAGGTGAAGGTAACAGGATGATGCTGGGGAATTCCAAGGAAAGAAGCAATATATATGTGTATACATATTTTTATATACATACACATACATACATGCACATACACACAGGTGTTAATTAGTAAGGCCGAGAAACTTGCACGGCCCAAGTCCTTTCTCGAGGTACATTTATATTTGCTAATTAAATCACCAGGAGCATTTATTTGATGCAAAGATTAACTCTTTCAATCCATTTCTGTAATTACAAGAGAAGCTCAAATGCAATGCCTTTAAAAGCTTGGTTTTTTAAAGGAAGAGGAGTTAGGGAGATCAATTCTAAGGCGGCCGTTGGCAACAACTTCGTGTGCCCTTGTGTTTGGTGTGTTTGCACCTCTGAAAGACATCAACTTTGACGCATTTTGCCAACACTGGAAGGAGCCTGATTGTGTCTTCAGGAGGGAGAGGTGGGCATGGCTTAGCACTGAGTGCGCTGCTGACACAGAACCTGCAGACACCACGCTGCCAAGGGCAAGGTGTGGAGAGCATCGAGAGAAAGGTGCAAAGCTCAAATCTGCAGCCAACACGTTCAGCAGTTCTGCTTCTCAGAAAAACAAATCTGCTTTAAAAGCAGATCCAGGCAGGATGTCTAGAAGTGTTTTCCCTTTCCTTGGAACCCTCACAAGCTCATGCAGTGGCAGGGGGGACAGACTTGGGGGCAGAAGAGCCACGACACACTCACCGCACTCGGGTACTGAAATTCAAACTTCACAAACGCATCCAAATCTCTTGGTGACACACCTGGGTGAGACAACAACCAGCCAATCCAAACAGCCAGTACAGACATTATCATTGCATCTGTCATGTTGAGCAGGGTTCCCAAGAGCACCCAACTGTTTTTCAGTAGGACTCATGACCTGTCTCTTGACAACTGAAAAACCCATCCATCCAACCAAAATCCATGGGAAGTTGGCATCCAAAGGAAAACATCTGCTTTTTTTTTATGTTAGTCCTAAGACAATCTAGCACAGATGGTTTACAAGCTCCCAGGAACAAGGGGCTAAAAGCAGTAACACTGGCAGGAGCAAACCCTGTCTACTGAAGGGTCAAAACACACCAAAGTGGTGCAAACTTAAGGCAGGCGCTCGTAACAAAACAGGAGGTAAAAATGAAACCTTAACTATGACCCTGTCATGAATGAACCCAGGACAATTTAAAGTTCTTCTCTCTATCCAAATGGAACCCAGATTCTCTTTATTCACCTACCTGCCTTTTTTAAAATACTGTTTAAAGGTTTTGGGAGGGCTTGAACTGAAAACCTGGTTATTTTGTTTTAATAAGTGCTGGCTCCTAAAGTGGCCTTCAAGATAGAGAAATCTCACTCCCCATTATTTTTCTTACCTACTCAGAGGAAAAAGCCCACAAGCCCTTTGGAGTACACACCTGGTGGGGCCGGAAGGTTTATTCCCCTGACAATAAGAAGGTGCATTTCTGTGCTGTTGAGATCAGAAAATATCCTGTGAAAAGAGGAAGACAAAAAAGCACATTCATTCCACCATCAGCTGATCCACTGCCAGACCAGGATGCCACAGTTATTTGTCAGAGCTTTTTCAGTAGTGCACTCCTACAGAGACCATCTCCACAAAATACAACAGAGCAAGGGAAGAGCACAAACAGAGCTAAAAATATCTCTGAGGCCAGGAACAAAGCCCAGGAGACAACAGGATTGAGGGAGAAATACAGAGGAAGAAGGAATGGCTGAAGTAACAGAATATAAGATGGGAAGGTGGAGGCATTTTCAAAACAAAAGAATCAGCAAGAGAAGTTAGAAAACAACTTCTTTATATTTAAGTTGTTGAGAGTATCCCTTCTGGAGTGCTGAGCCTAATCCTGGATGCCACCCAAGTTTGCTGAAGCCCACAATTCCCTAAACAAGGGCAAAAGATCAGGAAAGTCATTCCAGTCTGCCCAAGAAATCCTTTTGTTTTTGCACACCTTATCATTTTAAAGGTTCTTTCCTCAAAGTGGTGGCTTGGAGGATCCATTCCTTGTGCTCGTGCAAGTTGTAGGATCTCCATGTCCTTTTTACAGCCTTGTGCCAGTTTCTCAAATCTATAGAAAAAGGGAAAAAAAAAAACAGTAAAAAAACCACACGTGCTGGAACTCAAAAAAAGCACAGAGTAATCATCAGCCAGAGCTCAGAGCAACGTGGAGATTCAGGAATCACAGCTACCAACCCCTTCACACAAGGACAAACGTACCAACCCAAATCCCAACATCTTTAGGGGGTCAGGCAGACTCAAGCCTGAAATAACCACTTTGGGGGATGACTGAAAGCAGGCACTGGGTCTTACCGAGTTGTTTCTGCTACATTTCCCAGATGCATGAACTGCTTGGAATACTGCAAACATCTCTGTCAACACAAACAAAACCAAACACAGGTGCACTCAGTGATCCTCACACACAGATTCATGACTGGCACAGTTCTGAGGTTGATGACAACCCAAATTAAGAAAAACCAAGCATTTTCCCAAGTCACTCAAGAACATTCACCACCCCATTCCTCAAGTCCAAAGCACAGCATTTGTTTGAGCTGTTCTCCCTATTACTTTTTAATCACTTGATTTGTAGATCTGAGTTTCACCTAAGGCCTAGTCTTAATATTCAGGTACTATTTTCAAACTTGAGTGCTCACATTTAACAGTGATAATTTGATAGTCCCAAGCCTTCAAGCACACCCTCTGGCTTTAACGAGCCATAGAATCCGACACTGAAAATTCTCCATTTTAGGACATGCAAAATCAAAGTATTTTAAAAGAAAAACAAAAGACCCCACTGAAACAATGATGGGATTATAATATTAATAAACCCCAGAGAAATGTACAAAAGAAACTCTGAGGCATTTCTAAAACATATAAAATGGTCACCTCATGTTGGTCCTTCAGCAATTTTACAAGCTGTGCATAAACTTCATCTGCTTTCTGAGACAGTCTGACATCTTCATGGTGTACAAAGATAAAATCACCCTCATCATCTGTAGGAGGTGATGGCAGCTGCAACACAAGAACACCACATCTCACAGCCCTTATAGGGAAAAGAAAGCACTTAAATGTTCAAGAATATGAAACTGAGCAGAATATTAACAGTCCTACTAACCTTGGAAATATCAACAGTTTTGCCAGATTTTGCTTGCTCAATCTTTAGGTCAAGGCCCTTTGCTGTTCTGAGATATGTCTTCGCTTGTTCAAGGTTGTTTTCCCTCTTTGCTTTGATGGCTGCCTTCAGGTACTGCTTCCTTCTGTTCTCCAGAAATTCCAGCTGTTCCCTAACTGAAAAATAGTTGTACAGAAACTCTCACTCATCTGACACTGCCAATGCCCCTGAAACAGGTTTACCACGCTCAGTTAACAGCCAGGAAAAGATCAGTGGAGGTACAGATGTCAAATCGGGACATTTCCTTACTGCACTCAACTGTTTCTTGGACACTTTCAATTTCAAGCATTAAAAAAAGAAACAAGCTTCCTTCTAGAACAGCATCCTTCATCAAAAAAACCTCAGAGCACTTCACAAGTGTCACAAGAGTTATTACAGCCCCTAATTTACAGGCCTGAGACAGACTCCAGCACAGCTGATTGGTCCAAAGGAGAAGGTGCATCCAAACTTTCAGCTCTCCATGTTAACTTCTAAAAACCAGCAAATACTATGAGCATCCTCTGGAGAAATTTCTTTCCTCTCCCCTGATCTGTCAGAAAAGAACCCCGATGAACCAATGAGCAGGCCCACTCAGACCTATCACCTCTGCTTCTCTGTAATCCCTTCCTCTCTTAGTTTCTTATTAATGCCTGAGTCTCTTCTTTCCTTGCCAAAACAGTAAGGACAACCACACCAATGAGACTGCTTTATGATGTACCAGGTTAGTGCATCACTCACCAAGGCAGTTCTACTTTGTCCTGAGGGAACTACCCAGGGCAGAAGGGAAGGAGGATGGGATTACAGTCAAGGCATCAGCGAGAGCCTGAGCACTGCCTGGGTGTGTCCAAATCACACTGTGAGGTGCTGGCTGTCCCTTACTATCTGTACAGTTAATCTTGTACACACAACTGCTCAGTGACCTTAGCAAGAGGAAGAGCAGAGATTGATGAAGCCCTGCCTGCACTGCCAGCCTGAGATCCTTGGATGAAGCACCAGGCAGAGAGCTCTGTCTGATGTAGGGAGCTCCATTAGATCAATGAATAATTCACACTGGCAACCCATCCCTTTTAATGAGAGTATATGGAGAGTTCAGCTGTGAGCAGAGTTAAACATTATGAATCGATACACTTGTTACATCAAAATTAATTAAAAACCTAATCAGCCTCATAATTATACATGCTGTCTCTGTGAAATAAAGCTGCATGGCTGCTCTGGGTCTGCCCTCCAGCACACACATATTGAGGTTCCTGTCAGAGGAAATCTATGACACACATTCACAGGCTCACATCCAAACTATAATGATAAAGGCTTCACCAAACTAGAGCAAACAACTTGCATGTGGAGCACTGGAAATGGTGATCCCTTCACTTACCAGCTGGAGGGAGATGATCCATTGACTCTGCCTTGTCCAGGGTGGAAGGTGATGCAGCTTGTTTCAGGTGCTCAGGAGAGCTCTCTGCAGCAGATGGAACTGGAGTTGGCTTAACAACCTGAGTTGGCTTCTTGGCAGCTGGGGCCTGGGTCAGAGGCTCATTCTAGCAAAACAAAAAGAATTGCATAATAAATGCATAAAATCTACCCCAGGGTTGAGGACAGCATCTCAAGCATCAACAACCTTGGTTATCACTGTCTCAGCCTTCTGGTATCCCTTTTGAGGGGAGCATAGCATTCCAGACAGCAAATTCTAACTTCTGGAGGTTTACGAGCCAGGCCAGGCCAGGCCAGGCCAGCAGGTAGTTGACCTATGTAAGCATCAACCCTCTACTATAGATGGAATAAATGGAATGTTCAACAAGGCAGTGATTTTTAAAAAAGCAGAGGCATGCAGGAAAAAAAATCATCCAGGAATTCTCTCCATTAAAAGCTATTCCAGTTGAAAGCACAAACAGTCAGCAACCAAACCCAGAGAGACAAAAAAATCAAACCAAAGTCTAAATGCAGGTGCAGCCTGACAAAAAGCAGTAAGTGTTGAACATACTGGGAAAGAACAAACATAGGAAGCTACTGGGATGCAGGATAAAAGTACAGATTTAAGTACTTTAGAACAATGTAAAAGAGTGGTGAGGATCTGAAACGTTTGCTTTGAAAATAAAATCCACATACTAAACAGCTATGAAAGAGCCAAACCCTGCGCTCCCAGACTCTGTAGGTACTGACTGTAATGACAACTCCTCTCTCTGTCTCCCCTATACTACAAAGCAAACTGAAATTACTACTGAGATCCTGTACTCCTCAGACTTTTGGGAAAAGCATTTCACCTCAGTACCCTTACTTGGAAATCCAATGGCCTCATCTCTGCATGCCACAAGAGATGGCAACTGAACTTTTACACATCCTACCAGGAAAGACTAACCTCCTCCTCTTCATCATTCTCCTCCATGTTTGCCAGCTTGCTGGCACTCTCCAGAACAGCAGCGATTGTGCTGCCACCATCTGTTGCTGCAACACCAGGAAGAGGGGGAAATCCTGTGAAGGAAAGGAATACAGAAGAGAGAGTTGCATAAGCCCTATGGTATGTCTTCCATATTTCTTGTTTACTGTAAAGCTGTTTCTATCCAAATACCTATTATCTAATATATTTTAGAACTCAGTCTAACTAGACTGAGGCCAAGGCCGCAAAGCCTTGCTAGATCAAGTCTGAGCAGTGGGTTTAAGATCAGGTCTCTCACACATACCCAGCTTAAGGGGATGATAATAAAATGATGCAGTAACAGAGCAGTTTTCCAAGCTGAGCAACTGGCAGCCAGCCAAGGAACCTCACAAACTCAAGACTTCAGGAGTAGAGATGCACCCAGAAGCAGCAAAGAATTTAGTCTCATTTTTTGCCCTCTCACTGCTGCCTCACCTTAGCAGGCACACAGTCCAGCAGAAAATCAGTGCTACCCCCAGAGTAATAAACAATCCACTGCTGACAGCTGGGTAACACACTCAGCCTCTGCTGAAAAGCTACTGCAATGCAGATGTTGCAAACTAAGGCAGAATCACAGGAGTTACATGAGAAGTGTATGAAGAACAATGCTCTTCATTGTTTTGTTATCCTTTTACAGAAGGGAGGAAGGTTTGATGGTGGAAGATAAACTCTCACTTCCACATGACCAGTTTAGTGTCAGCTTCAGAGAACAGAGACCCAGAGCCACTACTTTAAAATGTCTGCTAAGATTTTTCTCATTTAATATATAGCAAGTATTCTTGCTGCCAGTCTCATGAGAAGTGTTAAGAAACTTAGACTAAACTGCTTCCAAACCTAGAGATGGCTGCTACAGCACAAGTTCATGGTACTCAGGCAGGCAGAACAGAGAATCCTGTGCTGCTGCCCCGTGTGACATTTGATCCATTGCTCAGCAGCATTTCTATTTCCAAGCAGTTCAAGGCTGGTACTTGTCACCACCCAGATGCCATGAAAGGCCCTGCCATCCCAAGGTAATTCACTCCTGGTTTCAGCGACTGCCTGATTATTGTCTTCAATGTAAATCATCTGGCCTCTAAATGATGGCTGAAAAACACACAGCTGATGTGCAAGGACACTGAGCAGTTCTCTGTATTTCCAGAGGTATAAATATGGAATACCTCACTCTTACAGAAACTGGTATTTACCAAGAAAGGGATCACATTCTGCAGAAAGGGATGCTAAACTGCCTTTCAGGGACAGCTCCAAAGCACGGAACCTTCAAAGCCACCCATGACCTGATAGAGCTGGCAGTGCCTACTTTACTACCACTGCAGTGCTTGCCACTGCCACATTTGACAGTGACAAAAACACCACAAGGTCCATCTCTATTCTCTAACTTAAAAAATCCAGGCACAGCTTTGCAGTGTTGAGCGTATCCTTCAGAAGAACACATCAGGCCCAAGATAAAAGGAAAGATGTCTCCTAGGGGAGAAATGGTATCATGCAAATGAGAGGCAGAGCATTTACAGATGACCTTGCCAAAACTTTTCCACACACAGCACTCTGTGTTCTGAAGAAGATAAACAGGACAGAGTGTCTCAAGAAACCGGCTCAGCTGCTGCCTCTGTCACTGTCTCAGTGTAACCATGGGTATAATTTGCTTCATCTCTGCAGACTTTTACCAGCCAGGAGAGCTGCAATATTGATTTGATGTTACAAGGTGTTTCAAGAAGATATTCATTAGATATCAAGTTCTGAGGCTCCTGGTAGGAATCAACAGAATGGGGGACATTAGGAAATTTTTTTTCACTTTTAAAAACCTCCTTCCAGCAAAGTCGAGAAGCCAATATAACCCAAGTTTAGTCTTTCCTCTAAGAGGGCTGGCACAGAGGATAGACAGGTAACGTTTTTAGCACCTGCCCATAGTTAAGTTGTTTAACTTTTCAAATAGTGCCAGCTTTAAGTTCCCATGCTGTCAAACAGGCAGTCAATACACAGGAATATTCACCAGAGGCACTGTTTGCAAGCATACTAATAAAAAGTTTCACAGTGCCATCAAATAGCAAGGCCAGCCACTCACTGAGAAAAAGGAGGAGCTGTTCCACAGGATGAGAAGGCAATATGTGCACAGCCCCTTAAGAGCCTAGCAGGTATACAGAAGTTTGGGTATTAGGATGTTTTACATTCACACTTACCAGGAGGAACAGGTAGCTCAGAAAAATTCACTTTTCTCCCTGCCTTATGGGCTCTTATGGCATCCTGGTATTGCTGCAATCAAAGGCACTCAGTAAGACATAAAACAGAGCTGACTATGAATTAGCAATCATCTGTATTTTACCAGCATAAACACCATACAAGACTCAGTATTTTACTACAATATGTGCATTGTCTCTATGTCTTCCTCCAAATGCTTTCCAGCTTCCTCACTGGACCTCTTTTCAAACAGACAGACAATACACAAATTATTTCAGCCTTGAAAAAGTCTTCAGCAAGAGGACTAATTCAAATGGCTATGCTGGATGCAAAGAGCCACACTTCAGTTTTACCTTGGCTATCCTGTCGTGCATCCTGCCTTTCCGATCGTCCCCGCTGGCTTTAGCCTGAGCTGCTGCTGCCCTGTACTTCTCCAGCCGCTGCTGCAGCGCTTCCAGCACCGTCTTGGGCTGCTGTGGGGACTCTGCAAAGCAGACACACAATGAAATGCCACATCATAAAGATTTCCAAACACACAGGCTGCCTTCTTCCTCCCCTTCCTCACCTTCTTCAGAGAACATCACCGCCAAGTTTCACTATGAACACTGCTCTTCTAAAGAAAGTTTATTAACTTTTGCTTCCATCATTGATCCAGAAGAACAGTAGACTGGATCAGCAGCAAACAATACTCAGGAACATTAGCTAGGTTTACTCAGTCCTGCTGCAGTTCAGTGGGAGAGTTCAGACCTTAAAGTGCTTCCCAGCTGTGCTATTTTCATTATTTACTAGAGAAATGCAAAAGTCTTACCCGAAGCTTCTTGGGTCTGAGGTTCAGGTGTTGCAAGATCCTGGGAACTTCCCACCCGAGGTGGTACTTTTTGCTTGGATGCATCTTGTACATGTCCCAAGCTTTCAAGATCTGCAAAGCAGGGAGAGCAGGAAGTTTCACAGCATGTTCCATACACAGCAATTACTGCTGCATGTCACTCAGAAAACCATCAATTTGATCACGTCATCTTCCTGAAAGCTTTTTGGCTTCCAAACAGTATCTCCATGGCTAGCTAAGTCTAAGGTTCCCATTATCCACAGAACATGCTTTATAAGAAAAAATCTCAAATGCTGATTTAATTTAGGTTAGGGCTGCTTAAAGGGGGAAAAAAAAAGTAAAAGTAGTTCAAGTATTCTAAGAATTCTCTCCCCAAAATATAACTTGGTATCTTGGCAGATGGAAAGAGTGAACAAGTCTGCTAATTGACTAAAATATTCTAGTAACAAAAGATGTGCTGGAAAAGGGAAGATCAGAAACTCCAGTTTCTGGTTTTGTATAACATTGGGTATTTCAGAAAACTGCAAGATTATTTGCTGCAAAAATCTTGCACTTTTTAAGGCAAGGTTATGTCCTGGGTGAAGTTTCTCTGCAATGCCATTTAGTGATCAGTAATCTCAGTCATGAATCCTACGATTTACTGAAATAATCTGTCATTTAGTTTCTTAGAATAAAATAATCTACTAAAGTAAGCTGTTTAAAACACTGGGCTGCACAGATCAAGTATTAATTATTGGTGGGGATACTGCATCTACTTAAAAAAACCACCAAGCTCTCTTACCAGGACTGAGGTATCTTCAATATTGATAACTTGCTTTAAAAATCAGACTTTAGTGCATTGCAAACTGTTTGTTAATCTGAACGTTATGAACTTTAGCTGAAGCACGTAACACCATCAAATACTACAGTAAATTTTAAAAATGTGCCATTATCCTTCTTTCCCTTCCACTTCAAATACTGGCTGCTATTACCTACACTTATAAAACCAGGAACATCAGACATCAATACTTGTTTGAACTTGTAATTCACAGAGACTAACTTCAATATAAGTAATGATACCTCATTTCTCTCCATTGGTCTTGATTAGACTGTGAACATGCAGTGAGCCTCAGTCCTAAATGAACTCTAGCTCTTTTAACAGTTTTGCAATCAAATGCAGAATCATTCCATTACAACACAGAGACACTTCTGGAAAGGTTTCCTTAAGACAAGCCTTACCCTGAGGAGATGGAGGCATATTCTGGAGGTCTATTGGTTGCCCACTGTCCAAAGCTTCCAACACCACATTAAATTTCTAACACAGAAAAAACAAAACAGAAGATTTATTCTGGTCTGTCCAAGACTTGCCAGCTGCCACAATAAGTATCTAATATTTAATGCATATGGGTACAGCACAGAGTATGTTCAGCCTTCACAATTTCTTGAGTGCATACCTTGCCTGTCTTCATGTACTCCTTTGCTTTCTCCAGGTCCCCTTGCTGCTTGGCTTTCAGAGCTGCTAATTTGTACTCCTTCTGCCTCATAAGTAGGATTGCTCGTGTGCTGCTGTGCTGGGGATCTGGGAGAATGAGACAATGCTGAGATTCACACCAAGCACACAAGATTTGCATCTCTTGCTACATCCATCCACGCAAACCCAATTTGTCGCCTTTTGCTCTAAGTCACAACAGCCATCTTAAAAATACCCTTTTTCCTCCAGCCTCCGGAAGTCCTGCCTAACATAACAATTCCACTTTTCCCAATTTTAAGGAAAAATATTAGGTCTTTAAGTCAGTATCTCAAAACTCTCTAAAGGCTGGAATTCCACATGTCAAATAACGAAGGAGAAACTGAGGCACAGGAAAAGTTAAGGATACTGATCCAGTGCACAGAAGAGCTCTAAACCAATAACTGATTCCACTGCCAGAAACTCAGCACTCCATGGACAACTCTTGACACATTCAGCAGGGAAGTTCCAACATAAGCAGTGCTTTGCTGCACAACACAAACATCAGGGAAGATGCAGCATTAAAACAGGGCTGCAACTGCTTCTCCTCTCAGATCACAGTACCTGTTTCCACAGTAGGATTAGCAGCAGCATGACCTTGTAGAGACTCTGATTCCAAATGCTCCCTTGCCTCAGGAGAGGCCTTCTGCTCATCATCTGCAGCAGATTCAGCTTTACTCTCTGGTGAATCTCCTGAATTCTCTAGTTCCACTCCCATGGCTTGAGGTACATAAGAAGAACTCTTTCCTGTTGCAACAGGAGGTGGCATTTCTTCCTCATTGATTTTTTTGCCTTTCTTCACTGCAGCCAGCATGGTTTCCAGTGTCTGGCACAGAAGGAACAACAGAGTCAAGAG
This sequence comes from Eulacestoma nigropectus, assembly GCA_013397775.1. Classification (NCBI taxonomy): domain Eukaryota; kingdom Metazoa; phylum Chordata; class Aves; order Passeriformes; genus Eulacestoma; species Eulacestoma nigropectus. The sequence goes on along the minus strand of VZTE01005518.1, from coordinate 832,761 downwards.
GCATTTTCATCAAACATAGTACTTGCATGAAATCATTAAAAGACAAATTCATCCCCTTATACATGAAAGCACCTGTCACACACACCACCGCAGACTGCTGCCCTTCAGCTCCCTGTTTTTCTGCAAGGCCAACTTCAGTGCCAGTGAAAGGTGTCCAGTTACCAGAGCAACACAGCGCAAAGGCCTTGTCACCCAAACCAGGTAACTGCAGGTACCTCAGCACCCAGAATTACTGGAGAGCGGATGTGATCCACTCAGCTTTGTCACAGAAAGTCACTGAGGAAGCCATTTGTACCAACTCTAGATGGATTTTGCACGTCTTTAAAATATAACAAAACACACTACTCAGAAATGCAATTGCCTACGAGGTTCTAGGGAAGGAAGGGGTCTGCAAACCTATTTAATGCAATGAGAAAAGCCATTAAATACTAACAAAGGAAATGGAGCTTCAGCTCACCACCTGTGGTAAAAAGCTCTCACCATCTCTAACTTGGGTTAACTGCTGCTCATTTTTTTAAAACCCCTCCTCCACCCCAAATATTACCTTCCTCAGTATTTTTATTTTTTAAATTTAATCTGAGGTTCAGACAAAAGACCACCATGCACTTCAAGCCAAAATAAAAGTTTTACTTCTTTCATCTTCTACAGAAACTGAAATGGAAGCACAGAAAGAAAACAACAACAAAATCTCATCAGTGCCAGAATTACTGCTATTTTTTTTTAGCCGTGGCATTGTTTGACCTATTGAGTAACAGTGGCAGAGATACTTAGAAATGACTGCATGTGAGATTGGGATTCAGACCTGCAACCCACAGGCAGCTCCCTCTTCTCCATGTGGGGGTGACTGATTCTCCATGGGACAGACTGACTGCAAGTGGAATTAAACACTGAGCCTAAAGTTCACAGTTCCAAGAACTACATACAAGAGAGAACTCTACACCATTTGTTGACATGTCATTTTGCTAATTAAGCAGCTGTGAAGTGAGATCTGGTCTATTACCCTTAGTTACACTGCTTAGGCACGGGGAAACTCCCTACCCTGAAAAATAAAGGAAGTGGCACAGTGCACTAAGCACATTAATCAATGGAATATCTGGTTTGCCCATCCCTGTGGCTCTCAGAAAGGCCAGGTGGTTTCGTGTCCATTCCTATCAGAGCTGGCAGGCAGTGGACACACAGAGACATTTTTCTCATGCTTTTCCTCCCCCAAGTTTGGCCTCAGTTGTTCCCTTTGTACCCCAAGACACTTGGTACCCAGTGAGCCACTACATCCTTGTGCACAGCTCTGAGTTGTACACTTTGCTGCTGCCTGAAGTGATGCAGGAGAGCTGCTGAAAGCAACGGGGAGAGAAAGGCCCTGCCCAGCAGTAAACAAGCGCTGCAGCTCACTGCAAGCACGCCACCTGCCTGGAACCACGAGAGGCTGGAGAAACTGCTCTCTCCTGCAGTTCTTAACTGCCTTAATCAAAAATCCTCTCTATTCCTTCTCAAGCACAGCCAACACACTCAGGGAAAGGCACCACCTCCCTTTGTCTGACAGAAGTGAGTGGAAGGTTTGTACCTAAGGGAAGGCAGCAGTGATGAACTGCAAGGTGTATGTGCTAGGAAAGCTCCTAAACTTTGCCTTAAGGTAACACTGAGCAGGCACCACAGGTCAAACTCAGATCCAGGCAAGTTTAACTTCAGCATGTACCACAAACCTTGCCTCCAGCTATCACCTGCCACATTCAACAGAAACAAAGCTGATGCACAAACGGCAGCTGAAGCTACACTTCATCTGTGTGTTTGCTCAATCAGGTGGGTAGCCAGTAAGAAAAAATGTTTTCAAAGTAACACCAGGCAGCACAGGAAGATTTCACTTCCCTGTCAACAAACTCACATACATGGGAAGACCACACTTCAGAGAGCTGACTTTGTCTCCCCCTCATATCCTGAGATCCCAACTCACCTTTAGGCCTCTCTCGTATCGCCGTATTTTGGCACTTTCCCCCGACTCCTTCGCGTTACAAATCGCTGTCCTATAGTCAGCAATTCTCCCCTCGAGTGTCTGTTGTAGCTCACTGGTAACAGCAGGAAGTGAGGAGGTCTCAGAAAAAACAATAAAACAAATCAAGAAAACTTATTTCATCCAACTAGACGAGTTTTCCCACCGCACTGAAAAACAAACATTCCTCTTCTACACACACACTGCTGTGAATTGAGAGTGCAGGGAAGGAACAGCCCCTAAAACAGAGCAGCATTTGTGCTGTGCTAACGGCCCCTGGATCCACCTCTGGGCTCTCTCAAAAGCCTCACAGAGAAGAATGGGTGGAGAGACTTGGGAAACTCTCACTCACAGGGTAATTGGGAGCCATGTGGTCGGAGAGTAGGTGAGGAGAACAGTAAAGCCTCTCAAACCCCACTCAAGAGAGGGTGTGAAGAGGTATTTCGGCACAAATCTTGACTTATTCTTTTCTTATTTTTAAAACATGCTAGTTTGCTCCCTTCTGGGCTTCAGCCTGGTTTTACAAAAGTTCTTTTTCCTCTTGCTACAGCCTGGAATTAGTTCAGTGACAAAGGCAGCCTAAGCAAAGTCATGAGTAGCTACTTGCAAACGCTCTCTCTGCAGCCACAGAGACCCTGCAGATGGCTCCTAATGTAATTATTGCCATTATCTCTATAGAAACCCTCTCAATCCCATTTACTAATGGGCCCAATGTACAAGGGCACTGGAATCTGTGGCACACAAGAGAAACATGCAGTGACTGAATAAAGCATTTGACTGCATGAGGACTGACAAATTAAGCGGAGACGGATAATGCTACTGAGAAAAAATCCAAAAGTATGTCAGAAATGCTGAGTTATAACATGTCTCACAATTTCAGCACACTGCTCAATACTCTTAGGGGGAAGATATGAACTCTGGAAGCCTGAACTGCAGTCTGCATGGTCGAATGTATAGTGAGGGACAAGACATGTTTGACTCCAATTGTTTACCTCTTCAATTCTAAGCTAACATCAAAATTCATCCTTGGAACAAAGCAAAAGAATCAGCTGCATTAATACAGTACTGGTTTCCCCAGAGAAAACAGCAATAGTGTAGTGTTTCCTTCCCTGGAAGACAAGACCTCCCTAGATTCTTGATAGCGACCCTCATACAAGCCACATGACAACAGTGATTCAGCAAAACTGTCAGAAACATGAAGTTCATTCCTACCTGTGATTGTAGTTCAAGTAGTTCATCTTCTGGTTCAGCTGGGCATGGCTCAGTCGCTGTCATTTCATCCTCACAGCTTTGTGTCTCACCTTCCTCCCCCAGAACTTCTTGTAGCTCTGCCTAAAGTAAAATTAAAAGCCAACAAAAGGCTTTTCCTCAAAATTTTCTCTGTCCTCAAAAGACTACTATAAAATCAAGTCTCAAGTTTCAAAAGCTTTGGATGGATCTTGAAACCAAGTGAAGAGTCTGAAGATCTTCTATTCCAATCTTTTCAAAACTTAGTTTTATTTTTTATTTTTAAATGAAACTTGCTTCCAGATACCACTGAAAAGCCATACTGCAGCCCAGTGTGCAGCCCCAGGATCACCATACAAGTTTGTGGTTGGATATCTGAAGCTGGAGAAGTTCAGAAAAGTACTTTTACAAAGATTATGCAAACCTAAATTTGAATTTTCCAAAAAGCCTCTACTAGTAATGGCTATCAAAACCACTGCTTAACACTCCTTCCCTAAACCCTGCCAGTTAGATCACTCACTGAAACAACAAAGACTTTCCTGAGGTGTTCTCTCAGGCCAAGCACTACTTGAAGCAGTAGCAAAATGGTGGCAGACATCACTTCAAGGAAACTGTCCCTGGCTGTCTTTCACCAGCTGACATGGAATGGGATTCCTGCTCTTCCCTCAATTCTCTAAGACCCTCACACATACAAACGTTAGGCAACTCTCTTACTCTGGTGTGCAGGGGGATGGATCCTGCAAAGACTTGCATCTAATGGAATGCTTTTGCAATATTTTAGCTTCTCACCACGAAGTTAACAGACTTTTTTGCTAAATGCAGTTCTGTTAAAAAAATACAAACTAAAACTTTTTGCTAAGAGTTATGCATACCAACAGGTCTGTATCTTTCTCCAAGTCTTCATCATCTGCATCTTCCTCCTCATTTTCATTCAGGTCCTTCATACACTCTGCAGCCATCTTTTCAATATGGTCCATGGGCAAAGGAGCTGCAAAAAAAATCCCAAGAAGCCATAAGCCCTAAGGAACAGTTATGCAGTCACTGGGTATAAATCCTAAAGGAGCTGCTACCAGCTGCAAGGGAGCAGTACCCTCCTGTCTTGTGTCCCCTTTACTGCACAGTGTCGTAAGTAACTGGGAGTATATTGATGGATAAAGGGCAGAGGCTGGGAAGGGAGCATCCAGGAAAAGCAGCACTGGTGTTTCTGCGAGTGCCAGTCAAGGCAGGCAGTAAGACACTTGCAGGTTTTCTGCCCTGCTGTCTCGTGATGATGAGATTAAGCCTTTTCCAAATTTTTCTTGGCTCCTTCATTTTGCAATTTTGCTTCTGGTCTTCATCCTGAAAACTCTACTTAACTCCTCATTGCTGAGTTCTCATCTGTGCTTCATCCTGTGCCAACCACATCTTCCCAAACTATCAACTTCCTCCACACGCTCTCAAAGGTGAGGCTGTTTGCCCACAAATCCCAACTGTCCACGTAAATGCCTCTGATACTTCCCTATGCAGACACATGACTGTGACTCACCAGTGGCAGTAAAGGCTGCAGAAAATACAGATCTCCAGGACAGAGCTTTACAGGCAATTTAAACAGATCCCATTCACTCCCTGCACTTGCTGAAACAGCTGAAAATTAACCCAGGTACAAAGCTGTTTCTGTTCAAATAATCTAATTTGCCCCGTCAGTGCTTCAGTACTTGTATCAAACACGTTGCTCATAGATTTGACCCTTAGCAAAACTCTGCAACTTGGACTGCAGGCCCTATCCAAAGGCAACTGGCTGTGCAGAAAACCCCAGCAGAGGCAAAAAATCTAATCAAGCCTCCTCAGATGGTATTTCAGCTCTAATCCAGTGCAGCAAGATGAGGCCACAATTTCAAGTATGTGAGTGGCTGCCCAGCTAGCACTTATCAGACAGAGCAGGGATCTCTGTGCTTAAGATGTTCCAACAGTGCAGCTTTTGCTGGAGGAGGAGCCCATTCCCCCACACCCAATCAGAGCTGCAGGATGTAATCCAGGAGGGAATTACCACACCTTGTGCTCAGCCAAGAACCAAGCACATGAGTTGACTGGATCCCTTTCTCCTGTCCTTTCCCAGACAGGACCTGTTTCTCCCCTGTCCTTACTGTACCACCTCCTCTCCAGGCAGTGGCCAGCATCCTGCCCCCACCACTGCACTGGGCCAGGTCTCAGGAGTCCCAGTGCCAGCTGCTCATCCTCCATGAGCTTCTAACCATACACTTCCAATTCTAACAGGAAAAGAGAATAGCTGCACATTACTTTGGAGAATCCTTTTTTAACCACACATATAGAAGACACAGTAAGTGTCAGGCATAGTAAATGTTCATTTTGCACTGTCTGAAGTTTCATTTTTCTCTTATGAATAAAAAGACTGAAACAACAAAGTAAGTGACATGATGAGAGGGAAGTCAGCACTTGAAAAGCTAACAACAATTCAAGAGCTCCTGACACACAGATTCACCCTCAAAACATTATCCTGCATGTTTTAGCAACGAGTAACCTATGTCCAATGGCAGAAGTTCTGCTTTTGTGCTTATTTGCACAATTATGCTTATTAGCTTTAAAAGTTTAGTAAAATTTTGAAATTTGGAAAGTGGAAATGATTTAGAATTTAGTTTCAGATACAAACATGTCCTCTGTCTATTATCAGCTACAGTTTTTATAGAGTCATTTTGCCTAAACATTTCAGAATTCTGTGTGAAGCCCCTTCAAATATTACAGGGAAATTACTGCAGAACTGCAAGTAAGGCTGTAGGTGCACTAACCCTTCCTTCCTGCACCTGTTCACATGCCTATAATCTAATGTAGGTTCCATTTTCCTTGTCCCACCTCATCCACTGGCTGCCACGTTGCCCTTGCAGCCACAGCAGCTCTCAGGCAGGGAGCAAACCTGGTTCAGCTGAGAACCTCCCACAACACAGGTTTATTTTTGCAGATGAGTTCCTGAACCAGCTCCACAAACACGGACATGCTCAGAGGCGGAGCATGCTCACTGGAGTGTCCCTCTCAGCAGCAGCCTTGTTTTATGGTAGATTACAGCAATCCTGTAAAAACACTGCAGAGCTGCATGCAAGCACTACCAGACAAAATTAACAGATGTTTAAAGTATTAAGAATGGTAATAATCCATTCCAAGAGACACTCTAACCTGCATAACACAAGCTACAGGATTCTCCAAGTAATTGCATCAGTATCCCCTCTGAAAAGGGGATTCAATTCTGGTTACAGACTCCAAGTAACTAAAAATATAATGCTCATCATGTAAATTCATTCTTCAAACAAAAACAGAAGAACAACCACATGACAAACAACCCACCCTCCACAAGAAACACAATTTCCCTTCTTAAATCATCTAGCGCCTACTACACCTTTTTATGACTTCATATGCTAAAAAAGCATGTCTTAATTTAGTCATTAAATGGGCCAGCCACCAGAGATCTTTTCCCTATGTCTAGAAGAGCACAAACAAAAAAAACTTTTACATTTTTTTGTGGAGTAACAAGTTAAGCCTTTCAAAATAAACGAAAGAGCAGTTACAAATACAACTTCTACCAGTGATAAAAAACCATTTTAGATAAATTTAAAGACTGTTTAGATAAATACTAAATTTAGATACTTTTATTAAAGATAAATAAAATTCAGATACTTTAACTTACTTTTCACCTTTGGTTTTGGTTTTCCTTCTCTCACTTTTGCTCCTGTGATAGCAGCAAGCTCGGCTTCAAGGTCCCCATCATCCTCACCTTCCTCTGCACCCAGCAGCATCTCTTCAGGATTGAAATCCACAAACAGCCCCAGCTGGAGCCAAGGGAAAATAACAACAAAGAATAATAAAAAACCCTACAGTTAGAACAAAGATGACACTCAAAAACACCACACTGCATGGATTACTTAGATATTTTCATGCATTCTGAATTCTGTTCTTTTTTTTTTTACAGCCTACTATCATACCACTTCTATCACCACAACAATGCATACCAGGCACCCATAACTGGTGTAAGGTACATAAATCTTAATATCCCACAAATACGCCCTTTGAAACTCTACACAAACCACTTCTTAAAATCAATCCTATTTAATAGTCTGACATAACAAGGTAGAATAAAATGTTTGTTTTACTAAGCTTCATGGAACAGAAAGCATCAGGGAAGTTCAGGGCAATGCCTGTTAACAGCTAAGCTAAAAAATATTCACTCATCGTTCACACACAACAGGTCTGACATGTACACACTGCAGAGACTTCACCCTTATCTCGTGAAGAAGCTACATTTGTATACACAGAACTGTTCTTCTTCTTACATCAGTTTCTAAATCACACAGAAAGCACATACACAAACACAGCCATTAAAAACCAGCAATGTCCACACTGCACTGGAGGAAACCATCAAACTGGCTGGCACAGATCATCAGCTAAATGATAACATCTCAGGGAACAGTATTAATAACAGTAATCAGAATATGATAGTAGGGGTCATCATTCTCTTGTGGCAAAACATTCCAAAGTACATCAAAGAAATCTCTGTGGTCTTAGTCTAAAACGTATTCTTTTAAAGTGCCATTTTATCACAGTTTTTGTATTACTGGTTAAGGTACTAACTGCCCCAGAAAAAAAGAAAATCATCTTAAGTATGCTAAGATTTTTTTATAAACATGAATGAACAGAATTAGATTCATCCTATGAGGTATGTGGAGCTTTCCTCAGACTTTTCCAAAGCACAAGCCCCTGGTGACTTACTGATCCTCACAAGGATCCTTGACCAAGTGGCCAAGGAGGCAGCACTTCTCTGCAGCATAAGGAAAAAACATCAGCTGTCATTATTCTGAGGGTTAGCAATCTCCTTCTGTCTCAAGGTTCTGAAGTGCTACAAGAAGCTGCCTGTCGGTTTGGAAATTAATGTAATAATATTTTTTTTTAACCCAGTAGGAACAGAGGTGCTGGTGGCTACTGCCCTAAAATTTTGTGTGTCCCTCTTTGGACCATTTTATAATCCCAAAGGAGAATGTGAAATATATAGCAGAGAAACACTGGTTCCAAGGACCAGCAACAGCATTCAAAATCAGCAGCTGTTTGTTTCTTAGCCCTGATCCTGCCCTTGACATTCCATAAGGCACTGGGCAGATCAGTCAGCCACCCTCTGCCTTATCCATCTCCCAGCTGTAAAGCAAAACTAAAGGATTTGTAGACTTGGCTAGAACAGAAAAAAGGTCAGGACAAGATTTAAATAGGAAATATTTACAACGGTGATCTAAAAAGTCAAGTTCTATGGAACGCATATAGACCTTTCATCAATCTGCAGAACAGATCAGGAGCACACAGGATCTGCTCATTACCACACTGCAAGTGTGGACAGTGAAGCAACTGCAGCAACCAATGAAGTCAAGAACAGAACCCAGCAGTTCTAGCTCCAAGTCCCAATCCATTCAACAAGGCACATTTCCACTGAAATTAGTAGTAATGAAGAAATGTTCAATACAACAGGAAAAATAAGTTGTAAAAAGCTTGCAGTTGATACACTACACAACAAAAAACCATTTTAAATTAAATTAATTTGAAAGCAAACAAGCCATTTGTTTCAAGAAACAGTCATCCATGCTGTAAGACAGGCTGAATAATTAACTGTATTGAATTAGAAATTAGTAAAATACATTAACCAGATCCTTATTTACTCTCTATCTTTTCAGACTGAGGTTTCCTTTTTTTTTCCTGGAAGGAGGAAAGATATTTTCACCTTTTATCTTCTCCCTTGCTCAAATGAACTAAGTTATACACTATCTCTCCCACTGGGAAATGCAAACTTTCACACTGGAGCCATGGTGACACTCTGGATCACTAACTACATCATTCTGCCTTCAGAATGAAAATACTGGTTCCTAAGAAATCACCAAAAGAGAACATCTTAGCTATTTTCTCTATTCTAATTTCTTGTTCCAATCCCTTTTCACATTTCTCTACATTCTTACCAGTTACTCCACCTGTTACTTGCCTCTATTCTACCTTCAAAGGTTTCTGAAAATCCATTCTGGTTCTAACATATTCTTTACCTCTAACTATACTCTTGTTTTTCTGTCATTTTTCTATCCAGAATTTTGTCTTGACTGTATTTTTAATTTTGACACTGTCACCTGACTTCCTACACCTGCCAACCATTACTAAATCATGTTTCTCTCCACAAGACTTCTGAAACTACATCCAAAGGCAAATAAGCACGGAAAAAACCTCAACACAGACATACATCTAAACTCACTTTTAACTACAGGAAACGGGCATAGGCTTATCAGTCTATCTGTTATATGAAAAAATAACTATACAAAGGAAAATTAAAATTAACTCTCTTTTTTAGCACCTTAATATTCTCCCATGTATGTCCCGTAATTTTTTACTTGATAGTCTGCTGTTCTTATTTTTGTTTTCTTAGAGATGTAAGGAAAACCTCCACAGTTACTGAAGTTATTATTAAATCTCAACATAACTGGGCTAAGAAAATACTGTAAGCATGAGTCATGAGGTCTCATGCAAAGATTACAGCATTACAACACAGTGCCTTTTCTGCAAGACCTCCACAGCCGCCTATCACATATTTACTTGCAGAAGAACGTATTAAAGGAGAAGGAAGGAAAACAGGCACCGCACAATCTAAATTTTTCCATGATCCTCCAATGTTACTAACACATGGCAGATTCTACAGGAAAACAGCAGCAAGAGGTCTGAACGAGACTATCCTGAGGAGCAGTGGGAGTAGGAGGTTTCCCTGCCTGCTCTGCAACCACATCTCCCTGGCCCTTTGCCCTCCTTACCTGCTTTGCAACTGCAGCTCCCTGGCCTTTTGCCTGAGGGCTCTTTTTAGGTCTTCTGCCAAGCATGTTGGTTCATGAATTTCAGAGGGCTGTGTCTCTAAGGGACTGAGAGCACACGGAACTTAAAGTCAGTACCCTGCCTGTCCCAAGGCAAGGACCGCCGGACGGAGGCAGGCGGCACGACCCTGCAGCTTCCCCCGGCACCCCGACACAGGGCACCCCCACCGTGAGGGCAGCGGGGGCAGCGCCGCGGGACGCGCTCCGCGGGGCCCAGGGAGCCCGGCCCGGCCGCACCCGCACTCCACCCGGGCAGCTCGGCGGGACCCGGCGGGCAGGGCCGGCTGCG
>VZTE01005518.1:805732-822154 GCA_013397775.1 Eulacestoma nigropectus | reverse complement strand
GCCCGGCCCGGAGCCGCGGCCCCCCGGTTTGTGTCCGAACTGCCCCCTGCGCACACCCGCGGCTGCTGAGAGGCAATCCTTAACAGTAATCGACCACGAAAAAAGAGTTGGGTATTTGAATGGCACAATTCGTGCGGTATTCTCACAGTCTCCTCCATTCCATCATCGAGCCTGGATTGCAAACTTGAAGTTCCTTTAATTACGATAGTAGGGGAAGTTCAAGCACATTTTAACAAAGCCTTTCCTTAAGTATAAAAGTCAGTGAGGAAAATCTACAGTATGCTAGACTCCATGAGTCTTAACAACAAAAAAGCGTGGTGCAAGTAATCCATTTCAAATAATCCATTCCAAGTTCATACACCTCAATTAAAAGGGGACCAGTTACCCGCACTTAAAAATACTTCTAAAAACAAATAGTTTGAAATATTTAAAATGCTTTGAAATTAATTCTTTATTATTAAAAAGAGTGCTTAAACACATCAAACAAATAAGCAAAGCATTTTAAAAAAATACATTTCACTATTTCCATTTTATCAACCATTTAAAAAAATAAAAATAGACGGTATTTAAAATATTTATACATACTAAAAGCAGTAAAATCTCTTTTGCTTTATTCCTCCCTGAGTGCATACATGACATCGTCCTGACTGAGGTTCAGTCGCACCCGCACGTGCAGATATTTACTGCTGGCCTCCACCAGCAAGAGCCGGCAGGCACCAAGTCTTGAACAAATTGCCATCATTTCTGACACCGTAGGGCTCTGCAGGCCTTCCATCCTGCACAAGGCCACGTGGTGGTGGTAGACCTGGTGAAAAAGAGAAAAGGACCTACGTTATGTTTACTGCCTGCTGCAATTGGGTGTGCCAAGGTGACACAGAGAAGCTGCCTTCCCCCCGCCTCCATGGGAGGGGAGATAAAATAGCTCCATCCTGTTCAGATGCTATAATTTTATATAAAAAGGTTTAGAACTATGTATTTCTGTAAGTATTAACATTTAGCTTCCACACCACTCATGACTACTCCAGAATCTTCACAGCTCTGCTGGCACCAAGTATTTTATGGGTCTACTAAAAAAACCAAGGCTACCAGTGACATATCTGCCTCTATGGAGAAAAACAGTGATGCACAAGTTGGAATCAACTTTCAGTTTTCCTCTTTGGACTGTTGGTTGATAATTTCAGTTTCTCTTTAATTTTTCCTGTTACAAAGCATGTTAGGGTAGAAGCATGAGATGTTTTAAGATGCAGGCCAAAAAATATAAAAATCACCTTGTGATTCAGATCACTGGTGTCAGTAACAAAAAAGCCCCATACCTGTTGAACTGTCGCCTCCTCAACTCCTGCCCTGCGAAACTCAGCCAGAATTGCTTTCAAAAAGATTTGTTCATGCAACGAAGCATTCCTGAGTCGAAAAACAAAACAGACAAAAATCCATTTGTGAAGTTCAGAACCTATGAAACATCAGGAGGAAGTCTGGAAGGGAAATTGCTTGGGAGCTACATATTTAAACACAGGGTGGGCAGTTTATGTCACAACTCACCATTGTATCACAGCCTGCAACTCCAGCATCACAATTTTTGGTTTTAAAAACTAGTGGTGTGAAAGAGACACAAAAGCAAAGGAAAGGTTTTTACCTGATTGCATTGACATATGGTGATGAAAACATTTCATCTATGGCTTCAGTCACGTGGGCCATCCTGACAATCTCCGGGGTTCTCTTCTGCCTGGCAAACTCGCAGATCTCTGTGGCCCTTCTGCAGATATCCAGGCACCTCCGGGCATCCCCAGACAGCGCTGCCACCTGCAAGTCAACGTGACAGATTTGTAACAACATTTCCTACCAGTTGGGGAAAGAGTTTAACAAGAATCAACAGCCAAACAAAACCCAAACACCCTGAGCACAGCCAGTGGGAGAGCAACACATCTCTGAACTACCTTACTACAATCTCTGATCCTGAACAACAGATCTTATTGACCAAAACCAACAGAAGCAGTTCTGTCTCTCACACCCCCATCCTGATCTGGTCATCACAAATTCAAGAACTTTCTTCTATAACCACAGAAGTCACAGATTAAAAAAACAAAATTTAAAGGTGAGCAATTCACTTCAACACCAAAAGCTTTCAGATCAGTTTAATTATCAGTGAAGACCTTTACCATAATCCAGGTTCATGCAAAGGAAAAAAAAAAGGAGGGGTGGCTATGACACCAAAAAACTCCTCAATTTTTCCATACTCATTAAAATACTGATTTTAAGAGTACACTAATAATTTTAGAAGGTCTCAAAGAAATATCCAGGATAGTCAATTTACAGTTACAAGTGTGTGAAAATTTTTAGGTGTCTGAAATTTCTGAAACTAAATACTTGTTAAAACCCAAAACGTGCTTTACTGTTTTAATAAAGCTATGAACATTCACCAGATATAGTACTGGCCTAGTTTTCCCAGTAGATGCTGGTAACATACAAAACAACAAATTTCCTTTATCCCTAGAACAACCCAGCTGGGGCCGAGAATGAGCAACCCTTTAGAAAATCTAATTTCAAGGTATATTTCTGTATTTTCTGAAGAAAACTCATATTAGAAAAACATTGCAGTTACTCACTCGGCAAAATCATTACTATTATTCTTACAGAGAGGTGGTTCCTTCACAACAAAACACATGCTTGTATTTACTTCTGACATTTATGAGCACTTTTTTAATCCTACAATGATGTAAGATGTTTTGACATAATTTTAATGATTACTTTAATATAAAGTTGCTAATATAACACATTAGCAATGCATATATCTCAATTTGAGAAGCTGCTGATGCCCAATGCATTACCTACTTTTTGTACAACTGAGTATCAAGACTTGAAAACAAAACAGGTACTATCTGTTATGACAAGGCACTAAACATCTTGAGAACGAAAATTAATATGGCTTTTTCCACTGCCACTGGCATGCTATCTTTTTCAGGATTCTCCAATGACTCACATTATGCTAAGCAGTGGAGACAGTTGACATCTTATCATCATGCATTATCACGACTCTTGTTGTCATGCCTTCAGCTCTTGGAATATGCTGCTGCCTTCTCAGAGTAGGTGGAAAAAGCAAGGACACTGCTCTACCAATGTCTTCTGAGAAAACACCCTGAATAATGTATTATCTAATTGTGCCCCACTTGCCTCCAATGCAGAACACAACCACAGAACCAAGTCCAACAGCTGTTACAAAACTCTCCCTGCTGTCCCCACACTCTTCATCCAGTGCAACATGGAGGACATTTATCTGCTCTGTGCTCACCTTTCTGGAAACCAGCTGAACTGCATCCTCTTCAAATGCCTTCACACCTTTCAGTCTGGATGAAATAATTTGCTGTAACTGTTTGTAGGTGTAGGGCTGAAAGGACATTCTGGTGAGGCCCTACAATAAATGACACAACACAGTGAGAAGCGTTTGTGGTGCTGGAAAACTCCCAAGTGCTCATGCATGGCCTGTGTGGTTACTTTTACTTTCTCTGGTAGGAGCAATCAGTCTTTCACATCCCTTCCCTCCAAGTGACACACTTTAATCAATCATATTTGTGAAATAAATGTACAAATCCACAAAACTGTGACTCAGTGAGGACCACTGGCTGGATCTCCCCACTAAAAGGCCTGAGGAGCAAGTGAAGCTGCTATGAGAATTCAAATTTCTCTTATAAAAAACTTTTAAATCAGGACTCCCCAATACAAAAATATTTTTATTACATCTGTCTACACATTATTTTTTAATACACTAACAGCAGCAGCTATGAAAAAATATTCATGTCTCCTTTAGCAAATCTGTATATGTGTGTATTGACTTCAGGTTAGCCATCAGCCGAGAATTTAAACCCTCTTCTGGCTCAAGCTAATAAGATCTGCTCTCAGATGAGGACAATCTATGTTACAGATGGTGCACTGCCTTTCATATCCTACAGGAGACCTGGGATTTGAATTTCTTATGCAAAACTTCTCTTATGACTGTATGGACTCAGCTGATCTGCAGTGGGTTTAGTGGGTGGGGGGAAGCAATTCACACCCTGTGGAGCTGGTTTTGAGTCATGGAAGGATAGAGGCACAGAGTGCTGTTTTTTCAAACCACTTTTCAAAGCCATGATGAGATGACCTAGGAAAATGTATTCAAAACAAGTGGAGAGTGTATCCAATTTTCTTTGTTGGATACCTTTATATAATCTACCAACTGATGATGGCAAACAGAGAAATAAGTAGGTGCCTGGAATGAAAGGGGAAAGAGGAAGGGAAATCAGAAGAGAATTCTTCTGAACTCTAGAGTAAGCAGCTTAACCATGAAGCACAGTGTTTGATTATCCAGATCTTAATATATTTAAAAAGCATCCATATTCTTATTTCATTCTTACAGAACATAGTGTATGTACACAGCACAATATCTGATTAGCAAACAGGCTCCTGAACTAACTTTGCTAAGATTTTTATGTTCATTATCAGCTCTCTGGAGAGGGAATTATAAAAAACATTGTTCAGCTTCTGATATAACCAATCCTACTTTTCTCCTGGATTGCTTTTCATTGCATCCAGTATTTAATCTGTTCTCATTTTATGGCATAGCAACAGAACTGCTAGGACATACCAGCCTGCTTGCTACTCTGTTCATCATGATTCTCTCTGGCAGGTCCATGGTGTTGGCAATGGCCAGGATGATTAACTTGGAGTGCTTTTGGGTTGGCCAGTCAAATAAGTTGTACATCACGTTCTGTTTGCGGGTCCACAGCAGATCAAGCTGCAAAGATAAAAAGAGAAGAATCAGACTGGAAAAAAGAATGGCCTCTTCTTTACAATACCTGATGGGGGTTTGAGAACCAGCTCTGCCACAGAAGATTTCTCATGTGATTCTGAACAAGCTGTCTCTGTTGCCTTTCCTTTATCCATCTACTAATAGGACTGCATTTGCTGAATTAGGGCTCTAATCCCTTCTGGAAAAGCACAGTCCTACTGGATGCTGGAACAGTATTAACCACAACAGTAATTAAACAGCTGGAGTTCTAAAACACTACTGTGATACTAATACTATATCTAACAAGATTCAAAGACCCTCCAAGTGAGAACCTGAAGCAAAAATAAGAGTGCATTTGATTATTACTGAACATAGCACATTCAAGGTTTTTCAAAACTGGGTATGACTTATTTCTCTCTGAGTTTTCCCACTGGAAAAGCAGCAGCTATCAGACAAAATACAGCTGAATCCTCTGGTATTTAGAACTTGACGAACAACTTATTCCATGTCTTGGAGTAACCAAACATAAAACCAATGTGAAATCCAAGGCAAAAAACAATATGGCAACAGGATATTCAGCCTTTTTAGGAAACTGAATTTAAATAGGTAAGAGGAACTATTTGTGCCTCCTCTCTCCTAAGTCTATTCCTGTTACATCACATGTGATACACTCAAAGCATGCATAATTTGTCTCTTTCCATCCTCCAAAAATTTCTTACAATCCTTGGAGGAAAGAAAACAAAGGATTCTTTGTCCCACCTCATCCACTATCAGCACTGTGGTCTTCCTCTTTGGTCCAGGTGTACTGAACAGCTTTGCCAGCAGTACTGCAGCATGGGTTGCTGTCACCTTCTGACCTGTCAGGAACTGCACAAGGATTGAACAAGTATTAATCACACCAAACCCCTGGAAATACAAAGTTTGACTCCCTTCAATTTTGCCTTTCCCTAAAAATCAACACCAAGCACTTCGATTATTTTTTCCATGGGGGAGTAAGAAAAAGGAATTAAGTAGCTCATAAGACACTCATGTCTACCAAGAACTGGCCATAAAGGAGAAGAGAAACAAAACAAGGCACAGCTAAAAAGAAAGACCCACAGAGTTCTCTGCAATTTGTCGTAGAATCATTAAGAAATCCTGAACCCACCCAGTCTAGAGGGTTCTAAACCCAGCATAACTCAAGGGTATGTCTGAATGCACACACCTATTGAAAACCTAAGTCAGCTGACAAGAATAGCCAGATTTCAGTAATCTTGGACTCGAATTAAAATTCTAATGAATCATCAGCAGGATCTAGAATTAAATTTATTCAACTGTGAGCTAAAAAAATACCTGCAATATCTTTTGCAACTGTGGCAGAACAGATGAGCTGACTGTACAATACCTCTTCCTTTGCAAGTCCAAAGATACCCAGAAATCAAAGCATGACATTTCAAAATTACACTGTAGATGCTGAATCAATTGTTCATCATAGTGCAAAGTCCAGCAATAAAGCAAAGGGAGATTGCATTTGAAAACTGTATTTCTTTTCTAAAATCTCTTATAAACCTAAGATTTGGTAATTAGCAATCAAGCCAGAGCACAACATTAATGTATAATCTCTACTTGTTTCATGTTTACAATTCAGTCAGGACAGTCCAAATCAGTCATAGAAAGGAGCTGAATCCCAGAGAATCCTGATTCCACAGCTCTGCAGCCAAGTATCCAATATACCACAGAGTTCAGTCGCTGTGGTGGAACTGGACACTTACTGTACCCAAGTATTTAACCTTATCTCTTTCATCTGTCCAGGGCTTCCAGTCCCTGTTTCATCTCTATAAACTTTCCTACAGCAGTGAGGGACTTTCCTAACTGCAGAAGGGAAGCTCCAGACTTTGCTTCAGTCAGGCAAAGAAACATCAGCAAACTGGACCTTGACCTGCAGCATTCAGGAGAGCAGCAGCTCTTAGGTGGGGTTCTTGCATAGTAACTGAGGCAGAAGGAATTGGAGAAGTATGTGGTTCATGTGACCTTGGACTCCCTGAAGGATATTTAACTGGGCTAGCTTAGAGTTCAGGACCTGTGGGGGGCAACAGATTGTACTTCCAAAGGCCTATTCTTTATTCATTTGAAGATTTTATGCTGAATAGGATAGGAACAAAGGATGTTAAAATACATTCACACTACCATGAAATAAGGTAATTGTCAGGAAGCCTCTCACTATGCTAAAGAAACACAGTGGCCTGGTCTCAGCAAATCCCTCAGCAAGACACTGTCTCAGCTGATTTGAGGAAAGGATGCAAATATGCAAATTTAACTCCGAACTATGAGGATAGGGACATAAAAACACTGATGTATGCCACTCCTTGCTCAGAAAGATGATGTGAAACTTAAATAAATGGAGCAGAAGTTTATATTAAAATGGAACAGATGCTTCAGGAAACCATTTAATTTCCAGGTCACTGGTTTAAAGTTAGCCTAGACTGAGAAAGCTTTTGAGCAGTTACTGTCTAATGCCTACTGGGTGATCTTGATCCAGTCCTCGGAAGATTAATTCCCACCCATACAACACAAGCACAGTCAGTAGTCCCAGATGGATCCTGCAGACTTGTTTGTCATAGATATCAGAAATACACTTTTGTTAACAGAGATGGCCCCTCTTTAGCTGAATTACTATTATGACTGACCAATTAACCATTAAGACCCCCCCAGTAATTATTCTACTGCTGCACTAACTTTCAGAGTTGTTACCTTAGTAGCTGTGTAAGCAGATGTGCAGAAAAAGCTACACAATGGGACAATATAAAAAGCTGGTTTAAATATTTTTTAGATGAGCAGATGCAATAAACCAGGCTACTTCTCAGCTGCTACTTTTACGTAGCAGAAAGCAAAACAATTCAAGAAGTTGGCTAAGGCCTTAAGTTAATTATTTTCTAACCTGCTCTAAGATAAAAGCATACAGTCTCTTGGAGGGACTTGGAAGCACTGATAAGTGCCTTCAATACTGTAACATATCAAGGATCTGATGGTAAAGTGTAATATCTCTTCTTTCAAACCCAAGAGCCACTGAAAAGGCTTTACTTACCTCTAATATCTGCACGTAGGCTTGGTGAGGGTCTGTCAGCTTCATGCCATTGATCTCCACAAACTGGAATGGTGGCAGTTCATCATTTTCTGCAGCTTGGTGAAGACACCGAATTACTTCATGAACAGTTGCAGTTTTACCTGTTCCAGGCACTCCAGAAATGTACATGCACCTACGAAAGGATAACACCTCTTCAGCAGCCTGAGCAAAACGGTAACACTCTTGGGATTAATGAGATGGAATCCCTGACCTCTGACACCAGTCTTGAATACTCCTCTGTCACTTCAGGCAGTTCCGGATATCTTACTTTATTTGCAAGCTGGGACATAACACATTGGAGGATCATGAAGATTTTTATTATTACTAAAGCAGTTAACAACCTAAAATATTTTACAAATGTACTTTACCTCTCCTAAAAAAAAAAATAGTTTCCCAGGCATCTAAAATTGACTAGTTATATTTTGGTCTTTAATTTGAATCTGTAGAATAAAGAAGCCCACATTATTTCTATGCACAACACCACTTAAGGAAGAAAAATACCAGGAAAATTGAATGAGGAACTTTAAATGATGATAACTTTTTAAACACAAGTAATAAATATAAAGTATAAAGTAAAAAAATATCATCTGACTGCTGTTATGCCACAGGCAGATGTGATCTTGGTTACAGTCTCGCCAAACTCACCCTCCTGTACCATCAATAAGTTTGCTTTCCACAAAGTTATAGATATCCTGGAATTCTTCCTCACGACAAGGCAGAGATTCTGGGATAGCAGAAACATGCAACCTTTAATTAAAAAAGAAAAGAAAAAGAAAATTAAAATTGCAGTTCTCTCTGAAGAACTGATGCAAACAAACAGCCAGATGCTCGCCTTCCTCCTGTGTGGAGTTTTTCAAATCTCTCTTACATACTTTTAAGTCTGAGCACCAATGTCAAGTATCCCAAAAGAAACAGCCTAGTCTCTCTCTGTGTGCTCTTAATTTATGCAGCAATAAAGATCCATTGGTTTTAATTCACAAACTATTTGTAAATCAGTACAGATGTAGGATAAAACAGGAGAGACTGCTTATAGGAAACAGAGAACTAAAACCCAGTTTGAAAGAGTCAGTCCTGAATGCCTTTTTTTTTTCCACTGTGAAGATCTACAGTGAGACCTATAAAGCTTTTTCATACACCAAGAAGGGACAAATATTCTATCTTTACAATCTACAGCTAATCAGAAAGGATATTTGTTTTTCTAATGTTGCACAGAATAAAGATACCTAATTCTGAAGAACTTAGCATGGACTGGTTAAAATAATTTAAAATTGTGAAAGTAGTATTGTAAATACTACCACTACTTGTAAATCTAGTATTGTATTGTAAATTATTAAATGCTCTTCTTGCATCAGAACACCATGCATTTTTACCTATTTTATTCTACATGGTAAAGATGATATTCCCCATTTCAGCACAGCCTACTGCTATGCACACCTGATGCAAAAAAAGATGATTTTCGTGAGCACAAGTTACCTTAATCTGGCCTCTTCCAGTACACTGGCTGGTTCCTGGGCTGCCTGGATGCGCCTGGGGATTTCCGGAGTTGCATTCTGGGGTGTTCTGGGTGTTCCTGGTAAAGGCTGCAAAGAGAAATTACAACCTCGAGCAGATTTTCTACAAACAGCAATTTTTGTTGGAGACAAATCATTGATACGAGTTTCCCAAACATTACTAATGCCAGAGTACAAGATGAACTGAGAACCAGTATTTACACAGGGAATTACCAACCAAGCCTTATGGTGTTTTCTTCCTAAGAGAAAAAGGAAGCTGAAAAGGGGGTGGTGACAATTACACCTTTTAGACGTCTGAAGAATTTTTGAGTTGTTAGTCCTTTCCTGAAGTGCTGCGTTACAAAATTATCTGGTTCTTAAAAAACAGCATCCAAGCCAATATTTTCCCTGTTTAGGCTACAGTTTCCTGATCAATATTGTCATAACATTCACAACATGCAAATGGCTTATACATTTGCATAACCTACTCAATATCAAAGATTAAATTAATCCAGATAATGCTTCATTGAAAGCTAAGGGGTTCAGATATGTAACTCTGGTACACAGGCATCAAGCATTCAAATAACTGGCACAGAAATAATAGAAATAACTCTTTTATATGAAACCTTACAGTTTTCTTCAGTGTCTTTGTAGGAGTGTGAACTGCAGGCTTCCTTGAAGATTTTGGGGTGCTGAATATTCTGCTGGATTTAGTTTTCTTTTCTGGTGTACAGGGCACATCATCATCCTCCTCTTCCTCGCTACTTGAAGAGTATGAACTGTCAGAGCCAGACAGAAAATCTTCCTGGTCCAATATGCTGTAAGAAACAGAAATGACTTGAGCTTTAAAAA
This sequence comes from Eulacestoma nigropectus, assembly GCA_013397775.1. Lineage (NCBI taxonomy): Eukaryota > Metazoa > Chordata > Aves > Passeriformes > Eulacestoma > Eulacestoma nigropectus. The sequence continues at coordinate 811,950 of VZTE01005518.1, read as the reverse complement.
AAAAATACATACAAGTCTACACATCACAGAGCAATATTTGTATACTTTCGGCTTTTTCTGTAGTTCTTGTAATCAGCAAGCCAACGTGTTTTCCACTTCAGCTGCTACCTTTCCATGGCTTTTTAACAGACTGGTTTAAAGGAAGTTCAGTTTTCTGAAGAACACCATGAGTCAGCTTTATGTTTCTGAACATAAACCAGTTTTTACTCAAGCTGCAATTAAGCTGTGCTTTTAGAACCATTTGCATTTCAATATTAAGCCAGACGAGCTTGTCAAGGCTTCAAGTTATCAACAGCAATCTGAACAGGAGATCATGGCTGCAGGGTTTACCTGATCTGCTCTGCAATGAGGGCACTTGTTTTCTGTGCACATGTTCTGCGAGAACGAAGGGTCAGCACAGGGCTCTGGCTGCTGGGTTTCTGATATCCAACTAAACTGTAAAGAAAGAACACAAAGCTGGTTGTATTCCCTCTCTTTGCATCACACTTGCAAAGGCACAGAGAAGGCCTTTCAAACTTCAGGCTCAATTGTTAGCACTGTCAATCCAGCATGAATTCTTATTTGTTATTTACAGATTGGCTATGGCATGGATGCTGGCAGCACAATTTCCCCCCTCTTGCACTGTATCTTCAATACATCTTTGCCAGGAAAAACAAAATATTTGCCGTATTTTGCACTGCCAAACTGAAGGGACAGGGGCTCAAAACAGCTGTGGTTTTATTTGATAGAGAGGTGGGATTTTCTGCCTATTTTTTTTTCTTAAGAGAAAGATAATAAAAAAATTATTTCCTCCGGGCATCTCTTTGATCTGCCCTTTGGAATGTATTTTTCTCGTTGTGTTTTGATATTCCTTCGTTGTCTTCTTGGGTGCTTCTTCATCCCTGCCACTGAAACATTTTACTGTTACTACACAACTTTTCTACTGGTTCAAAGGACAAAATGAGACAAATTACAGATGCTTTTATTATTTGTTGACAGTTAGAAGTTTTTTTAGATCAATAAATACTACTGAAATGCCATTACTTTACCGATGAAAGGTAAACATTTTCATGCTATAAGTGACAAAAAAGAAGTGCAAATTCCATTGTTGCATCCACATCTTTACTCTTGGAAAGGAGGAAAAGGACTGGTTTCTGGCTCCTTGCAACATTCTGCACAACAGTCTGTTCTGTCCTTTTCCTGCCCCAGTTTATGCCATTTTTAAAGACTGTGTGAAGATATACTTGAATAGTTGTGCTTTTTGAGTTTTTATTTCTTTTCAACATAAAAAGTAGCATGAAAGTATACCTACAATTCTCATGAGGACTCTCCTGAGGCCAATCAAAACTCTCTCTACAGTCCAGCATCCCTCAACACTTGTCACAAGTAGGGCACATCTGAGCCTTGATTATGGAGTGCAGGGAAACAGATTTTCATCCATGTTGATGGGTGCAATCATCGTGAGAACAATGATCAACACAGCTTCAACTTCCTTTCATATCATCCCACCATTCCCATTTCCAACATCATCTCTCCGTTCTTGGAACCACAAACTGCTTTTCCATATGGAAAGCCAACTCCTCCTTGGATCTCCCTGATCATTCATTCATCTCCAAGTAACATTTTCTAAAGCTTCACCACAGTGCACTTGTCACTGCTGAGGCTCTCCCCCTTCTCTCCTTGTTCTCAACAGGCAAAACATGGCACATGCAGAGACTTCACCTACTTTTCTCTCCAGAAGTCTTTCATAAATGTGTTTTAAGAGAGCTTCATACAAATAGAAATCTCATACAAAAATAATGATAAAAATGCTATCACTTACGATAGATTGTCATATTTCCCATGAAGATTCTTGTCTTTTTCATTGAAATCTTTGATTTTAGTGTAGGGGGACAATCGTAGTGTGTCACTGAACCTCTGACAGTGCTCTGCAGTCTCAGATGTCGATTTGGACTTATCATTGCTGCAGGAAATCTTTGGTGGTGAGCCTAAAATTTCACTTGTAAATTTCACTTTTCTTTTAGTGGCTGATGGTTCTAATGGTGCTACGGCATCACAGTCATCGTCCAAAAGACCCAAAACTTCACATCCCAGGATCCTGCCTTTAGATCTTGTAGGACCTAGAAATGAAAAGCAAAATGAACTTTTGTCAGGCTTCAATATGGCTAGTTCGGTTAACTTTCAGAAGATATGGTACAACTGGCTCAGTGACTATTGTTTAAATGAAAGCAGATGGGCATTTCACTCCAGGAACAAGGAACTGATCACTAGACGGCAATTCCTCTAAAAAATTACTAAACAGAAGACACAGATTTTTTCAGTCTTCTAACCCACCTCCATCACTTACAACTTCATTCAGGTTCCATGCTGAAAATATTGCATGTTACACAGGATCAAATGTGCTTATTCAACCAGCTCAATGTAAACATTTTAGTGCACAATTAGTCAGAAGATTAAACAAAGTGGGACATTCTGAGGTCAAGTTAGGCTGATCAGTAGCATTTCAGTCAACAAGCACTTTAATTTAGATTTATCAGATACAAATAAAGCATTTGCTGCAGCAGTTGGATATAAGCAGTAGAGTACTTTAAACAACAGACAAGACAAACTGATGTGCCCACAAGGCTTGGGCTGATCCCAGAGCCTGAACAAAGTAAGTAAAAATATTGATGTTGGATGTTACAATTGTATGAACTACCCAAAATGGAAAAGCAAAACCATATCATGCTCAGAACTACTGAATGGACAGAATATTGCCATATACATACTGTTTAACTCCAGCTTTTTCCTTGCTGTTGGGGTTTTGATGTCATTATTAGCCACTCTTTTAGAATGCCTCTCCTTAGCGAGGGAGGACTTGGAAGTAGAATGTTTTGATTCCATTTCCATATCAACGTTTTTTGGTTTTGTGGCACTCCGAACAACACTCTCAGTCTCTTTTTTCACAGGTGTAAGGATGTCTGAAGGAATAAATGCTTTTGAAGAGTTTGTGATGACACCTCTTTTCTTGTTAGCTTCTTTCAGCTTAGAGAATGTGTCCGGGGACAAAACTTTAAAGCACTTCCCATCCCAAGATTGTTTGACATAGAAAGTTTGTTCCTTGTTTAATGTAATAAGAGGCAGCTCCTCACCCAGATGTAGTGGTAATACCTGCAAAAACAGAAAATACCAAAACACACATACATTAACGTTTACTGTTAATTTAGAATTCAGCTATTTTCTATTCACAGACCTCGTTACTGCAACTCATGCAATCCTTAGTTACTAATTTACACTACAGGGCTGTTGCTGTTTCTTTCTTCCCTCTCTGTGTAGAAGGGTTGCAGTACATACCACGATGCTTTTAATAATGGTCTCTGCAGCTATATCGGTGTCATAACCAAGAACTTGATCGAAAAACACCTCCTGAGTAGAAACCTCTCTTTTAAGTAGCTTCCGTTTGTTCTGAGGTATCTCCTCCAAACGACAGAACCACTGCACAACTGCACGTTTGTGCTGTGCACCTGCAACAAGGAGAGAAAGCCAGGGAACATCAAGAATTTTAATGCGTCACAGAGTGCCAGACTTCAGCTGAAAAGCCAGCAAGGGTAGAAATCCTCCCTGGACACAGGTGAGAAACCACCAGATAAGAGACTGCAATTCCCATTTTCTAATCTAAATTAAAATGTCTGAGTTGAGAATTTTAAGGGCTAAGGTAACACCTGCACAGGGTCTCAATCACAAAAATACGTGGAGACCAGCTCCAGACCACCAGTTCCCTATCACAAACAAAGAGGTTCCTTATTTGCATAGATGTGGTCTCCTCAAACCCTGCTAACTAAAAGCAGTGACATAAAAGGAGAACTGAGAAATTGCAGAATGTTATTTGTAGCGCCATTGTACTTTCAGAAGCCAGAAACAATTTTGTCACTGGCTGACAAACCAAGGAGTATTGCTGATGAAATATCTTGTTTTTAAGGAAGTTTCATTGGTTTCATTCCAGCATGAAAAGAATATTCAGTTGTGCTACAAAAAAAGTGCATTAGTAAATAAATAAGCTGGAATGATAAGTATTTATGTTTTGAAAAAGGTAAAGAAAATTAAAAACCCTCAAAGCATTATTATGATGGCACAGAAAGAACAAAAGCTGTCCAAGGAAATCAGATCTAGCCAATGAGTAGCTCCCAATTCAGACTCAAGGCAGTTTTTGTATCACCCACCTCCCATGATTTATCTTTTCACATCTATCTCTGTATAAACAAGCACTTCTACACGGGACAAAAGTAACAAGTCCCATTTATTCAACCTTGTACTTTACTGTTAAATTGCCTGATGTCTAATGAGATCCAAATTTCAGCGCTGCAGTGCTCTTGCTCCATTTGGATTCTCCAATCTCTAAATAAAGCACGAGCTCACACTGTCTTCCTCAAGGACCATTGCTTTTAAATTAGACAATTATGTAAAAAGACTGTAAAAATTACAATGTGCTTAAACGTTCCATTTATGTATCAAATTTAGCTGAAATTACCCATCAGTCCCAAATATTTGGGGGAGCATGTGAATACAAATGCAGTGATTACCAAAGCTTAATTTTCTTAATAAATTAGGCCAGTGACATAGTGTTAATGCTAACTACACCCCCATGAAAAAGGTAACTTTAAAACATTTTAAAATTTCTCAGACAGAAAGTAAGTTTTTATTTCTCTTACCATCTTCATATAAATCCACGAGCTGTGCCACATAAGGCTGATCTGCATTCACCCCTTCTACTAAAATAAAGTCACCAAGTTGTATACAGGTTTCTGTTCTGCTGCTTTCTGATGTAATAAGGATACCCCTAGAAAGTGACACACACAGGAAGATTAAGAGAATTTCATATTCTTCATAATTCACACATCATTAAGCCTGATGTCCTGTCAACTTTACAGTTAGTTATGCCCCTCCTTGCAATGCTTACAACTTTGTTCCCTGATTAGAAGCTTTCATATGTAGTTCAATTAGTTAAAACTTATTCACAGATTTAGAGAAGTGCTTCTGCTTATACATTATATAATTTATAATTCAAGAGCTTGGTGACAATGCTTTTGTTACATACATACAGTGCCACAACAAAATGCTCAAAACTTTACTCGTATTGTCAGTCTCTGCCACGTTAACCTAACGGACGTCAGAAAGGTAGAGGAACATGCATTGATTAAGTTTCCCTAAGCAAGACAGAAATAAATGTTATTTACTTGTACTGGGAAGTCCTCAGCTTTCTGTCTGAGCTCATGGGTTTTCCATACCAGGAGTAGATAAGCTTGCTTTGCTGCCGAGTGTTCATGATTCCCAAGGAAAAGCTGAAACAAATAAACAAACACTTTTTGATTATTACTTAAAAACAAACAAAAGAAAGAAAGCTGGGAAGATACATAGAACTGCTATCAATTCTTTCGGCGTGCATGAAGAACGTGGTGGTTGACGCACAGAAGCTCACTTTCCCTAAAGCCCCAGACACCCTTTCCCGAGGGATGAGGAAGAAAGGAAGATATTTAGTAGTGAACTGTTCAAGTCCTTTTCCATGGCCCCGCCGCTCCCCGGCCCTCACCGCCATGGCGGGGCCGGCTGCCCGCCCTGGGGAGACCGAACCTCGCTGCGAGCTGGGTGAGACCGTCACTGACGTTTCACTTTCGCTCAATTTTTATCGTTTCGTTTCGGTTTTTAATTTTTTGTTTTTTCCCCCTAAGGAAGAATTTTCGTCTGGAAACTCAGGGAAAAGCCACACTCAGCCCCGAGTGCCGTTCACCGCCCCAGCCCGGGCGGCACATGGCGGCTGAAGGGCTACTGTGCGCCGGGCAGGACACGCTGAGGGTCCCCGAGTGGCTCCGGCAGCACCACAGAGCCGCTAGCCCGCCACAGCCCCTCACACCGCCCCTAACCCACCACAGCCCCTCACAGAGCCCCTAACCCACCACAGCCCCTCACAGAGCCCCTAAACCGCCCGATCCCCTCACAGAGCGAGCGAGGCTGGGAGAGATCACAGCCGTTCATCCGGTCCACCTCCCCGCCCAGCAGAGTCGTCCCAGAGGACATTGCACAGGATCGCGTCTGGACCGCTGCGGGATATCTCTAGCAAGGGAGAGTGCCCAGCCTCCCTGGGCAGCCTGTCCCAATGCGCGGTCACCCGCACCATGAGCCCTTTCCCCCCGTCCCCCCTCACGGCCCCAGCTCACCGCGTCCCGCCGGCGCCGCGATGGAACTTCGCGCCAAAGCTCGCGCGG
>VZTE01005518.1:756347-805651 GCA_013397775.1 Eulacestoma nigropectus | reverse complement strand
CGGCCCCGCCATGTTTGTGCCGGGCGCCCGCAGAGGAGGCGGCGGCGGCGGCCCCGCCCCGCAGGCGGAAGCGGAAGGCGGCGCGGCCCCTCCCGGGAGCGGGGGCTGAGTTCGGAGCGGCGGGTCCGGCTGTGCGGCGGCCATGGCCAACCGCACGGTGAAGGACGCGCACAGCATCCACGGCACCAACCCGCAGTACCTGGTGGAGAAGATCATCCGCACGCGCATCTACGAGTCCAAGTACTGGAAGGAGGAGTGTTTCGGCCTCACGGGTATGGCGGGCGGGAGGCCGGGCCGGGCCGGGTGGCTCGGGGGGAGCCTGTGCTGACGGCCCGGCCCGTCCCTCTCGCAGCCGAGCTGGTGGTGGACAAGGCCATGGAGCTGAAGTACGTGGGGGGCGTCTATGGAGGCAACATTAAACCCACGCCCTTCTTGTGCCTGACGCTGAAGCTGCTGCAGATCCAGCCCAAGAAGGACATCATCGTGGAGTTCATAAAAAACGAGGACTTCAAGTAAGTTGTAGTGTGATTTTTCCCTTGTTGGGGTTGTTGTACCGAGGGAGAGTGCCCAAAACAGCCAGGGAAACCTCAGTGCAGGGTTTAGCTCTCAGTGAGCCCTGATAAACTGTGCTTGCTCAAAACCAAGCTTTTCTTCTTGCTTTCAAGACTGCTCTCCTTGTCACCTGGTCTGTTGAAAGGGCTCATCTTTGTGGCATGTGCTCTCTGTGATAATAAGCCGCTGCCTGAAGTATTTGGGATGGGCTGGATTAAGAGATTCATCTTAATCTACTTTTCCTTCAGTATGTCTTCCATCTTTGTCAGTGATAATGCCCCCATACAAACATTATGTATGTAAAGTATGTATACGTTTTTGATGTTATTGAGGAACTGATGGAGAGAATCTAAATGGTTATGTATTCTGGCTAGTGTACTGGTTTTCCTCAGAAACTTATGGGAAAAACTTTTTTATCCAAACTGCTTAAGTGTGAAGGAAGCCGAGATCCATGAAAAGGTTTCCTTTCCAGGTATGTCCGAATGCTTGGAGCACTGTACATGAGACTGACAGGCACTGCCATCGATTGTTACAAGTACCTGGAACCGCTGTACAATGACTATCGGAAAATTAAAAGTCAGAACAGAAATGGGGGTAAACACTCTTACTTCTATTTAGCAATATAAATTTTAAAAACTGTGGCATAACCAGCCCAGTTGACAGATGTTGTCTGAAGTGTTTCAGCTTTGCTTTAGCCTCTAGTGTTAATTTTATTTCTTTTAAATGCTATTTTTCACCCCCAGAATTCGAGCTGATGCATGTGGATGAATTTATTGATGAGCTACTCCATGAGGAACGTGTTTGCGACATCATCCTGCCTCGACTGCAGGTTGGGAAATGTAGATGGTTGTGGAATTCCTAACTGCATCAAGTTCAGTAGCTGTATTGGCTGCTGGCTTGTTGTATGAGCTATGGTTGCCTCCTTAGGTGTTTGTTCTTACTCGGGTTATGTTGAATAAAGTTGCAATTTCTCCTAGAAACGCTATGTTCTGGAAGAAGCTGAGCAACTCGAGCCTCGTGTTAGTGCTCTGGAAGAAGACATGGATGATGTAGAATCTAGTGAGGAGGAGGAAGAAGAAGATGAAAAGGTTGGTGAACTGTTTTAGAAAGGGATAGTTAAAGCTGAATCACTTCAGAACACTTTATTTTGACAGATATTTGAGGGGAGGCACCAGGAGGCTGCTGCCAACTTGTACCTCCCCCCATAACAAATTTTCATATAAGCAGCTTGTGAGGGCTTAGAGCCTGAAGCAGTTGTCAAGTTCTGTCTCTTGAATTCCAGAAATCTGTTTCTGTTCTGTGTTGAGCATATTTAGATAAATTGTTTTACAGGCATATGTAAAGGAGAGAACTAAAGGTGATGATGGAAGGTCCTGAGACCATCAGTCAGTGCTGCTGTACTTCTTCAGAACCAACACTATGAGAACTGGCTGTTTGAATTTCCAGTTGGCAGTTTTGTGCAGTACAACTCACACCTGAACATGAAATACTTGAGGATGGGGAAGCTTGGCTGCATGACTTTTGCAATTTATATTAATTGTTCAGAAATCTTTACCGATAGCTTAAAACCTTGCTGAAACAAGACTTACAGTCCCTCCCCCCACCTGTTTCCAGCTGGAACGGATCCCATCTCCTGACCATCGCAGAAGGGGCTACAGGGACCTGGACAAACCCCGCAGATCCCCGGTGGTGCGGTACAGGCGGAGCCGGAGCAGGTCTCCAAGGAGGTGAGGTGACCCTTTCTTTGAGCAGTGTTGTTACCTATTGTGCTGCAGATGGCTGGAGCACAGCAGTGAAGGTGGCAGTTCAGCCAGAACTTCTCACACCTCCCAGTTCCTTTAGCACTTCCTGAAAGGAGGAGTTGCAGTGTACAGACACAGTCAACGCCTCTGCCCGTTTCTCCAGTCCTTCTCTAACTCTTGAACTTGCTGGCCAGCTTTAGCTAAATTTGACAATACAGTGAAGACGCTAAGGAGAACCAAGTGTTTTTTGATCTAAGCCACAGGCTGCAGAGAAAATCCTGTTAATTCCTCTTACTGATAAACCAGGAAAAACTCATCAGTAGCCTCTGTTGCTCACAGTCCTGAAGCAGGTCCTTGTGCAGGTCAAAAACACTTAGCGGGGAGTAGGAGAAGCCCTGGTGCTGTTGCTGAAGGATGTGGGAAATGAAACAGCTGTTGTGCTAACGATTTTTAGTGATTTTCTCTTTTCTCCCCCAACTGCAGGCGCAGCCGCTCTCCAAAGAGAAGAAGGTACTCTTTAATTCCATTATTTAAGTGAGCAATGTGCATTTGTAGTACAGCTCTCTTACAAACTGCTTTTTCCTCAGCCCATCACCACGCCGGGAGAGGCATCGCAGCAAAAGCCCAAGACGGCACCGGAGCAGATCCCGGGAGAGGCGCCACAGATCGAGATCTAAATCTCCAGGTATTTCTCTCACTTCTAGATTAACTCTGGCAAGTCTTTGGCAGCAGCACATCCACTGCAAGAAAAACCTTTGTCACTATATTGAGATGGTAGCACAGGTGCTAAATCTGGCTGATAAAACTTCTCCTTACATGAAAGCACAGCTGGAGAACTCTAATGCCTGCAACCTTGTCTTGAGTAAGTTTTCACATAGTTGCCAGGAGGTTAATTTGAGTGCCTACTTAAGGCTATGGCTGTTCTGGCATTATCTAGCACACTTGCTCACTAGAAGCAGATTGCATTAGTAAAACAACAAAGAATTCCAGTGGCAATGGAAATAACTACTGCCTTTTTATCTCACAGGGCATCACCGTAGTCATAGGCACAGAAGTCACTCCAAATCACCTGAAAGGTAAAGGCTTGGCCTATTTCTTATGGGCAGTTCGGGAATTGAAGATGGCTTTACAATGTTGTCTTTTTGGTTTTGTTTGTTTCAGATCTAAGAAAAGTCACAAAAAGAGTCGGCGAGGGAATGAATAACAAACTAAGCCCAGCCCACAGTTTAAGGGCTTTGAACTGCAGTCTAATGCTGTCCTACTTGCTCTACAGGACAGCTGGCTCTGTACTGGCTGCTTTAGCAGTCCCTTTCTTTGATCATTCTCATTTTGTTGTCTTAGATTTTTTTATTAAAAGTAAGCTAAGGATGCTTTGTATGTAGTTAGTTACTCATCCTTGTGGATAGAATTTGAAGACTGTTTTTTAATTGTTTTTCTTGAAGCCTGTAAAAACTAGTGAAGAGCAATAAAAAAAAGAAGGTTTGTCTTTAAAAGGCTCCTGGCTGTTCCCTTCATAAAATTTTGTTGAGATGTCCCCTACTTGAAGCTGGCTTCATTCTCAAAAAATGGCATTGTTTTGTCAAACTGTCCCTGCAGTCAGGTGCCAAAGGAAGTCTGTGTTCAGTCTCAAACACTGCAGGGCCCCCAGCCCTGGCCTCTCAGAGCTCCAGTACAGGAGAGGAAGCAAGGCTGTCAAAATCCAATGTGTTTACTAAAAGCTCACTCTGAAGTGCTCTCCACCACATGGCTGTCATTGGGTCCTTTGTAAAAATCACCCTTCAGTGTAACCTGATGCTGCCATCAGCGTTCAGAAGGTTCAAGTAGTGCAAAGCACTGCTTAATCCTTTTGGAGTAAGAAGTTCAGTATATTTAAAGACAGTACACCACTACTTTGCATAGTTTGTGGCCTCCCTGTGACAGGGGACAGAATATGACACCATGATGTTCAGCTCTACCTTCTCTGAGTGAAGTTAGCTTTTTAAATTTAGAATAATTAAGCTCTTACTGAAGATAGAATTCTCTTACTACAATTGGAATCAGTTGTGTTAAACCCTTATTGTACCATGTCTGTTTTCATGGCTCCTTCAGGAGCTGGGACAGGCAGGTTTATCCCCAAACACTGCATTTAGGGCTTCAGGATTCTCATATTGCCCTGGGAGGGCTGACAACACATATAGTGTGCCTAGTGCATTCATGGAAAGTCCTCTTTAAAATTGCTTCCCAGTACAGCCTAAATTTTCCAGAGTATTTGCATATTATTTTGCAAAGCTGATAAACAGAAAAGCGGGTGTGCTCTTCCTTCAAGTATAACACACACAGTGGCTGTGAACAGCACATGCAACACCACCAGCATGGAGAGGTGTAGTGCTTGTGCCACTTGTTAAAACTGCTCATTTTTCCAATCTCCACATTAAAGCCATTTTTATTATTCTGGTTAAAGCAAGCATGCATACAAATAGGGAAGAGGAAAAAGTCTGATGTCCTTTTTTTGCAGTTTTATTTTTCTTTTTAAAAAGTTTTTTGGCACTACATAGTTCTGTAAAGAATAGAAGTGACAAATTTTTAAACACATGAAATCCCCTTCTAATTTTATTTTTTTTTTAGAACAATATATATAAAGTCTGAAGCAACCAAAGTATGAATACAGCTAATAGAAAATAAAGAACTTAATTTTAAAAATTCTCTCTCTTTACAGTTTTATCAAGATAAAACAAAACACAATTCCCCTTAAAAATAGGGTAATAAAATAGATGAAATTTGTATCACTCAGTTTTGTGATACTAGTAAAAACTATAGTTCATATCTATGTACAAATGATACAGTTTAAAAACAGTCTTAAATAATCTTGTATCTAAACATGTTGCATTAAGATTTTAAATCAGAACCTGAATTGCTTCCTCCCCTCCCCCCACCCACCCACAATCCCATCCAATTTCACTTTTTCTGTTGAATGTAATTCAGATTCAAGTGTGGATGTCCTTGAGACAGAAGCGAGAACCGCTGGTTACTCTGCATCAGTGGACCAGCTAAAAGAAAATGGATTACAATTACTTCAGCAAATCACATATTTATATTCAGTGTACTAATCTTACTTACAAATAAAGCCATTTACTAGACTGCCACAAATGCTATGTGTACAACTAACCCATTTAATGGGACAATGCAGAATTACTTAAATCCTATCTCCAAGATTCCCTAAGAATCATCAATACATCATTTTGTTGCATTACTTCAGTTATTTAACAAAAATAATTTCAGGATTTTAAGTAAATTCAATTTTCACTTGGAAACCCTGCTAGAGCCAAGAGACTAGATTTTGAAGAAGGATTTGGTGCCCATATCTCTCATTTTACACCAGGTGACCCCAGCAACATGGAAGCTGCACATCCTGCAAGTCAAATTTGAGCACTGTTTCTCTGGCAGTGGACGTCTTTTTCCTACAGCCCTTCCCCATCCTGCCAGATGCTGGACACCTTTATCTTTCATAAACATCAGATTTGAAATCAAGGCAGTCCTTCCCAGTTCCCTGATGAACTGAACCTGACCTAACTTTGCAGTGAGTGCTGCTCTAACTGTGCACGGGCTGGACTACACCTCCAGAGGGCCCTTCCAACCTCAATTATTCTACGGTCTTGCAAGTTTTTATCTATGAACTCATTTCACAAAGCAACATACAAAAGCCAAATACAGTGAATTAGGACAAAAATTTCCTCATATTCTGAACATGATCGTGGGCCAATCATCTTAACATCTAGTGAAGCAGAGGCAACTCTACAGTGAGCCAGCAGCAGCAAGGAAAAAGAGGCTGGAAGTGCAACAGGCTGCAAACTGGCTCAGATTTCAGAATTTTATTTTAACCCTTCCCTCCCACAGAGATTTTCATTCATCCATAGAGGAAGCCGAAGTGCTGATTTGACTCTTGGATTCGTTATGGTTCCAGGGAGCCTAGCGAGTGACACGATTCCTGGGCTTTTAAAGCCTTTGAGACAGTACAGAGACATGTTGCATGAGCTGTTGATTCACATACTGGTTCTAGTACCTTGAGGGTAGAAAGGTTTGTTCGGTGGGTAGCTGGCATTTCCCTGCTGCATGTAGTTCTGAGGCATATTGTAAGGCCACGCTCCTCGGAGGAGAGGAAAATGGGTAGGGGTCCCATGGTCCCAAGGGACAGAAGGAGGGTTCATTTTACCAAACTGTCCTTGGAAACCCTGATCTATTTTTCAATTGAAAGGGAAAAGCACATTGCAAGTTGAAATAATTAGACAGTAAGTCACAAATACAATTTACATCTTAAATAACAGTTTGCAGGGGACTTAATGTGATTAGTCTGATGTGCTACTTTTCTTTTTTTTTAAATATACATCAGTACAAGTTACCACCTAAATTACTTCATTATTCACTATAATAGAATTATTGGGAAGAGAGAGGATGAATCAATATTAAAATCAAGAGCTATGATTTCACTATTTTTATGTCTTTCTCGTGATGAAAAATACAAGGTCTGAACAATATTACTACTATCTGATCCCACACAAATATCCACTATCACTGACAGAGCTGTGACATGAAAGCTGTTATCCTACTGCATGAAATAACTCTCAGATGTACACTGGAATTCCACTAATACTTCCATGCTTAAGAAACTTGCTATCTAGATTACTGGACTGACTTAAAAAATGATTTTTAGAGAGAAAAATATAAACTTTGGAAATAAGTATACAAATTGTAAAGCTATTCCGTTTACAATTCTGGTATCACTGCAACATTAAGGATAAGAAATCAAGCATCCAAGGAGGCAGGACCCACGACATGAGGCATAGCTCTGGAGTATGCATGAAAAAGAGTTGTCTGTCTTGATACTTCTAATGATCCTACTTCTGATCAGTTGTCTACTGAAAAGAAAATTAAACTAGCTCCTTCCAAGTCAAGGTTATGTGAGCCAGGACAAAGTTTCCTCAAGCTTACTGTTCTCAAATTGTCCTGAGGAGTTAAGAAACCAGGCTTCAAACAGACAGGAGACAGCTCATCTCTGCTGTGCACCCACCTTAATGGCATCTAAGCCAAAAAGGAAATAAAACTGATTCAAATACAAAGAGGAAAATTACTATGATTGGGATCTAGGAAAAGGAGTGTGATGAGGTTGGAAATTGATGGAAGATGAGGGATGGGAAAAAATACTGTGACTGACAGCACTAGAAACCTGGGAGAATGGAAAAGGAATTAGAATTCATGGAGCTTGTCTGAAAGAAGGCAGCTACCTTAGTAAGGAGATGTGGATTGGAAGGAGCTGCTTGAGGGAAAGACAAAGCTGGAGAAGGGGACAGATGAGAAGATACAAAATGGAGAGGTAGGGACAGAGCACACTGGAGACACACAAAACACATGGGTAGGAGCTCCTGTATCCTTTAAAATATATTCCCCACAAAGCTTTAAATAGAGAATCATGTATGTCCAGCACCTTAACATATATTCGAAGCCCACTGGTGAATTACTCTTCATCCAAAACTGTTGACTCAGCTGAAAATCTACTGTTACTGACAATCACCCTATTAGTGCAGAGAAAGGCTGGGCAGAAGATTCAGAATTTTCATCTTGTGATGAACAACTGCACCAGTATATTGTATTACGGATTTATTTTTTTAAACGTAGGAGGACTTATACACTCAGAATAAATCAGAAGACCACCACCATGATTAATGATGTAAAGGTTAACAGTTAAAATTTAGGGGCTGCCACAGCTCATGTTGCAGAGAAAATGGAATGGGCTTTAATCATTATATACTGCTTTTTCTTAGCCTCAGACATACCACTGTACTTGGCTTTGCTATGAGGCAAGAGGCTGTTGCCCACCTGTCACAGGAAAATGTATTTTCAGGAATCAACATTGAGATTATGGAAGTTAAATGTGGCAGGATAAACCATAAGAGAAAAAGAATGGATAAGATCATATTATATTGTACTAAAGCTGAGGAGACAATATTCAACGTGCACAACTGTAATTCTGCCAGTCTCCAAGTTCATGGTTGCAACCTCAGCTTTTGTTTAATAAATTATGTAACAATGTGTTGATCTTAGAGGTCTTTTCCAACCTTAATGTTTCCATGATTGTCTGATATAAGGAACCCATTATTTGTCAGCACATTAACAGAAATGTGAGTGATTCAAACAATGATGAGGAGGTTTCTCAGTTGAATGCAGGATTTCTCATTGTTGCACAGCCATTAATGGCAGACAGGACTAATGCCTAGAAGTTACGGTGATCGATTCTTATTTTTTTTCCTATGAAAATGTTAAGACAGATGAAAGTCATGATTTGGTTTCTTAAGCATTTTTTTTTTTTATAAAACAAGTTGAAAGAATTAGCTGTTCCTGTAACACTTAACACTTGTACACAAAGTGCGAGAGATTTGATATAACAGAGAAGAGTTACCTGAATTCCCCACAGTGCCATTGTTCACCAGTGAGTTTGGAGTCACAGGATTGTGCCAGTGTCCCTCATGAGAAGTGCTGGGGATTCCCATGGGCCTGGCAGCAGGCTGTGCAAAGATGATACTGGGATCATTCAAGCTTACACTGCTCTGGTTATTTGTGGTGCTGCTGCTGCCAGATCTCATAGAAAATGGAACATTTGTAGAATGAGGAGGGTTACCCGGTGCAGAGTGAATAACAGGCCCGTGAATAGGCCAAGAAGTGTTGGGAAGCTGAATTTGGTGGTGATGGTGCATCTGAAGTAGTCCCAGGTTATGCAAGGTGGAATACTGACCTGGGGGAGATTGGGGAAAGTTAAACAAAGGCAGCTGGACCTGATGGGGTGGCTGTGCACCCTGCTGTGGCTGAGGAACGTGCTTAGACTGGGATATTGATTGTGGCTGAGTCTGGTTAATGGAGGCTGGCTGAGAGGAATTCTGTGGGAATTGCTGAGGTTGTGGAGAGTAAGATGACTGATGCGAATCAGACTGGAGGAAAAAAAAAAAGTATGTATTTCTGATTAGTTTATCACTGGCTATTTAATGGTGTTTTCTTTAATAAGCACCCACGGTTAGACTATTCATAAAACAGCAAAGCACTTCCCCAGCAACACCCCAAACACTGCACCCAAGCTCCTGTTGGTTTCAGTAAGTGCAGTTCAACTGACACTAACTTTCACCAACAGATAATTCGGTCTGTTAATGTGGCACATCCCACCATCAGAAAACACCATTCTGAGCAAACATTAGCCCAAGCTCTTCATTAGACTCCTTATATACTTGTTTCTGATTTTTAATCAGTCTCTTCTCTACCCTACTTATTTACAGCCCAGTATCTCATTAACTAATTGCCTTACTTCTAAATAGAGTGGTTCTTATTACTGCACAGTTTTTTAAGTAATTCCAAAGTAAGCTCCTAATATTTCTTCCATTTTAAAAAATTTGTTGAACAAGAAATGCAAATTCCAAAAACCCAGTTTCAACTTTCATATCCTGGTGTTAGGCCATGGCTAAAGGCATGGTAATAGCAATTATTACAGTCTTTGCAGAGCTCTTACAAAACTTTCCCTTTCACCAGCAACAGAAATAGGCATGAGGCTATTTTAGCTGTTTGGAATTGCAACTAAACAGAGAAGCACTTCAAGAACTGGAGTGGCTGGGAAAAGAGTTACTCAGTTCATCTGCCAACACTTAATGCCAGTATCTGGATTCCCCACTACGGTTCTAAGCACTGAGACAAGATGCTGATGGAATGAGTGCCTCCAGAGACATTCAAATGAGACAGGTACCTAAACCAGAGAGGATGACCTGAATCTCAGACCTCATTCTCCCCGAGACTGACTCTTCTCTCCAGAGACTACAGCAGCCAGCCAAGCTCCAAGAGCCTCAGCTGCTGTTGAACACCTGGAGTTAAAGGTCTCTGCAGCTTGTCACTATCCCTGACTTACCACTATTGCCTGTCCATTTAAACTGGCAGTCATTTGTCTCCAATAACCAGAGTTGTCTGCAGGACCTCCCCAGGCCAGAGCATCCCCTCTAGCAGCACACTGTGTGTCTGTGCCAGGGCAAAAGCTGGAGCCCAGAAGCTGGGATTGCTCCCTGCTGCTATTCCAGCTGTGCCTGTATGAGTGCCTCTGTATCTTTCTATCAAACCAGGAAGAGAAGGTAAAACCTGGGATTTGAAAGATGATCACTGGTTTAACAGTTTAAGTGTTATAGAAATAAAGCACATGCACTGACTACAAACATTCCTGCAGCTATTAACCCACCACGAGCATGCACTGGATGTGCCAGCAGCAGGAGAGGAGGCATATTACACTCCAGCCTCAATCTGCTTCCCATTCTCTCCTTCTTACTCCACCAATATTTCCCCTTCCCGTTCTTCTAAAACAATTCCTGGACAGAACATATTCACCAAGAAATCCTGGCCAAATGACAACCATGCAACACACAGAGAGTCCATGACATCCGGGTGACACAACAATGTGCCCATGATGTGTCTGCCTCCGAGTCCACCCACACATCCAGCTTCAATTCCCCAGGCTCCTAAAAAAACCACTCCCGTGGCATGTTCAGCCCTTCACTTAGATTAGGACTATATCAGCCTCTCTTTAGAAGCACATTGTAAGTCATAAGGTCTCTGTTACTGGAGCCAGCATTCCAAGAAATGCTTGTTGATCAGTTAGGAAAGTGGCAAACTGAACAAAGACCATTAAAGATCAGCAGCCCTGATTACTATATTTGCTTGCTTGCCAGCTTCATTAGCAGGCACATGCTTCTCAGACTAACAGCTTAAAATAAATTAATTTCTGCTGTACTGTCTGCTCCAAAAATATTAAATGCCAACAGTTGTATTTGCTCAAATACCCTCTGCTAACCATATCCACTCAGAAGCACATTAAACATATTTTATGTAGCTCTTTAGAGACTTGAACAAATTCTAGGATAAAACTACCAAAAATTTCTCCATTGTTCTGCTTGCGCTTCTAGTTTGCTCTGGCAGGCTTTTCATTGAAGTATGACTCAGCTGTGTTCTGTGACTGTTCATGACACTCCCTTAAGACAGATCTCTTAAACTACAAAGAGTCATGGTTGTCACTAATCTCAGTCTCCAGCATGTTACAATGAGCTATGCTTTATCTCCCTTAGTAACTCCAGAACGTTGCCAAAATAATGAGAATTTGAAAAGCATCTTAGCTTAATCTGGCCTTTCAGCATTGCAAGGTATCTCATATCAAACTTGACTAGGAGGTTTCCACACTGAAAAACCATAAATGCTCCCCAAGACACAGCACATCATAAATCAAAGTTTCACTAACTGGCATGGTGCAACGTTGTCATTATCAAGTCCAGAATCTGCTGAGGAAAAACTGTGCAAACCTGTTCCCAGCATGGTTGGTTTGCTACAGCTTTGCCCCCTGCAGTCCCCCCCTCACAGAACTTACACATTCTGATGACTGCCTGGTACGCAGGGGTCGCTCCACCTGCTGCTGGCCCACAGACACCAGCTGGGAATTTACCATGCTCCGGACCAGCTGTGTGCCTGATCAAGGAACAGAAATGTTAATAAAACCCACAAGGTGACAGAATAATGAGCAGAACTGGGAGTCAGCAATACCTTAATTTTCATGCGACACAGAGTAGGTAAATCACTTTAACCTCTCCTCTCCTTTAAGTGGAAACTTTTCCCTCTACTGGCAGCACACAACATTAATAGGTAGAGGAACTAAACACAAAATCTGTTTTTGAGTAAAACAAAGTCTAGCAGGAACAAGACTCACTTTGCTGTCAGGCTGGAGCTCTACTTTATATAGGTTTCCACATTACTGCTGTAAGCAGTGGCACTTTAAATAGCAATAGTGACAGCAGAAACTTCTGGGCAAAGAAAGGAAACTAAAAAAAAGACTAAAGGATAACAGAACACAGAAGCAAGGTTCTCTCTGAAGTTCATTTAGGAAAGCTTTCTCTCCTTTTTCAATTACCATAGGCACCCAAAGGCCTGATTTGAATGGGTTTGCAATTAATCTTCTCCAAGTACTATCAGTAATTTGAAAGCTGGATCTAGCCTAATTCATCTGTATGCTTTTTTTGAAGTGTTACTGAAAGACTGCTGATTTTTGCTGAAAATACATTTACATACCTCTCACAGATGATGGAGGGTTAGCTAACATTTGAGAAACATTTGAAGAGGAAATGCATTCAATTACTATTATTATTATTACTACTTCTAAATGTACCCATTTTGAGTGGAAGACAAAGAATGCAATACCCTGAAGTACACTGTACTTACTGCTGAGTACATTTTTACCACCCTTGCAAAGACTGTACTTCAGGAGGCATTACTTCCCTTGGAGAAAAGCAACAGGCTAAAAACTGTATTTGCAATGACTGAAACATTATTTGCAGGATTTTTTTGGGAAGATAATTAGCAAGTCTATAAAGAAATCTAGAGAAAAGGGATCTCAGAGCTTTCAAATTATCCTAACACATAAACTAACTTACCTG
The DNA here is from genome assembly GCA_013397775.1 of Eulacestoma nigropectus. NCBI lineage: Eukaryota > Metazoa > Chordata > Aves > Passeriformes > Eulacestoma > Eulacestoma nigropectus. Next base: position 792,885 of record VZTE01005518.1, on the reverse strand, counting down.
GCACACTATTATTTCTCTGACGGGTTTGTTTGAATTCAGGGCAATCTCTCCTAACATGACCCACATCCCCACAGATGAAACACCTTTTTTCTCTTGTTTCTCTGTCATCTTCTTTCACCTCTTTTTCATCATCTTTCTCATTCTCCTTTTTCTTCAACCTGAACAATAATTTTTATTAGCAGTATCACAAAGCCACACACACACAAACACATCATCTCTGTAGAACTGTTGTACCGTTATGTTCAAAGGAAATGGTTACATAACCAACAGCTGTACCAGAATACAGATATCTCAGGAATCCCAAAAAACACTTTCAGATTCTGGGCTGGTTAACAGCCTGTATAAACTTTAAGAACTTAGAAGGTCCCCAGACTTGTCCAAAAGCTGTCTGACTGTATTAGAGCAGAACTATGCCTGCAGTTAAGCAGGCTGAGCCTGCCAGGTAGCTGGGGAGCAGTTCTATGCAGCAATCCCACAGAGTCAGAATATACCCAAAACAAGTGAGCTGCAGCTCATTCATACAACCTCCCCCTCACTGGAGAGGGCACATTTCTCTGTCAGTGTCTGAGCCCAGACAGGATGTGCAGCAAAGCACCAAGGCTCTTTCAAACACTCAGTTCTAATGCAGCACGAGAACTAATGATCAAGAACCAAGACAAGAAGTAAAGGTCTTTTTCCACAAGGTATCTGTAGGATTGTTAAATATTAGTATTATTTTGTGAGCTGTATATACAATCTGAGAGAGATTCTGTGTGGCTGTGCTGCAGTAGCAGTTTGTGTGAAGAGCAGATCACAACTTCTTTTCCTGAGGCAGATGTAGGGAAAGAGGTGATTCAATTCCATGTGCTAATACTTGTACAGAGAGCATCTGAAAGAAATAGTCCACCTGTGACCACAGGATTCCAGTGCACTTTCATGTATCTTGAACTCTGCTGACTGAATAAAAGGCTGTAAATAAAGATTTTGTAGCAGGAAGAGACCAAGAATCCTGTGAAGAATTACATAGCACACAACTGAACATAAGGAGTACATGAAAAAGCCCAGATTAATTTGCATTCTAAGGGCTTCAACAGGCTTTAGGAGGAGTCAGACAACCTAGGCTGAGTGGGTCATTAAATAGCCAAAGCTGTAAAAAGTGAGGAGTGCACATTCTCTGTCAATTCCTGCTAAACTCTCCTTGGAGAGATTGACCTGCATGTACCAGGGACTCCTTTTGCAAAATTCCTAAGTAAAATTAATGTACAAGTGTGAGATCACCAAGTGACTGGCAGTAGTATGATGTTACAGAAATGCACCTTAAATGTTTACATTTTAACTAATCCTAGAGTTTAATAAATGAACTTTTACCTGCCTTGCAGATGTACGTTATCAGATCTACAGAACAATTCAAATTCAATACTGTCTTCTGAACATGATCACTACAGGAAATCCATTTTAATACATCATAAATTTTGCAGCCAGGTAATATGTTCTCCATCTGAATTTACACTATAAAAAGATGATTTAGTGATCTAAGTTTTAAGTTAAGCTTAACTACATAGGAACATACTATAGACGACTGATTTTACTCTGTGTGTGCTTCCATAAACACTTAAGATTTAAAGAGATGATGAGAAACTGTCTTAAGAAAAGCAAAAATAGGATGGGAAATTGAGGATCAGATATGAAGCTCTGATTTTCTCTGCAATTTAGCAATTTTCTCATTTCCATTAAATCTTCAAATATCCAAATCCCTTATGATTTAACCCCAAAGATTTCACGATAGCTTTGTGTATTACTTACCTCCTCCTTTTTGGACAATCTTTCATGTAGTGACCAATTTTTCCACAGACACGACAACATCTGTCATTGGGTGCCAATTCCCCATCTGTCAGCACTTTTGAGTCAAAAAAGTATTCCTATCAAAACACATCAGACAGATAAAATATATAAACCATTCACTTATAAGACTGAGAAATGAAAGCAAAATTGTCAGCTTTCATCTCTTATTGCTCCCTGAATGTTACTACTTCTGAGATTACACCTGGTCCTTTTCTTCCCCTAGATAATGGCAGCTTTTTCAGAGATATGAAGCAGTTTGGCTAAAAAGGGCTATTTGGTCTCAGAGACAGAGGCTGAATTTGCAGAACAGCTTATCCAGGCTCCAGCCTGCTGCCCACCTTTTGCCTCCCCAAAGGCTCTTCAGAGGGCAATTTTTTGCATATGATCTATTTTGGTATCTGAGTCACTGCTTGTGTGCTCTCCAAAGCAGCCAATGTCCCTTCCCAGATGACATGATTACATTCATTTAGACAGAACACAGCTCAGGTGGGAAACACATGGAGCATCTGCAGACTGACCTGTATCACTCCCCTCCCCTGGAATTTGCTCAGGACAGCTGCAGTTCTGATATGTGTCAGCACAAAGGTTTACAAAGCCCACAGTTTACAGCCTCTGAGCAACAGAAATATTGTGAAAGTACTGTCTTGCCTGAAAGACTGAAATGGAGGTACAAACTCAGAAGAAAAACACAGATAAAGCAAGCAAATGGAAAAGAGAAGATATGGAAGGATGACAGGAAATAAAAGCTTTCAAAAGATTTTTTTAAATCCTTTAGAAACTCAAGTTCTGTTCAAAGCCACTGGAAGAACAGTCCTCTGAACTTTTTTGAAAATACCTAATTTGATCTTAAAAATACTAATTACAGTATTTTACTTGCTCATATTAAAAAAATAGTAGTCTCTTATACATCAATGACTGGACCCTGCACCACAGAGGAATACTTTCTCCAAAATGATATTGCATGAACACGTTCCTCACCCTGACTCACTATGCAAATTTTAAAGGTCAACTGTTAAAAACAAAGTCAATCATCATCCTTTTCCTTGCTTAAGCAGCAATCCTTACTATCTCCACCAAGTGGAAAAATAAATAGAAGGTAACATCTCTTGGATCTGTTTTCTTGAGCTACATGAAGAGCCAGTAAAGTTCTTAGAGCTGTTTCTGGGTTTTACAGCCAAATTTGCAGTTTTCTGCAATACTTAACATCATACAGTGGGAGGTTTTATAAGAAAACAAAACACAAATTAAGCTTACTTTCCCCAAACCTGCCAGTAATACCCATCACCCATCCAACCACTCCTCTGAATTTTATCTTGCAGGAGCCCAATATTAAGATGTACATTTAATGCAGACAGAGTATAATTACACATATTGTGCACACCAAATTCATAAATACATACAAGAGATTTGCCTTGGGTGCATCAATTCAGAGGACAAAGGAAATTAAAAAATGTACTAAAAACTCTGAGAACTTACAGCTTCTCTTCCAACAGCTGGGTAGAATGGGGTACCAAATAACTTTCTCCCATTGATAAATGCCTTCATTATGAAATTGGTCACTATTGAAGAAAGACAAAGTTATTGGAAAACAACAGAAAAGGCACAACTCAGCAAACAGTAATCATTAGCAGACAATAACAGCTTACTTTTCCTAGAGACTCCAGCACCCAGATTATGATTCAAGTCAAAAGGATCTGCACAAAGAAGGGAGAAAAAAAATCAGAGTTGGAAAAAATATGCTGCAACAGAATTTATTTTAATGCAGAGAATTCCATTTTATATCCATTCACAGAGCAGATTACAGCAAAGCAATGCTGAGTGTTTTAAAACTGTGACTAACCATAACACAGTAAGAAGAACAATTCACTGACATTTAGTAAAAGTTATGAGTCTCATCAATTTTGTGAGCTGTAGGACTTGCAAACAATGGCTTTTTAAAACACTGACTGTAGTTTCCTCACATAAAGGTCCTGTGCAAAGTGAAAACCTCTCAAGCAACAGAGTTTCCTACTCGTCATGAATGGAAACTCAATTCAGCAGAGGAGTACCTTCGATGGCAATGCATTTGGATGTCCACTGCTTCTCAAACGTGGTTAACAGCTTCTTCTGCCGGATGCTGATCACATACTCCTTGAAGTCAAATTCCTCAGTGTAGAATCGCAGCAGCCCCAGCCAGAGCTCTCCAAGAGATTCAGTGTTCTTTCCAAGAGAAGGCAAACGCTTCTTCTGCATGCAATTGAAGACAATTTATTCAGCTACAGTTACTGCAGCACTGCTTCTCCTGAAATACCTCTCTAATTACAAATTTGGCTATTATGAATGGTTTCTTTTGGTTAAAGTAAGGTTAAATCACTACAAGTAAGACTAAACCTGGACTGTTTTTTAAGAATAAAAAGTATTTTCCCTGATTTATGTTATTTAGAAATTACTTAAAATAAACCAAGCAAAAGCATAAACTCATTTTAGCAAAACAGGACTCATTTGGGAAGTTGCAACACTATGGATATGGATGTTTAATTAATTAATTAATAAAATTAATCTTTTACATATTACACTGTTAAAAATTTATTACTTTTCCTGAAAAGCAAGGTTTAAGTTTTAGGGACTCTTCTGGAATTAGAACATTACCAATTCTTCCATGTCATCAAAGAAAAATGCATTCCATCCATCCACCATTCTTTGTGGAATCTGTTTGCCATCAAATATCTGCCGGAACAGAGAGTGACAGTTACCGCCCTAGTTCAAAGTCACTGTAAAATACTTGCAGTTCTTTTGGTAAAAAAAATAATATAAAAATATAAATACTTTAATTTTAACAATTACTTCTTATACAGACAATTTCCCACTGGTAAAAAGTTTGAAAGTCCCTCTGCACTGTTGCTGTACCTCTCAAATTATTTGGATATTTAATTTTTACTTGTTCTTTGCAACTAAGAAAACATGACTGAATTAGCTTGTCAAGATTCCAACACCTCTCTTGCCCACAGATTCTCTAAGGAGACTTTATACAAGTTCTATTACATTTTGACTTTAGCACAGCCAAGGGGAAATTCCACTGTTATTTAAATGCACTCTCAGGGTAGCAGTAAAATAAAAACCCCCAACCACTACTAAAGCATCATAGAAAGTCTATGAGTCTCAACTGCGATGCTTAAGCCAATGTTCCTCTTGCACACAGAAACCAAAAGAGGCAGAAAGGGATAATTTTCAGACGTGCTTGGGAGTTCCAGAATGAATCCAGGAAGAGGCAGATAGCTGAATAATTATATTCTCCCCACCCATATGATGGGGGTACATAACATTATTTTCTTACTAAAGCTTCCTGGTGCATGCAAAACATTTCTTTAAAGTTGTACCAAAGCATCAATTATCTTTTTTTCTCCTCATCAAATAATAAAACAAACTTTTCCTCTTACAGATAAAGTGTTGAGCAATAAATAATGTTTCTGACAATAACTGGTTGAAGAGTGGGACTCACATTTCAAGAGCATCTGGTGCAGTCTCATAATTACAATTCCCTTCTCTCCATACCACCTGCCAATTTTTTTCTATCCTGTTCAGCATATAAATATCATCATAAGACCAAAATCCCAAAGTAAATGTAACAGCAGAACTTAGGCCCAACAAACTGCCAGTTTTGATCTAATTTTCTTGGTAAGTTTTACCTACTAAAACCAAGAGAGAGTTAAGAACCTGCTGATTAGAAGGACCCCATATTTCATTCATCCCCCCTGATCCTAAAATCCCAGACTTCTCATATTTGGCTTGAAGAAGAAGTGCATCTATTTTCATAGCCTCATTTTCTGAACACCTACCTCCTGAAGAACTGGAATAACTGGTGGATTTCTCTGCTGTAGAAAGTACAAAACCATAAGAATATAGGCATACGAAGACAGACTACCACGGGATGCATCACCAATATCGCAGCGCTGAAAAAATACATTTTAAACAAAATGCTGAATTTACATCTTACTGTTCAAGACTAACAACTGTGTCAGAGAGCAAACAGAAACCCCATAAGTAACAGCAAATACATTCACCTCATAATTAAAAATTGTTTTATGAAGCCTGAAAAATAAATGCACCCAAGAGTCAACTGCCATCTGGCAAATCCACAGCATAATTTCTCTAACATAAAAACAGAAAAGCTTTTCATAGCCAAAATACTTAAAAAAATAATTTATAATGTGCCAAACTGGAAAAAAAAACCCAAATCAAAACCCCCAAAACATTAATCCCCAGTTTCAATACCATAAAATTTAATTTTCCTTAACTCATCCTTCAAGAGCTGTTTCTATGATTCCTTATTATTTTGGTTCCCCCTCCTCTTTTTCAAAAATAATTCATTTACAGCAAGTATTTCCATGTTGTACTGGCAATGCAGGCCATACGTGGCATTTTGCTAGCAAACATACACATACCTAATTAAACCATGGTGCAGCCTGCACAACACTGTGCAAAGCAAACATCTCTGAGCAAGTCAGGGAGTTGGAACCAGGTGAGCTCTAAGGTCCCTTCCAACCCAAGCCTTTTTATGACTCTGATCAGTGAATTACCTTACTATGCTTGAGTATCTCATTACAGTATAACCTTTCCACAGCACCTGCTTCTAAGCTATCCTGTGTTTCGAGCCTGTGTCCTATCAAACAACGCATTTTTAACCTCCTAGGGCTGAAAAAACCAGGGATTTGCAAATTACTTTCACATTAGCAGCAGCAGCGACAGCTGTTCCTGGGTTTTCTGCCAATGCAAACAGAGGAGGAGGCATTTTGCTCAAAAACAAAGTATTTGTACAGCTACGAAGTCACTTCCATACACATACATTCAGGAGTGTATCCCACAACCTGCAAGTTTCATTTTTGCAGTAACACTTTTAGAACACACACAATAGTATGCAATGCTACCAAAAAAATATAAGATTCATTATTATCAACACAAGGCATTTTTAATCTGGACACAGAAGAGACGTGGCAATATTGTGCACTACTGTGACCATATTAAGAAAGAAATCATTGCTAGTCTCAGTGACAGTATAATGAATATGTCCATTCCATTCTGGCACAAAGTTATTTTATTCATCGTGATGTATTTTATTACATGAACATCTGGTAGCATGATGCACTCTCTATAAGCCATTTTTTATTTGCCCCAGTTCCACTAAGCTTTCTTTGGATGTGCTGTATTTAATACTGCAGCTTGAATAAAAAGCAACACCATGTTTCAATTATCAAAGGCTGTATAGTATAACACTTTGATAGAAAATCATAACAAAAGATGCATGAGATTTGACATTTTCAAACTCTTAAAGTCAAGAGTATGTCCTGGGCACAGCACGTAGAGATTCAGGCACTCATTCATCACCCCATACCTACCCACTCTTGACTTTTATATGAAGTGAAACAAGGCAAGTGTGCCAGAAGAAAGCAGCAATAATCTCTGGGCTGCTCCCAGATATGGAAACTTGGGAAGCCCATCTACATCCACATGCCCCTACATCTTACAGTTACCACTTTTTCCTGTTTTGCTTGGGGCTTGGGTGGGGTTTTTTGTTTGTTATAATTGCAGCTGGTTTGAAATTGAAGAAAAATAGGAAAGTTTTCCCTTCATCAGCTTCCTCTTACACAGAAATCTTTCAACAGACAGCAGAAGGTACCAGGATTTGATTTTGACACACAATCAGATGGAGCACAGTAAGCTTAAGGAAGTGCACTTCATATCAACAGCATTCTACTGTCTCCTCTCCCGTTGGTATTGGCAAAAGGCAAACTCAGTGGCTGCAGCAGAAAACACTGTATTGTACAAATAAGTGCCTTCTTTTTACATTACCTTTGCAAAAACTTTCATTGTGTAGCCCAGATATTGCACCCTAGGATCAATAGCTGCGTAGGTAGCCAGCATCCTTGTGTTATGCTGTGCCTGGAAAAAGGGAAAAAAAATTAAACTGATGTCAGGGTGAGCCAGTTATGTAAGACATTGTGCAATGTCACAGTGTCAGGTGAAAGCTGGAATGAGCTGTACTATTCATGATGGCAGACAGGCCATGGTGGATGTGGCACTAGTGGCTTTTCAGAAGCATCCCCAAAACAAGACTTTTTGTACTATAACCTGCTCTGCCATCAGGTCATACACAGCTACCTGGGCTGGGCTAAGGGTGTGGGGCCACTCACTTTAAATGATGTAGAAGAAATACACAAACACACAAAAACATTTTCATTCTGGTTTCAAAATTATTCTGTCAAACAGTTATTTGGGAAAGGTAGAAAGAATTAAAAAGCTTTCTTTGAACACAAAAGCAGACACAAGCAGATGCTTACCAGTGTATTGTACAAACTGATATCTCCTTCCAAGCCACTCCTTCTGTGTTCAAACTTTACTATAGGCACTTTGGCTGTTGTTATAGGCAAGATGTTTCTCAAACCTGGGGAAGCAACACTTTAGTACATAAAACATTTCCATTAACAACATTTAGAGTAAATCTAACTGCAAAAGAAATAATACTTTAAAGCACCTACCTGGATGCTTCTTAAGAACTTTTGCCAAACCTTCTATTATTTCTTTACAGTTTAATTTCTAGGAAAAACAAATATCACAGCTTCAGACATTAAAACATGGAACCTATTCCAACAAGCACATCTACTATCACATATATTTCATAGATGAAAAGTCTATGTACAAAAAGGAGCAAGCATTAAGCCAGCACATGAATTTACATGAACTCATACACTCTGTGTGGGCATCGATAGTACACTGTGTGTCTCTAAGGCATTAAAAGTAATATATCTTCCTTCAACTGCACAGAATGCAACAAGCCAACGTGCAACTGGCAAATCCTACCTTTCCTGTGTACAAAAATCTTAACTAAATTAAAAAACCTTAAAGAATCCTTGAATTTAAAAAAGCAGATTTTATCAATTTCAAAACTCTTACCTCTGCATTTTCATGACCTTCCAATGTCATGCAGATATCTAGATCACTGTCCCGAAATCCAAATCCATTCTTTGAGGAGCCAAATAAGCAAAGCCTGGCTTTGTCTGATCAAAAGAATAGACAAGGAAAAGGTAAACTCCTTTACAGTTGAATGGGAAGTGCTTAGTATGAAATCTTGTTTAACTGTCATGTGCAGGTGCCCAGAAAAATGAGCTTAAAGAGAGAGCTTACAGTGTCATTTCAACGAATTCAGCTTTGATAAAGGAGGAAGCACGATACTTTAGAAATTATTTATAGAAAGTAAAGCAGGATAAAGACTTATTTTATGTCATTTTTTATAACTGAGGTATGTTACAGTTACTATAATCATTAAATGGCATCTCTAAACGTGGTGCAATATTTTGTGGTATGCGACTGCACTTTCCTGCTTTAACTAAATCAAAACAATGTGCAGTCACCAGTATAGCTTTACCCCACAGATAAGACAGAGCTACTCCTAGGGTAGCCAAAGTAATATTTCTGGTTCCATTCAGAGTTTATCTAGGTTGCATATTTTTTCTGTGACCAGGTAAATTTGGTCAATGAGTTTTTGTAATCGTAACATACTCTGCAAGAAGACTCAAGCAAGATTACAATACTTCATGAAACATTCTTTCCCAATTGCTTTGTTTACATTTTTGTTTGAAACACAATATTACTAAGTATTTTCATTCTTGGAAAGCAAAATTACGTAGTTAAAACAAATTCTTTCCTAACCGCAAAGAATATATCTGTTCAACTGATACTAATACTAGGAAAATAGATCTAACATCTATTCATAAATTTTCACAAAAATTCCTAAACTTTAATAGAATTGGAAACTTTAAGTTTTTCAAGGCTTTGTAACAGGTCTCAATCCTCAGCTGCTGCCAGTAAGTGGAGGCACAGCCAGTGGATGGACTGGAATTCCCAATTCCTTGATGACAGGTCAGCTACAGCAGAATGGATGGCCTTCCACGGACTGGAGTTCAGGAGACCTGGGTTTGGTACCTGGCTTTAGCACTGTTTTACACCACCTACTGAAAAAATTCACTTGGCATCTCTGTGCCTTAACTTCCATCACTGTAAGTAGTACGCTTTTGCTTATTTCATAAAGGGATGTGAAGATCAACTCATTAAGATTTCTAGATACTCAAGCATTGGTGACTAGGCAACAAAAGTCCTTGGCCCATGACCAAAGCTAACACTAAACCGAATCAAACTTTCTTTCTGGCCTGACTGGTGCAGTCCTGTGTTTGCATTACTACTCTGGCAGCTCTTTCTCCACTCTAGGGAGATTTGCGTGGAACAGCATGAAGGGATGTTCAATGTCGAAGTCTGCAAGACAGCTTTACACAGGGAGGGAAAAGAGATGCCACTGCTTCAAGCAAGGAAAATAAAATGAGACAAATCACATCTTTATGCTCTGGACAACATGACTGAAGAAAGCATTCTGAAGGATCACTACCTACTGTTACATACCATTATACTCTTTTCGAATAAATCTCTCCAAACTTGCCAGTATTTGTTCTCTGTTTTGTTGCTCAGACAAAGGAGGGGATAATTCATCTAAGTAAAAACAAATTAAAATACAGTTAGATGCGACATTCAGCACCTCAAAAATCTTTTTCAGCTAAATAAAAGATTGGATGGGGTTCTTTTTGTTATGTTTGCTTTGCTTAAATCCGTGGTTTTCTTTTTATATCATTAAAGTCTTCAGGATTTTATTTCAAGACATCCAATTTTTCAACCACAGAGCAGCTTGGTGGGCACCTGGTATCCAGCCAAGGTTAACCCACCACAGCACCCCCAAAAGATGCCACAGACTTTGACAAGCACAAAAACTAGTTTTGCCCAGAGCCTGGTTCCGGGAACATCAGTAGCTTTTTACGAACAGTGATAAATCCCATATAACATCAGTTTCTGAAATCTGTTATGAGGTATCACAACTACGAATTATCTGAAAATTAAAATATTTTAATGGCAAAATAATATACCATTTGTATCCTAGGGCACCTGGAAGAGCTTCTTCCTACTGAATTGTAAATAACTGTAAATAAGTAATTTAACCCTAGAGTATTCAATTTTTCCAGGTTACAGATCACAGTATACAGTGGGGTACAAGCACTTTCTGAACTTACCAAAACATCTTTTACACACTATATCAAGTATTTCCCGAAATCTGTCTGTCATTGGTGGTAGTGGTTTTAGATCAATTTTCTTGAAATCCTCTGGGCAATCATTTTTGGAATGTCCATCCCGTTTGCAGATGCTGCATACTATAGTTGGTGGCTTTTTTGGGGGGAAAAAAGTGGACAAATGCAATTTTCCTTTTAAGACAGCTCAGCAGATTTCCAAGCAACCAAGAACATTTAACATATGAACAACAACAGAGCATCTACAAAGAGCAGAACACCTCTCAACAAGCTGCATTTAGTTCTCACAGTGCCTAAAAGCACCTGGAAATTCCACAAGAAAGTAGGAGAGAGGGGGGAGAAATAACAAAAAAAACAACACCCAGGATTTTTTTGTGTGTGAAAATCAAAAAGCTTTGCATAAAATATGGGAAGAGACCATCTAATCCAAATGTCACGCAGGGTGGTGTTTTTAGTCCTGAATACCAGGTACTCTGCAATGGCCAGAGCTACCACCCATAACACAGACTGAAACAATCACCAGGAGAACCCCGCCATCCATCCACCCTTAGTTTTAGTGACCTAAAAGTAATGGCCCAGTGATACATGACCAGCACTGCTTACCTTTCCTGAAGTAAAAATAAACTTATCAAACACATAATGCATTTCTTCTGTTGAGAGTCTGCCTTCCTCTTTGAGATCATGGGTTTCCAGCACTGCTTTGCAGCTGGGCGAGGTAGCTGGGGTGCCAGTGCACTTCGTCTGCGGAGACGACTCCGTTACCAAACTCTGCCTACTTTCAGCATCAGAAAAATCATTACTGGAATTCGTGTCATCAGGCTGATGTGCACTGCAGTTACAGTGGTGGCTGAGCTCAGCCTCAGGTAGACACACTGAAATTTCTAAATCATCCCTCTCTTTAGGTGATTTTTCCTTTAATTCACAGCATTCATTAGAAATAAGGGATAAAGCTTCTTCTTTGTCTTCATCATAGCTAGAGTCCAATGTTGAAAGTAGCAGAGAGTCCATGTCCTGGGAAGTACATCTTTTGGCTACAGCTTCTACCACTTTATTACATTCAACTTCATTCTCTGGTATGTTACATCCACTTCCTATATCCTGTTTATCTACATTTTCCCCTTGTGGAAGGCAACAGTTTGCTACAGGCTCCTCAGATCTTGTGGATTTCTTATTATTCATTCTCCCTTTTTCTTTTTTCTTGGTATCTGGCTTGGATTTAATCCCATCTTTACTTTGTGGACATGCAAAATATTTATATGCTGTCCTAAATCGCTCCAGGATGTACTCAAATACCATCTGGCTATTTAGACTTCGTGCAACATTCCTCTTTAGTGCAAAAGGATCTAGGAAGAAAAAGAACAATTTAATTAGTAATCTTTAACTTCTGCATTTCACAAAGCAGATGAAATCCCTGAGTAACTATATGGCAGTTAAAAAGAGATTCTCATATTACAATCCAGAATTGTATTTGGATATACTTAGAGAATGTAAGACCCACAAGTTTTTTCAGAATTTTTCCATACAAAACACACACACGTACAGCCATGAATGGCTGACTATCATGAACCATTCTAAATACTGTTACTCAAAGAGAAAACCATGAGCATATTGCACCATTATTTTATGGTCAATTTCTAAACTAAAAATTAAAATAAACATATAAAGGCAAAATAAATAGAGGCCTGCCAGAACCTTTTTTCCTCCACTGAAGAAGGATTTTCATTTGCCTTAAGAAATTCATTTGTCTAAGAGTAACATTAAGGATGTAAGGATTGTATGAACCAATCTCACCAGGATCCACTCTTAGTCCTTCCTAACGATTTCTAGATCAAACATGTCTTCCAAGCAAAAAGAGCTCCTGCATAGTTGCTATAAGTTTGCCTGGAAGACAGTACCAAACTGAGATTCTGTTACTTCATAATATCAGCTACAAACTTAACATTGAAAAAAAAAAAAAAAAAGACAAAAATGAAAAGTAAAAAAACATAAAGCAAACAACAACACAAATAGCCCAACAATAGCAGGTGTCAGAACCAGAATGCAATCTGGTTTTTTGAAATTATTTCTCATTTCTTCCTCAATGATTTGTCCTGTCATCTTACAACCCACACGTTGAATAAACACTTCCCTACTTTTTCTAAACGCTAGCTAAAAGTGACTGAAGAAAAGAATTGGGAGAGGAAATTAAAGTCACAGGAGTGATCTCAAGACCCACTACTCAACCTGTGCCTCAAGAATTCATTGCTTGTTTTTCTGTTTTACTTTTCCTTCTCACTCTTCTTGTACCTTATTGACTCATCCTTCAATGTACCTCTGTACCTCATTCTCTGTCTGTATGATTCTCTTTGTCCTCTCCATCGCCTCAAGTGTTACAGATAAGCCACTTCAGCAACATCTCTAGAAAGTGTTCAAAAGTCATTATTCATGCTTTTATAAAATATCACCTTACATGGTTTCTTAGCCTTCCTCAAATACCCAATTTCTCTATTCTTAAGGCCAATTCAGAATGCCATACATTGCTCTGTAACTCAGTGACTTTCCCTGCTTTTTAGACAGAGAAAACTTGTCTTTAAAGAGACTAAACAGCTGACAAAACATATTTAAAAAACTTATTGTCCAGATTCTTGTAACAGATTTGTAAGTTAAGCAAATAAAGATGCTAATGCAGGATGACTACAGAAGTGGGAAGGGTTCAGCCTACCTTCAATGGCTATTCGCCTCTTAGGCCAGTTTTTATTCTCTCTGGTTAAGAGCTCTTGTACCCGTATGCTGATGACATACTCCTCCAAAGCAAATTCCAGTGTGTAAAACTTCAAAAGTTCCAACCACAGTTGCCCCAGTGAAACTTGGTGAGGGGTTTTGAACGCTAAGAGAGACTGAAAAACACGGACAAGAATGCTCAACTACAGTAAGAAATGAATATTCCCCCTTTTTCTGTCCTGGTTCCATCCAACATCAATGTTTAAAAATAAAAAATAGGGATGAGAGATAGTGAATGGTTCTCAATAAAACAAAGCCATGACTTACAATCCCATGTTTCTCTTTTGCATTGCTTTGGTTGTCCACTTCTGAGCTTGTTGCCTTCTTGCCACCACCTTTTTGTTGTTCAACTTTAGCTTTGCTTTCTGCTCCAACGGAGTTTTTTGCTGCACCATTTGTGGGTGGTTTGTACTCCCACCGTACAAATTCTTCATCTTCCACCCCTTTCAGCTGGTGGTCATCTGGCCTCTTCGAATCAAAGCCTTCAATCTAACAACAATTAAAGTGGCTTTGAAGCAAGACTGTACATAATACATACAACCACAGATTTTCAGCAAATGTAACACTGACTACCGTGGTATTCATACCCCTCAAGATTAACAGATGTCAGAGACAGAAATTCAGAGAAATAAAGAAGAAAATAATGGCCTTTTCTCCAAAACACAGATGATACAACTACACAGTCTACCACAAGTGCCTTTTAAAAAAGTCTTCAGAATCATCAAGCATCATCTGTGTGAGGATTAAGTACCGATGCATTTTATTTATCATTTTCTTTGGAAATCAAGTTCTGCATTTTTATGACGTGGCAGAACACAGAAATAATGCCAACAATTTTTAACAATAAGGTTACTATATTACCAAATCACTTACCCAATTGCCCAAATAGGACGGTAAAATACGTGGTTTTCTTTGTTGAAGAAAAAATATCACCATTAAGGCAAAGGAATATGAGGGAATCCCACCTTCAGCCTGACAGTCAATGTGACAGAGCTGTAAGAGAAGAAATAATTACTTTTCTGATGTAACATCAGAATTTTAGTTTATAATCTATTATTAAAAGTCAAATACTAAAGAAATGTGAGAAACATACTAGAGTGAAACAGAAAATCCTGTATCTCAGAAACTGCAGTGGATATGCCATGCCAGGTACAGACAAAATAAAAACTGCAGCAATTCATACAGTGCCTTAAGGAATATTATCATATTTCTTTTCAGTTTCACCACATTTTGTGATTGTGGGACTTATTTATGCTTCTGTCTAAAATTTCAGTCAACTCCGAAATGTGTTATTGTACAGGGGCATCTCATGTATGGAGGTGGGGTGAAGTAGTGGCATGAAATCTTTTCTACCAACATATTCATGGTGTATCATACACTGCACAGTACTTACAAAGAAGTATTGAGGATAACCAAACAACTTACTCTAGCCCAGTAGCGGAAAGCCAAAACCAAGGGAATCAGGACAGGCTCCAGTTTACCAAGTGCAGCCAGCAGGTCAGTTGTAAGGCAAGCCACGTCATTCCTAGCACTTACTTTACATGTCAAACCACTGCAATCACAAATGCAGAATAGATAAAGGGTTATCACTCTGTGATACAGATGATGCTTGGGGCAGGGGGGAGGTGGGGCATCACACCCACCATAATACAAACAACCATCAGTGTCTCCCTGTGTAAGAACCTCAAATTTTTAAACAAAAGCTACAGAATATAATTATATCTTCTTTACTATTAAATCATCATTTGCATCTAGAACTTACAGAAGTTCATTATAGCCAAAAATACAAAACAGAGTAAAGAATTTGCTCTAAGTTCTGCCATTAATTAATGTTATCTTACACAATTCAATTGCCAAGTATATTGTCTACATTCCAAACACTTAAACAAATAAGTTAATTAATACTCCAGACCTGCTGCATCTTAAGAGTTGGTAAACCCACAGAACAGCTTGTCTAAAAACTTTCCTTTAGCTTCTCAGAATAATTACTTCTATTCTGTTACAAACACAGGAAAAGACAAGCCCACTCTTGTTGCATTTACTTCCCCAGAGTTTCAGTCCATACCTCTGACCAGTCAAGCAATCATGTTTCATTTTGGAGGTTGCTACTTCTTAGGAATTCACTAAAACTGTCAGATGATGTGTCCTTTCTGGCAATGTGTATCTTACAAAATGTTTTTAAAGCCTTGGCTTAAACTGCTGGCAAAAATTTTAAATAACTGAAAACCACTCCACTTTTCCCCCAGTTAACTAAAAGAACTTTTTCAGACTCCTACAACCAATGAGTTCTGTATAGCACAAAAAAAAAAAAAAAGTAGCTTTCTTTCTAGACTATACTTCTGTGTATGAGCAGTGTCCTTTTAATACAAATGTTAGCTGAATGTTACAGTAATACTTCTTGTCAGGAGTGCAGGCAAGCAGCTGCCATGAACAAGCACAGTAGCTCATTAAAAATCTTTTTCAGTCACACATACCTTTTAACATCTTTGCAAAAGACAACAGGAACTTTGGCATGGAAATCTGACTCCACATCTGAGTAGACAGCTAAGCAACAAGGAAAAAAAAACACATTCTGTTTCAGTTTTTTACAGTTTTCCCAATTCTGTCTTTAAAATTATTATATTTATACCATGATTTTTCAGAACAACTCAAATTAAGTGCTACATAGCTAACCAGTACCAATATTTTCTGGTTAGTTTTGATGCTCACCACCAGTATCAGACAGCCAAGGCTGTGCTCCTGACATAACATCAAAGTTATGAGTTTTAGGAGTCTTGGAATAGCTCTCATTCATGTCCATATGCAAGTGGAAAGCAGCTTTTGAGTTTACTGCTTAGAATTCCTCCTACAAAAAAGTGAAATCATTTTGCTCTGGCATCTGACACTACTGCCCCAACTTCTGGCAATCTGAACTGGACTAACGGGGCTGCCATTCTCTTGCTGCAGCGTCTCATCTTTCATTCACACAGGCACTGGTGTTCATAAAAACCACATTCATAAAACCAGCTCAGATATTTTGGTTGAAAACTAATCCATTTCTCTAAGTTTACAGAAAAATTGAGCATAAAAACAACTAAGCAGCAGATGGAATGTTAAATAGAAATGAGATGCAACTAAAACTCACCACTGTTCTTCAAGATCTCAAGCACCTGGATCAGAACATCTGGTTGACTCATCTACAATGACAGAGCAGGTTACATTATTGAGACTAATATTTTATTTTACATTTCATTTAAAACTACTTGGGTTGCACAACTAGTAACTCTGTGTCCTTCAAAAAAGTGAAATCATGTGCCAGTATTAATGAAAAAGTTAACTGTACCTATCTACACCATGAAAACAGGTACCAGTAAACCTGACAGGCAGCTTTCTTTTAGCCTACAGCTTTTTTAGTCAACACTTCTGTTCTAGTTCTGCATTAACAGACTCCATAAGGGTAAATAAAAACATGTACCATATATTCAACTACTTTAATGTCAACATATACTACTAGAAATGAACAGCAATAAAGAATTTAATGTCAGGACTTTCCCAAGGGTTTTAAAGGTTATCATTTTAAAACACATGCAAGTGCAGCAGCTGAGTATCTATCAAGAATGTGCTGCTAATATCACACACTAAACATGAACCAACAACTTCATTATTTAAAGGTAAATTATACTGCTCTGCAGGAATTTCATACCATAAACTGTAAATTGGGATGTGATACCACCTTGAAAGTGACTAAACCATAAAAGGAAAAAATGTCACTTTCAAACCTAACTTTAAAAGGAGGGGAGTCAAAACCTACAAGAATTTAGAGCCTGAATCATGAGCACATGGAAGCACACTTATCCAGAGCCAGTTATTTTCATACTGCTTCAGTGCTAACTCAAAAAAAATTAAGAAAAAGCCTAGCATAAGATTGTCCAAACAAAACAAAAAAACCACCCAAGAATTAAAGTTATCTAAAGAGCAATGAAAACTTCCTCCATAGCACAGCTGACATCAAATCAAAGATTATACGCTTTGTGCTATTCTAACACCATGTGCCCCAAGAGAAGATGATGTCAAAGGAATAGAAATAAATGTGGATGGGCTTGATTTAAAAAACAGTCTTAGTTAATACAAGATAATATCTACACACCTTAGGGGGGAATTTGATATCAATGTTAACATCGCTGGTCTTAAAAGCAAATCTAGTTAAACAGGAGCCATACATCCTCAGGGAACAGTCTGGAGAGAGAGAAACATAATTATTTAACTGCGAGTAAATAAATTCTTTTTTAGTGGATGACGCATACCTTGCTTTAGATACTGCACCTCACAAGTGGCACTCTCAGATTAATGAACATTGAACTCCTTTGTCACTCCTGTGAAGGGTAGGCATTTCCATAACACAGCATCCCAGGAAAACAAATAATTCAAATACTGTAACCACCAAATGTCCAACATTTTCCAAGCTGTTTTGAAGATCTTTTGCAATGCAGCTTTAGTTCTGTTTGTTTTTAATATAAAATTAAATACAAAGTAACAATAACTGTCACCATCTCAGTGTAGGATTTTATATAACAGCTTTTGTTAACTACAGCTTGATTTCACTGCAGCACTTAGCCAATTATAAAATTCTTTGTTGCCTCACAGACTTTTGTACGAGGCACCAATCTGTTATTTCATCAGCAAGTTCCAACACAGTTCATTACAAAACATGCACATAAAACATAACTTCAATATAATCCAAGGCACACAGTTCAGTATCCACTCAGTGTTTTAGTTAATACAGTTACCTGCAAAGGTGCAGAACAGATCTAAACTAACTAGGAAGTACCTACTCAGCAACAATATGAGAAATGCCATTCCATTCCATAATTTATCCGAATTCACGATAAATTTTTTTCAGATGAAAACCTTCCTCTAAGAGATATTAGGGTCTCCCGTACCTAAATCAGCTGAAAAATGAGTGTTCTCAATCCTTCCCATATCCAACACCCTGCTCAAGCAGGGTCACCTAGGGCAAGTTGCTCAGACTGCGTCCAGCTGGGTTTTCAAAATCAACAAGGATGGAGAGTCCACAATCTCTCCAGGCAACCTGTGCCAGTGTTCAACCAGCCTCACAGCAAAGAGGGTTTTTCTTGTGTATCTTCCTTTATGTGTGTTCTGACCAAACTCATTCCATCAGAAACATCAACAAAATTACTCTTAAAAGAGAAAACAGATCTTACATACACATAGCTTCAAGCCTATTTTCACTGCTTAGAAACCAGCCCTCTCAGAATGAAAGTCTATATGGTTAATAATAATAATTTGCAATTTCTTCCAATGGCTTTTCATAGCAGTAAGAATTTTTGCATAGTTCTAATGTGAGCTCAAGAGAAAATCATGCCAGAAGATCAGATGTTTTCTACACAGTGCGTGAATTAAATTTTTTCTAATTTGCAACTTAGGAAAACGCATTCACTAACACATAGCTGGCTTTGAAAAGGAGAATAATAAACTGTCATTTACTATTACAGACTCCCCTTCCACTACTCCTACACCTCCACAGAAGCTCATCAGTCCAAACAAGTAAGCCAGACAAGTAACAATAATTTTCCTGAGTATTTATGTAAAAAAGCTTTGTCTTATGCTTCCCACTATCAGTGGAAAACTCACTAGAGTGCCCGAATAGAAATTTGCACTAGGAGCCACTTATTATAGAGCAAACAGATTAGCAAACCTCCACCCTACAAACCCCTGTTCTATTCAGCACCTTATGCTTAAGCATATACTTCATAGAGCACCTAAAACTAAAGCTGATCATCCTGCAGATAACAAAATCTTTCTTACTGATGTATTTTTATAGTGCAAAGGGGAAAAAAAAGGTATTTCTAAAACAAAACGACAGTATAGAACAATAACCATTTCAATATAGATGAAATTAAAAATTTGAAACTTTTTTTTGGCAATGAGATTAGTATTTTCTTCTGTTCAGATGGACTGAACACCAAACCACTGTTAGCATAAAGTCAACATCACTGCAGCTCCAAAAATCTGATTTCAAACTCCCAGTGTATAAACTACAGGAGATGATGGGAAATCAATGCAAAGAAGCAAATGCCAAATATTATCCTTTTTGTTATATTATCCCACCACTTTAAAGAGGACTAATAAACACATCAGAAAGAAGGACAAATAACCACAATCATGTTTTCCTCTTTTTGTACATTTGTTAATTCTTTTAAAATCAACTGCCAGCCTGTATTAAAAAGTCTGTATATATTAATATTGTATAACATTAAGATAATTTAACCCCAAATGTACCCATTCACCATTAATGAAGGTATCAAAAATATATGTAAAAATAATGAAAATACTTCACCTAAAGCAAATGGAGAATACTATGAATACCTGGTAAGGGCTGTTGAATAATTTTCTCCATCTCATTTACAATTTCTTGCCGAATTCTGAAGTCCTCATCTGAGATGCCTTGTTCATTTGCTGCCTCAATGAGTGTGAAACTCAGAGCAGCCAACTGTGCAGACGAGGGCGGTGGGAGCGCCCGCAGCTCATTTTCTTCTTGCTTTTCCTGAATAATTGGTAGATGATATAAGTAAAAACCAATATTTTAAGAGAAAAAGGTTATCTCTTGCTACTGTATGATATTGGAACATATTGTTTGCTGTTTGTGTTATTC
Source organism: Eulacestoma nigropectus (assembly GCA_013397775.1). NCBI lineage: Eukaryota > Metazoa > Chordata > Aves > Passeriformes > Eulacestoma > Eulacestoma nigropectus. The sequence continues at coordinate 772,551 of VZTE01005518.1, read as the reverse complement.
TATTTACATGGTATCCTGACCAAACACTTCCAAAGGCAGGAACTCTGCCTGGCCTAACTGGCAAGTACAGTAGTGTGCCTCACAGGAATGACAGCAGATGCTCAGTGTTTAAAACAGAGAATGCAGTTTCACAGTTGGCAACTGGGGAGGAAATCTTCTGTATTCCTTTCCTGAACCACATTTTCTGACCGTTCTGAAGCAGAGTTCATCCAAGAAAATAAAAAGCTGTAACTGTTCCTACATAATAAAAGTAACTGAGCTGGAAAAGTCACAAGGATTTTTTCAGAGTGAATTGCACTTGAAGGAAAGATATCAGAGGCAGAAAAGGTATTCCTAGCTCCAAGGAAATTTTATAAGTTGAGTCCCATTACTGCTTAAACAGCTGGTGCCAGAAAGTACTGGATTCAGTGCACCCAATCCAACAGCAAGAACACGTCAGATGCATCAAGTCATTTGGGACTCAAGTCATTTGGGACTAAGTATAACAATCCCTTGTTTCATTAATTCATCAAGTACATAAAAGATATGACTGAAATTAATAATAACCACAAAATAGTTAAGCACTAAGAAAACAGTACAGTATGAAAATGTTTGTCTAGTTAGTTCTAGGCTGCATCTCTCAGTTCTTCTGTTCTTATCTGAACAAATTTAGTGTAAGAAAGAACACAAGCATTTTTAAAGGGCTATGGGATTTTTTTATGTCACTGCTTTAAGATTTTTCTTGAGTTGGGAAACCAAAGATGCTGCTAAGATTGTTTAACTGTCATGTATCTCTTAGAGCTATAAATAGGAGCATTTTATGAAGTAACATTTAGACAGTTACATAGGTATCACTATAATGTTACACACACCATAAAGCTATCTGGGGTAAGTGTTAAAAAGTGAAACTGCTCCCTGTCCTCCAGAATTCCACTCAGTGCTAAAAAAATCTCATTGCTCAATTCTCATCTTCATGCCCAGATGAAAAGCACGGTAAGATAGTGTTTAGAGATCAATCATAGGGCTGGCTCTTTTTTTTAAGCATGATGCAATTTAGGAGACAGTAAGAGAACCAGAATCCTTTACAAATAATCACTGACCATAATGTAAAAATGTTACTTTCTGAGATTTAATGGATTATGGCATTTGGAGTCTTCCAGATGATGACTTGCACACGTTTTAGAATTAGAGCATTAATGAAAAACAGAAGTATGGCAAGAAATACATGAAAACATGAGAAAGTAATTTGACTGAATTTTGGGGAATGGTTATAGAAAGAGTAATTTTAACCATGTAAATCACAAAATCCAACATACTGGAGAATCTGTAGCTCTTCATCAGCATTTACAAAAATGGGCTGGCAAGGACATCTGTACACTTTTTATTGGATTTCTTGCATGTAACAGTTCTTTAGAGCAAACCACAGCACCGTGGTATCTGATAAGGGAACTGCTTTTCTCTTCATAAGCCTTAGAACTGTATCTCATATTAAACACATTAATAAACCCAGGGTGATGATGAGTGAACCGAATCCTTCCCTCCTATAACTCTACTAAACTTCACAAGGCAGACAAATTAAAAAAACCCAAAAAACAATATTCCCAACCCCATCTCCAGTCCCTGGAGGTCTTGCTACTAATGACATTATTTTCAGAAAATAGAAAAACTAAATATATTTATATACATTTCTCACCTAAGTTACCTTGCATTCTGTTACTAAAAGTATGATGAACTGCTCACTACTCAGAGACACTAATTCACAAGCAATGACCAAAAATGTCCTTTCCTCTCTGCCTGGACAAATCATCAAGCCCTTCCTCTCAAACAGAAAGCACAAATTTGTGGATCTCTGCTCAGCAAACAAACTTTCACCTAATTGAACATGACCAAAGAAAACAAACCACATAACAACAACAAAAAATTATTTTAATAAAAAAATTTTTTAAAAAAGAGGAGGAAAAGAAAGAAAAAAATAGCCATAATTTTGTTAACTTACCATTATATTTTTCTTATGACGTTTTTCCTTAATATGTTTGTGAGCTCCTTGGATATTTTCAATGTGGACTAAGCAGAGCTTGCATAGATACTGACAGTTGGTGTATTCTGGGGAGCGCTGAGGAAAAATGGCCATAGATTAAAACAAGTGTTTCCACCAGTAGCGCCTGAAAAACTCAATTCTTTGATTAACAAACTGTATTTAACTATTATGTAACACTTTTAATGTCAAGGTGCTTTGCAAACATTAAGCAATCTTCAAAAAACAAGCAGAAATGGATTTTTACCTGTACGACTAGAGGGGAGAGCGAGGGAAGGAAGTGAGATGACTTGAATATTACATTTCTCAGTAAATTCAGTGAGGTAAGATTAAGGCTGAAGAGTTTATGCTTCTTAAGGCTGACCTAAAGGCCAGTAAGCCATTCTCTTGTCAGGTGAAGCTTTTAATAACTGGGTAAATCTCAGCCCGCCTTTCTCTGATGAGGAAATGACGCCAACTCAGCCATGTCCAGCTCTGCTGCTGTGTCACACAGGGTGTCGCACCGAGCAAGGGCTGCAGCTCTGCCCTGTTTAAAAGGGTGTGGCTGGGCAGCCGGGGCGAACAGGGCACTTCCTAATCACTGTGCTCTGGCCAAGGTGGGATCCTCTTGACAAGGGCTGATGCTATGTCACTTTGATGAATACTCTGGGATGCTCAGAATTGGACAAACATGCAGAACAAGCACCTTTTTGTAAAGACAGCCTGGGAGAGATGGAGTAGACAAATGGAGAGTGGCCACCTGGGAGATCTCCAAGTCTGCAAGAAGCAGCCAAGCCTCCAGAGATGATGGGGAAGAAGGGAAATCACTATTTCCCCAGGGTCCAAGAGGAGATACCATGGAGTTTATTCAGCCAGGAAACCATTAAGATCTACAGGACTAAAAGGCAGAAAGGACCAACTCTGCAAAGAGAAGGAGTTGTTCCCAAATACTCCACTTTATCTGTCTCATCCTGCAGTTGTATTTTCTTGCTCTAACAGATCACAACTACAGAGATTGGAAACCTTTTGATAAGCTCACTGCAGAGAAAAAAGGGTTCCAAAAAATCACTTTAGCTTTTCTCCAGACTTATTAGCATTTTTCCAATGACTGCTATCAGTTATAACTGGGAGAGAAAAAACCTACTTTAACATTTTCATCCTAATTCTAATACATCTGTATTTACTAAAACCAAAAAGTATACTGAAAACACCAGATGTTTAAACAATGACACAACAATGAATGAATACCATTTTAAGACACTAAGGTGGACCACAGATCAATTAAACAAATTTGACTTACCATATGGAGACCTAAACCACTGGGAAATTTGGGCAAGTTTTTCCACTTACTGAGTTTGATCTTTTGCTTTTGGAAAAAACCAAGTCTGATAATCTCCTACTGCAGAGTAAATATCAATTTAAAATACTGCTTTAATTACTAAATTCATTATGCTTTAATTACTAAATCTTTTTATCCCTATTTTCTCTAAGACAGGTACCTAGTAAGACGAAATTAAACATCCATTCGGAAAACAACTTGACACCTCGCTACCTGGGAAGAGTCAAATATTTGATGTCTGATGACTGAAGCAGATAAAAAATATTTTACCACTCTTCTATAAAAAATGAGTATCAGCAATAGAAATATTTTGGAAAAATTTTGTACTTCTTTACAATATTGATCTGTAGTGTTATCTCAATAGACATTGCCAGGAAGGCTGAATCATGTAATAAGTTTTATTCTGCCTTTATTGTGAAGACCTTTTTAATCATCTAATTATGCTTAACTCCAATGAAAAGGGCAAAAACTCAAAATACCAAGACAAAAAATTACAGACTACTACTTGGGTAAGATAGATGCATCCAAATAAGCCAGGTCTCATGAAATATGTCCTTGGATATTCAAGGAGCTAATCTATAAAAGAGACAGTTGTATTTTAAAGAACTCACAGAGAATGGGAAGGTTCCAGATCATTAGGAAAGAGAAATTTAAGAATATCTTTAAAGGGCTAAATAAGATGAGCCAAGGTTTTAGAGACCAGTCAGAATTAGCATTTAGAAAAATACTGTAATAAATTATTAATAAGCACATAGGGAAAAAACAGGTCATAGGTGACAACCTGATCTGCTACAAACAAATTGCACTAACCCAATCTTACGGTTGCTGTTTTAAAGATAAGTCATAGCTCTTGAAAAAGCAGAAGCAGCAGACGTTGTATTTGAATTTTACGAAGTATCTGTCACTTGTCATAGTATCAGTCTCAAAAGGAGACCATAAATACCATCTAAATAAAGAACCGTAAGGTGGGAGCAAAACTGCTGAGAGAACTGTCCTCAGAGCACTCGTACCTAAAAGCATGTGCCAAGTATTCTTCAGCAGGAGTCCTTGTGGGGTCAGAAATATCCACACTTTTGTTGAAGAGTTAGGAAATGCAACAGAAGGTGTGCTGATTATAAATGTAAAAGATATTAACTTGGAAGAGGATACAGAAGATGTAAAACGACAAAAATTCAGTGATCACAAACAGAGAAATGGACTAAATAAGCTCCAACTAAATAATACCACAGCAAAGTATCATCCCTCCTTAGGTAGTACCAACTGCAAAACCTACAGGGCTGGGAATACCTGAAGGAGCAATTCTTAAGGAAAGGCTATGGGGATCATTGCTGGACCAACTATAGGCCAACATCCTACTGCTGCTAAAAAAGCAGAGATCATAAACAAAAATGCCATATTTCAGAGAGAAGAAGTCAGCTTTCCTCTTTATATGTAAGACTTCAGCTGAAATCACATGTCCAATTTTGAACACTGGTTACATGATGGGTGTCTAGAGAAAGGCAACAAGAACAAACCAGGAACTAAAACCCCCCAAGACCAATGAACAAAGAGAGCCTAAAGACGGTTTGACTGCAGGAATGAGAATGATTTTTCCATATGCAGAATGGTGTGAAAAAGAAATAATAACCTTTTGGTTATTTTCCTAGGACAGCTTATGAGGGATTAAAATGCTACAAGAGACACTTGCATTAGACGTTAACAAAAACTTCTAGGTTACCTTCACTGACTTCAACATTTGTTTCACTAGAGATAATATTAAGAACAATTTAGGTGAACATTTTTAAGTAGTCATCTTCAATACAGAGACTGGGACTGGTGAGAGGTAATATACTAAAGAAAGCTCAAGGTTCTTTTCAATCCTGCATTCTGAGTTTCCAGGGAACCAGACTTAAATCTTATAAGATAAAAATCTTATTTAAGTGCTGGAACTGTAACCTTTCAGATCTAGAAAATTAAAAAATACTGTTCTGCAAAGGCTATGCATGCCACAAAAGGAACATTAAGTTTCCAATCTGTATCCTCTGCCACTATGAACAACTAGTCAACTACTGGAGATGACATCTTACATCAGAAAGTGACTCCTTATTAAGAAGAAAGAAACAGAGGCAGCAGGCTGTTGTAGAAATACCACCCAACCAGAAATATGGTGATGATAATGAAAGAGGACACATATTTTCTTTTTTATCTGATAAATAACCCAACCTACTTTTTCAAGTCGGGAGATATAATCTCTTTCCAGACGTTCTTCAGCTTGTTTCAATCCTAGTTGCTGTTCAACTGTCAGATTAGATTCATCAATAACACCAGTGTTTTCTAAATAATCCGCTTCCAATGTATGTTCTTTAGTTGATTCAGAATTCTTTATTTTACCTAAAGCAAGAAACAGTTACTTTCTTCAGAGTAATTCAAGGAGAGGAAAAGTGAGAATTAGAGTACAGAGCAGTTAAGAGCCAGACACAAATTAGAACTACTTTCTGTTTTTTGTCCAAGACTGGCCAAGATCACCTTAAACATTAAAATCGTTCCTGTAATTAACCAGTATTTTTAAAAGACTTCAGAGACTAGTCTGCTACTCAGAGTGCTATCAAAAAGACAAAAAAAAAGGAAGATTAATTTTGTGCTTCAGTCAAATTCACAGTCTCTTAAACTCTTCAAGACAAGAAAGGATTTTGTTTGTCATGCAGAACAGAGTAAACAAGATTCTGATGCCGTACTGTAACAGAAACAATAAATACTAGGCATAAAATTATTGTACACAACACATTTTGTTAGGGAACTAAATCAGAGAACTGCCTCAAAGACATTCACCCAAATGACCTTACAGAGCTAGTCACCAGGCAATCCCAGCCCTCAGCCTGGAAGCTGCTGGAGTCACACCTGAACGCTCCATGACACCTCTCGCCCACAGGCAGCAGCCACTGAGCTCTGCAATGCTGCTGCTCCCAAACACAGCCCAGTGCCACAGGGCCAGTTCCTCCAGATGCCTATGGATTGGTCACAGGCCACTCATCTGTACAAACATCTACAGCAAATGATTCCAGTTGCTTTTACATAAGCAAAAATAGGGTTATCTGTGCTTTGTTTTTTCTTTTCCTTATTCCTTCCTTTCAAATGAGATCTGTGCCCCCAGACTAGCAAGGAATCAAAGCTGAGTAAGTTTTCAAGTCCTGGTTTCTCAGTGACAGATGGTCCCCACAGTACATAATGGTGGTCTACAAAGAGCTGACTGATCACAGGATGCTGCCACTTGAACTTGCTTCTCCTGTTAAACACTTTTAAGACAGCTAAAAAATACACACTTTATTATTTTCCTTGTATTTCCATACAAGCAACTGCTGTAGCTGTGGGAAATACTTCAACCACAAGGTCTACACTAGCTGGCATCTTAAAACAGAATTTTTATTAAAGAAAAAAATGCATTCTAAAGAAGTGTGACAAATCTTGAGCTATGGAATTAACCTGGTAAGACAAAGCTTGACCAATATATTTAATTTTGACATTGAAAAATATGTGTAAGAATTGCACACTCATAGGGGTAACCACTGATGGATGATACATATTCCAGAGCTCCCTAAATCAAAAAGCCACCTGCCAAAGCCTATTCTGAACATTTTTAGTAACCAAAAGAGAACAACAGTCACAGAAAAAAAAGTAAATATTTCCCCTCTACCTATAATAAGAACTCTTCTTGCACATCTTGCCCTGATCTTTCTGAAAAGCAATAATAACTGGCATTTCCCTAAGTGGCAATGATATTAGGAAGGGTTCCCCCTTCATAAGGCACTATAGTCACAAAATTGCCTAAAACCCACACACACTAAGTAGCTTACAAAGATGTTCAGGTCTTAGGCATAAGAAAAAAGGACAGCTATTATCATAATCTCTTGTTCTCTGAGCAATATGCTTGTATTAACATTATGTTCTCTCTAAATGCAACCAGCAACTTAGTACATGTGAAAAAAATAACACGAACAGAAACATTTCAAAGGCCATTTCAGACTGTCAGCAATTGCAGCAGAAGAAAATGAAATAAGGCAGTGTTAACTAATACTTACTGAAGTCATCAGGCTTATGTTCCATTTTTTTTTGATCTGCAGCAGTCTTACCAGGACCACCAGCCTGATCAACACTAGTCTTCAAAGTATGAACTCCCACTGGATTTTCCAGCACCAGTTTCCCTTTCTGAGTAGCTGTTAAGCTTTCCACACTGACTCCATTCCCTGAAACATGGGAGCCTGGAGCGTTTTCTCCCACTGGCTGGGCTTTTGTTGGTTTTGGGTTTTCCACCGCTGATGATAAATTAGAAAATTTTTTTGCTTTTCCATGACTTCGATCCTGAACACTTGATCCCATATCTTTAGTTCCAGGAATACAACTATTTACTTTGCATGATTTATTTTCTCCTTGTTTTTCAGAACAAACATCATTTTGTTTACTTTTTTTGCTGCTATTCCCACTTGGAGAACTTCTCCCAACATCCTTCACAGATTTGTCATTTCTATTATGTTTATAATTTTGATTAATTGTAACTTTGACGGTTTTGCCTTCCTCACAGACAAGACGGACAGACTTCCTTGGGTCATGATTTCCATTCTTTGAGCTCTTGGCCTCTTCCATTATAGTGAAGACCTGCTTCTCCTTTCTTGAGACCACTTGAAGTGCAATTCTTCAGCAATTTGCAGTTGATTTTAAATCCTCTGTGCAGGCAAGGATCGTAGCTGATTGTCTACTGAAGAAATAATGGTAAGACATTTTTAAAATGAAGGAAAAAGATTAAATCTCTACGTAGACAGCACATGAAATAAATTCCTCTAAAGGAAGGTGTAAACACAAATTATTATAGGAAGCATATTCCCCCCACAGGCGTAAGTGCATTTTCATAATACATTCCAGTATTAAAGTAAAACTCATGAAAATTTTGATCATCTTGATTTGTATTTAAAAGAGGAGGGATATGAAGAGACAAAAAAAATGGCAGAACATGCTAAAAAACACCCAGTGATAAACCTGCCAACAGCTTGCTTTTTTCTTTCCTTCCTATTTCTGGCTTTCTGAACAAAAACAAGAACCAAGATGTCTGCAACTACACTGGGAAAAAAAAAGAAAAAAATTAACACATCTAAAAAATACCACTCAATAAACACACTGCTCAAATTAGCCACTAGAGAAAACCAATCCAGTTTCCAGCAAGCAAGCTCCATTTTATTAACTGATTTTAAAAAGCATTTAGAGATATAGCTCAAAGTATTAATAATAAATCTGACCGATCACCTGCACCTCTTATTCTCAAATAAATTAGCTGCCAGCAATTAAGTAAGATTTTGCTTAGCAAAAAACCCTCACAAATAGTAAATATTTTGTTTAGCTGCAGATTAACTTTCCTAATCTAAACCTCAGCCCTTTAGGTGGTACATGATCGTCTGAGCTTTACATTGGAGACAACTCAAAAGTTGTGTTTCCAGTGGGAGGAGGTTAAGCACAAGAGGGTCTGTTCGTAAGGAATTACTCTTATTAATACAGAAAATGAAGGCAAGAATCTGCAACAAGAACTTGTTTTTTTTTTTCTAATAACAACATTTAGAGAGCAATTGAAAACTATGTGAATGAAGCATTAGACATAGAAAAAAATTAATTTTGTAAAACTATAGCAAAATATAGAGTGCAGCGTTTCTCTCTTTCCTGTCCACTGCATATTTGGTAGGTAAATGCATGATCCATGGAAATTTCTGGATTTTAGAGAACCCATCACTCAATCATTTAGTGAAGAAAATAAATAATAGAAAAGTCTATGAATTACAGCTATTAAAAGTATCACAACATACTTTTGTACTTTAAAAACATGAACCAGAATGAAGGATCAGATTAAACTGCTTAAAAAAACCCCCAAACAACCAAAAAAACCTTTCTGAATATTATCAGTATAAAGTACAGTAATTTTTTTTCAGGCTATATAATACAGTTACTGTCTCTCTCACTTTCAAGAGACACAAATCAGAAAACACTTCAGGACACAAAGCATGTACTAAAAATGGGTATCTTAAGTCTCTATCGATATAACTGCAAATACATATCTTTCAAAAGTGAAAAATCAAAGAAACAAACAAAACCCACAAGAATTTTCCTGAAGATGCTGTTAGCATCACATCTGAAGAAGAAAAAAATCTGCATTCCTAAATTTGTTCCAATGGCTAAGTATTTTATCTCACAAATACATTCAGTTAATATCACAACTATTTTCTATCAAACACTGATTGCACCTGATTCTTACTTTCGGATCAAAAATCACAAAGATTAAATAATATTTGCCTTTGGATTGTAGCCAGTCTTTCCCATAGCAATTCTAATAAAAAAGCAGCAGGAGCTCCTGCCCACCTGTACCAGGACTGTTGAAGCCTCAGGGTGATAAGGAGAGCCCAGGACGCCCCCAGGTTGGCTAAACTGAAGTTACTCCAGTCCCTGAGCACCAGTATAAAGCCCTGCTCTAGAGACCGGTGAGCAGTTACAGCTCTGTACAAACGTCACTGTCTTTAAACTCTACGGTGGGTTTGGTTTTTAATTTCATGTAACCAGAAGAGAAATGGGAGTAGGATTTTTCAAATTCTAAACTAACCACGTTTTACTTGTTCAGCCTGAGGAAGGGAGCTGTTGTTCCCAAAACAACAAAAAAAACCCCAAACCACAAAGACACACATCAATTCCACCTTCACTTCTGACACCACTTCCCCGTTCAGCTCCGGCCAGGAGCACACCGAGGCCAGCTCCAGGTTCAGCGGGAAGCAGCGCGGGCAGCTCCAGCTCCAGCTGGAGCAACACCACCCTTCCCCAAGCCGTGCTCACTCCCACCGCCGGGGCTGCCTCCTCCCTTGGGCAGCTCTGCCGGCAACCAAACCGGAAAACCAATGCAGCTCGACGTAAGGCTGGCACCAGGCAGGAGGAGGAGGAGGAGGAGCACGCTTGGTAATAAACAACTCGTAGGGTGGGGACAACTCCTGTTGGCACCACTTCCAGATTAAAGCTACCATGAAACTCCGGCATTGGAGGAAAAGTGGGCCTGCATTTTGCCCTGCTTTTTGTACGTGTCAAGTTGTTTGAGTCATATTTTGAAAGTAAGTTTAAAAAAACCTGCAAAAACCATTCAATAAAATACACAATTATATATTCAAAGAGAATATATAATCTTTAGTCAAATGGACAAAAGTGATGGGGAAAAGCAACTAAGGAAACTGCTAGTAAAAACTAGAACCCAGCTAATGAATTGAGTACTGTGATAATGTTACAAATCAAGAGAGTGAATGTAATCAAATGTAAGTAGATAATGTTAAAAAACACAGTTATAGTCTTTATTCCTAAGAAATACGAATAAAGAGAGGTCATGATATTTCATAAGACAAGAATATTCTGTACCCAAAAAAAAAAAGAAAAGAGTTCCACAATGAAATGCAGAACCTGAAATGCAAGTGCAATAATAATGTTGTTGAACTTTGGGATTTCTTCTTCTTTCCTTTTGTTCTTTAATACTGAAACGATTTAGCAAACAAAAAGTAATTTAAACTGCTGCAGCATATTCAATAGTAACCAAATTACCATCTCACAAAGAACTGTAAAGTAAACCAACTAATAGAACTTGGTATGAGAAACAAAAGAGACCTCTCCTAAACCCAGGAAAGACACAAAAAGATCCTCCTCTGCCAGATATCAGCCATGTACATATGAGAGAGGGAGAGGGAAATGGGGAGAGGGAAAGGAGTGCCTCTGAAAAAGAATAACATGGCTGGAAACAAAACACTGGAGTGGAGTGAATCAGCGCTGAGGTGGCATCTTTCTAGAAACCTGGATGGCACGTCTTATTCACAAGCTCAGGCTCATACCAAATTGCCAGACCTGAAATCAAAGAATAATTTTCACCCAGCCAGGCTGGCAACAAAACCAGAGCTTTTTGCCTGTGTCTGCAAAGTTGGGTATGATTAACCTGTTGAAACCACTTCAGCATATTTCATTTATTCAATATGCCGGTGTTACAAGGGACTTGGTTTCCCCTGCTTTCTGAGTGCACAGTGCCAGTTACTCCTCTGAAATCTAGCTCAGCTCTTGGCTCTTTTTAGAAAAATAATCTGGCTGAAATACAACATCTTGAGGTCAGACAAGATACCATCTGACTTTAAACTCCAGAAAATCATTAAATTTATACATACCTACAGCAACCAAATTAAAAATGTTTAAAATCAGCTTTGATTAGAATTCATTTTAGGCTCACGAAATGAAGAAACGAAAATGTTTCACTTTCATTTCTGCCAATTTCTTTTGTCTCCTCTACCTTGCAGACTAGCATTAGAAAATTCTGCATTTGAATTGCAAAGAATCAGAGTAAGGCTTACTTCCAAACAGGGGAAAAAGAAAACCACCAAAAAACTTTCAAGAAGATCTTTCTACCCATTTGTCCTTCTACTTCTTCCTCTCAAGTTGTTCCACTGTATTCAACTCTCTCAAAGACATACATTTTGGGTCAGACTTTGACATAACAGGGCCTCTTCAAAGATGAAGGCCAAGTTAAACTCCAAGGTCTTGCATTCCGAGTTGCTCTTTTGGAAAGCTTTTTTTAATCATTTCATTAGCAGCAGGACTGACTCTACTTGGTTTTCTACACATTTATTTTGTGCTCCTCTGTCACACTCTCAATCACAGCCCCTTGGGCAAGCAGGGCAGACGTGCTGGGGCTGGAGGAACATACACCCTGTCTGGTTTGTAGCTACTCCCTACAAGGAAATGGAACTTCCTCCTGCTTCCCCCTCAGCAGAGACCTCTCCTCTGCTGAGGCGTAATTGTTGCACAAAGCAGACAGAAACTCAATGATCCTTTGACATTACTTCAAATATGTTCTAAAATGTGGTCCCAACTGGCTGAAATGTCCAAAAGTAAGGACTAGAGTGTAGATGGGCAACTAATGGGAAAGAGAACAGGCTTGTCAGTTTTGTTTCCCCGGGGAGTACTAGATAAAATATAAACACAGAAAGTACTACAAACATAAGTGTTATCACCCTCTTTCTATAAAGCATTCCCTCCTTTGAGATAGGGAGACTTGTATTTTATCCAAGACCTGCTTTTATCTCTCCCATTATGATTGTCCTTAAGCTCAAATCTCCCAGCCAGCCTTCCAACAGTAAGTGGGGTGATTAACCTCAGTGCCCCCCTCGCCTTATTACCAATATAGCCCAGCTGAACTTCCTCAACAAAAAAAAAGGAAATTCTGCAAACAAAGGTTACAGCCACAGTCAGGAACAACAGGAAAGGTTGTCTTCTGCACTCTGCTCAGACTGCAGCACAGGTGATGTCTACAGACACTCCTAATGTGCTAGAGAGGGGGGTCTTTTCTGACTGTTTACAGCCTTAAGTCCATTTTTCTGTCTGAGAACTTCTACAAATCATTCAAGCCTCTCCCATGTTCTTTGTCAATAGTTTAAAAAAAAATTATCACACATTTATGTTTGTTTTATGATGAACTAGACATAACTTAGTACAAACTACTGCCCATGCCTGATGTTTTTCCAAAGCACTTAAAATTAAAACTATCAGAGATTACTGGCCACTAAAGCGCCTCAGGCTCCATCAGCACTAAACCCATCGATATTCTTAGTAACAAACATAAGTGCTACATAGTGTTTCAGAACTCCCTCTTACTAGAGGCTATAGAACTTATCCTAGTAAGTGTAATACTACCAAAATCTACCCAGAAGAAGTCAGCACAGTGCACATAAATGTTAACACACAAATCAAGGATGCAACAAAACTGGCACTCTAGGCTCAGTGAAGATAGAAAGCTCTGATGTTGTATTTACAATGTGGAAGATTGAAAACTTCTAAGGAGCGATCATTAGATAAATAACTGCATATATATATATATGTAAAAAAATACAACACTGTAACAGGATGATATCTGATTTACAAAAGTACTGCTGAATAAATGAAGTAACAGGGAAAGCTTTGGTTGATACAAAACTCAGTAACATACATAGGTGCAAATATCTTACAATTAAATTATGAAGTGAGCAAAACATGCTGGATGGGAGATCCATAAAGGATATGCTTGTTACAGATTACTCTGCATTGACTCACTGTTTTTTCTACAGCACAGTATGACTCACTGAGAAGGTGAGAAAAACGAACGTCACCCAACGCCAAGAACTACCACTTTCTGACCCTACTGCTGCTGCCTCCCGTGCCGAAGCTCAGGAAAGCCATCCTCTCTCAGTCACACCAGCTATGTTACAACAGTTTCCCCTACCTCTCTAAATCATATGGCCTCTTAATGCTTTTGTACATTTTGGTTCTGATCCTACGTTTTACTGCAATAGCCCTTTACACCTCAGAATTGACTGCAGCAAACCCTGAAGCCAGAAGAGGGGCAGCACCTGCCCCAAATCTCCCCATATGCTGTACCATTCATGCTGGGAGCAGAGCAGATACAAGGGAGCTCTAACTTCAAAAACAAACACACACAACATCAGTACGAGCACCCGTGAGGAGGCTGGGAAAACACAGTACAGCACTGCACTGGTTTAGAGCCTTTCAGAGGCCTCAGCTGATCACAAAACTGGTTTAAATGTGGCCACACACCGAAACTCAATTTATTCACCTTAATCTTAACCTCCACTTATGCTCAGTGCTTGTGCTAAATGAAAATACAGCAGCATGTATTGTGGCATAGAAGCTTATCGGGATCTTGTATTGAAGCAATAGTGAGCCCTCCACCCACACTGGAATCCTTGAGGAAGGGATGGTCTTTGAACTACTTCATACCAGCTGCAAACCAGTTCACAAACCACAGAGAAAGCAAACAGATATTCTACCAGTATCCTTATGCCTGTTCACCAGCATCCAGCACTTTCACAACTGAAAGAAACATGCTGAAAATCACGACTTCAGGAAAGCTGTCAAGAACACAGCCACACTCAGTGGACTGAGTCACAATAGTTTGTAACACAAAACTGATTCCAGACTCCCGTGTCAAGCTTTGCTGACACCAAAAACTAAAATCTGAAAGTTACTTCTTGCTGGCAATAGCATTTCATGCATCAACAGAAATGAAAATAAAATCTAAGAACATCTGATAAATTGTTTTTTTTTCCAAAGATTTGGTGAAACCTTAGAACCAAAATTACAAACCCAGGATACAGTATGAGTACACATGCATGTGTGCATGCATTTCAGTGAAAATTTTTAAAAAAAGAGTAAAAATGAAATCCATGTGCATTGTTACAAAAGTTAAGTAGTCCTTTGTACTTCTAAGTTAAACAATTTATCAAGCAATATACAAAATAGTCTTAATGTGCCAAAAGCACCAGAAATGTTGACTTGTACTGGATTGCTTCCATTGTGCAAATTAACCCACTAAGCAAACTGCAGGATCCTTCTTTCTATGAGTTCTCAGTACAAGTCAGCACCAGTATTGCATTATTTCACTAAGATAGTGACAAAAATAAAGTTAATTTAGTAGAAATGCTTTGAAAAGTTTAAAAAGCCAGGATTACAACCAGAACACAGAATATACTCTCAGACAGTCAAACTGCCTTATAGTATCAACATGAATACAACAATCCAAACCCATTACTCTGACAAGCAGATCCACAAGACAGTTAAGAGGAGCTCCTCAGGAATATCTTGTTTTCAAGTAAGACATAGGGAAATCCTGCTCCCCTTTCTTTCTCCCCATAGCAGCAATTCCCTTCAGAGGAAGAACCCGATAAATGCCCTGCACAGCGCAGGTGCCCTGTAGCATCTCGCAGTTTCTTTACCACTGCAAGGTGAGGTATGAGAGGAAAGACCCAGCTGTCCTCTGTGCAAGAACAGAACACAGGAGGAATTTCCTGATCTCTCTGTGTCTGTCTTCTGGGAACACATCCCAGTATATGTCCTGGGAAAAGGTAATTTTATCACAAAATTAATTTTATGAAGGTTCTCACTAAAGTTAAGTAGAAAAATGATTTTAAAAAGCTCACTGCAAAATTGGTGTTTGTAAAAGAGACGTCTTACTCCTAATATAGCATCTTCTGCCAGGTACTGTAATTAAGTCATAGTTTCATGGCTGGCTTACTTTTCTTGTCACGGAAATAATTATGTCATAACTATCTGGGGTCAGACTATCCAAAAAGCACCTACTGAAACCAGGAGCACAAGTCAAAACCATAAACAACATGTATCCTCTATTTTCAAGCAAATGCAATGACCCCTGAATCCAGGGCATGGTGCTCAGGAAGCCAAGTGATGGAGGTGGCATGGATATAAGAAAAAATTATTAGATCCATACTTAGATACAACTATCTTTTTAATGTACTAATCTCTACCTTAGCCTAAATCCGATTATTGTTTCTCTGTGTGTTATGAGCTCATCCTCCTTTGATATACCCAGAAACAACCTTAAAAGCCAGGAGGCCTCAGGTAATATGACACATTCAGCCAACTGGCAAATTGCAACATACTGCAGAAGCAGCAAAGTCGTTCAGCTGTATTTGTATACAAAATAAACCAACAAAAGAGCACAACCACGTCGGCGAAGGGATGCCTGGGTGTCACTCCAGGCAGATCGTAATCCACGGAAAGGAGAACCTCTCACGGCGGCGCGGGCACGGCTCTCGAGGGCAGCCCCGCACACGGGGCATTTCCCCGCGGGCCTCGCCGACTGCGGTGTTCTCGCCCCTCCGCAATATTTAATTCCACAGGGCGTGCGAACAACAAACCGCACGCACCAGCTCCGGCCCGGATGTGCCCCCGGGGGCGGCCCCGGCCCCCCGCTGACCTTGGGACGGCCCCGCGCCGCGGCCCCCCGGCGCTTCCCCCCGCCCGGGCGCGGGGCCCGAGGCCGCGACGGGCCGTCGAGG